>OZ023216.1:8556409-8583909 GCA_963995525.1 Escarpia spicata
ACATACTGCGACTATCGTTCCTCCTCATACATAGTTCTACCTTTTCGCATTTCTTCTCTAGATATTTCTTCTTGTCTTCCTTACACATTCGTTTAATCATCTTGCACTTCTCTCTGTATTTCTCATGATAATTCTCACTCATTTCTTTGTTCTTCTTTAACTCTTTCCTTTCGTCAATCATCTGCAGTGTGTCTTTGCTTATTCATGGTTGTTTTTGTCTCCTCTTTTTAGTGAAGTGTTTGTCAGCTGATTCCATAATGATGTTCCTAATTTCTACTGCCAACTCTTCTGGTTCCTTCTCGTCAGCCACTGTCTGCAATACTCCAAAACGGTTCACAACCTCTACTCGGTATCCTTCTTTGATATCACTGACGTCATATATCACTATCTCTTTCCTTCTCTTCATCTTTCTTAATTTTATCGCAATCTTGGCGCTTAGCAATTCATGGTCAGAGCCACAATCGGCTCCCGGTAATGTCTTTGCATTAAACACGGACGTCCTCCATCGTTTTGGTATCAGTATAAAGTCGATTTGATTTCTGTTCCGACCATCTGGTGTTGTCCAAGTGTACAGTCTTCTTTGATGTTGTTTGAAGAAAGTATTAGTGACCATCAGTTCATTCTCTATGATAAACTCAACAAGTCTACCTCCTCTCCCATTTTTCTCGCCTAGTCCATATTTCGCGATATTTCCATTTTCTTCTTCGTTTTGACAACTGCCAACTTTTGCATTGAAATCGCCCGTCAGTACTACCATGTCTCTCCTGTTTACCTCGTCAACTGTTCGTTGCAGTGTATCGTAAGACGTTGCTATTACATCGTCGTCTGCAGTGCTCGTTGGTGCATAAATTTGAATACATGTTATATTCGTGGGTTTTGCTCGTATTCGTATGGTAATAATTCTGTCATTGACCGGATTGTATCCTAATAGTGTATTTTAAGTTTTTTTGACAGATAGAACGCAACACCACTCATCCCTGACTTAGTTGCTCCTGAGTATATAAACGTTCCTCCTGAATCCGGGCGAAAGTGTCCTTGTCCGGTCAACCTGTGTTCCGCAATCCCTAATATATCTACCCCATATCTTTCTGCTTCCGATGTTACCATTTGTAGTGTTCCATGACTCGTTTTTCTGATGTTCCATGTTGCCACACGTATTTTCCCTTTTAGCTTTTTGTTGCTGGTTTTACCTCCCGCACAGTCGGGCATACTACCGGCATCAGCTCTGGCGTTACTTCCAACATCTCCAAGCTCTTCCCCAGTATGTGTCGTCCTATCCAGCCTGGGGAGCTCACCACTAGGACCTCTCTTACTGTCTGTATTCTCCATCAAGATTTCTTGGGCTAATACAGCGGTAGTTGCCCACTGCTTTCCGTTGGTTTGTGTATGGTTAACTCCATTATTCCTTGACTAAAAAGTCTTTCACCGCAGGACAGCGGGTCACCGGTCCTTCTACATGCGTCTTGGTAGGTACCTTGCAGCCTGGTGAAAGGCTGTTGCTGTTTCGCATGTGTAGCCGGTGGTGTAGCCAATCGGCTGGCCGCCTACTCCTCCGAGACAGTCTTTGTGTACTGAGGGCAGACGTCCCTCGACTCAATAGGCATTAGCCTACAAGCCTTACTCATGTAGTTTTGCTGGTCAGACGAGACCATTGCCAGAGGTGTGGCCACTGCCGTACACTAGCAGTTCCTAGGAGCCATACATGAGCTAGATAGACTGTGGGAACCAGTGGTTAGAGCCTCCACAGAAGTGGAGCGACTGCCCATCACCAAAGGGACTATCCCTTCAGGTTCTACCCTACACCCCATATATATATATATATATACATATATATATATATACATATATATATATATATACATATATATATATATATATATATATATATATATATATATATATATATATATATATATATATATACTATGTACTGGGCATGTAGGTTGCATTTAAAAGATGGACGATCGTAGAATGCAACTTTAAAAAACGAATGGATGCCGATGCCAGGATGGGCGATCCTTGTAACATGGCCGAGTATGCATGCACCAACTCCAGTCAGTGTTCCAACAACATCACACACCACGTGATTGATGTAGGAAAAAAACGTGACACCACCATTGCCCATTTCAAATGACTGACCTTCATCTTGACCATTCTGACGACCATCGGGGTGCTCATGTTGGAGAAGAGCGATTCGACACGATCTCTCTTTCGGCTGATGTTCGCCGTCACCTCGATACTAGTGGTAACACAAACCAGATATACCGTTGACGTTTCCATGCATTTAAATCACGTTGGGAGTAATGAAGTCAACATTATTTTCGCAACATAATGTAGTGAAGTCACACTGACTTCACATTGTGCACTGATGCCACAAGAGCCTTACCAAAGTGGTTTAATAATGCAACAATAGCTTTTCAAGACTGGTTGTGGCGAAATCTAAATAGCTTCACCAAGCTGGGTCTAGTGAGGTCACACTTTGTCTTACTGTTGACATCTCCAAGTAATTAGTTAATATGTGTAAAACCAAATGTAAATGTGTTAGGTATCTAACTGATTTACTCATTATGTGACCTATTGCCTAGCCACGAGGTCCGTCAAGCTTTTTACAGATGGTTGACGCACATGGGAATGTGTTGGACATTATGTCGTATATTTAATTGAAATTATGTCCCGAAATGTTAGTCTTCGTAATAAAAAAGGGTTAGAATTGTTTGAGCGAGAATTGTATCAGGGAAATTACGAACTGGCAGATGTTATGACGCGTTAACGCATACATGTAAACATTTTGTTATGGGAAACTAGGCGGAAATCACTTGACGGATCCATAATCTGACGTCACAAACAAACTTATGCGCGTGACTTCCATCAAACATTGCCTGACCAATAATAGTCATGTATACATCTGTATATTAATACGTTAACTTTGGCTCATTGTAAGTGGATCTCCGATGTGCCGAGGTCCATTCGCCTCTTTCTCTGGTCATTCGCTTCCTTGAACAATGGCTAATCTCTGATGTACACAATTATTGGCATTGTATTTAAAAAAACACAACGATTGTTATTAATCGTTATTTATTTTTACTTTATTTTGTGACATTTTAAGACTCCCAGTCGCGCTTCACCATGCTGACATGTACGCCTACCCTAAACGTACGTTCAGTTGTACATATGATTCAATTGTACATAGGTGATACACACATCTACAATTATTATCATATTCGTTGCATGGCTGTATTCATTCGTTGTTTACGTGTAAAATACAAGTCTGTAAAAGTAATAAAAACAACTGTACATTGCTGGATCTTCGCTGGAATGCTGTTGAAATCTACTCATAAATTGTCTAAACAACTAAGCATATATGCCTTATATTGACAGCTGGATGAACCAACACATAAAAATAGTTACGTGATGCATACACAAAGACCCGTCACTCTCGTGTAACGCATCGTCACGCCTGTCCATGGACATGCTAATTTAGTGGCGATCACACACACACACATACACATACACACACACACACACACACACACACACACACACACACACACACACACACACACACACACACACACACTACAATGCCGCCACTTCGTATCACCTACCCGAAGAGGGTGTTCTCGTGGATGGAGCAGATGCTCGTGTAGACACGCGAGAGGAAGAAGGGCGAGACGGTGACGACGAGCACGATGAGGAAGGCTCTGGAGACGATTGTGAAGACGATCCAGAAAGTGCGTTCCTCGAACTGCTGGATGAGTTCCGAGGCGAGGTTGCCTTGGACGGCCGCCATGTCGTTGATGAAGTTCGTCATGTTGCTGTACCAGAATTGCTCGTCACTGGTCAGTCCCGCGGCACGGTTCTGTCGCAGCGGTGGAGAGACACATAGTATGGCCTCATAGGTTAGCAACTTCAAAAACCGGTTAAAAACTCCCCCACTCGGAAAAGTAACGCCTTTATTTGTTGAAATTCCCCGCTGGTTAAGGGTTCTTGCTGGATTGGTTTTAGGGTTCGTACCAAATTGACTGATACAGAGACGTATATCAATTATACATAACACTACATGTATTTTCTGCAATTGTTTCAAAGTCAGCTGGGCACGTTTTACGTAACCTCTTCTTCGCATATACGTATGTAGTGCCATCCGGAGGGTGGACATTTTTGCTAGTTAATGTAATGTTCGCAAGATTAGCATAAATAGGTAGAATTATATATACGTGTATATAATATATATATATACGTGTATAATATATATATATATATATATATATTATGCATGATAAATATCATCTTGGCTGATTCTGGTAGTGGAAAGGACGGCTTCACTTTAAGCTACCTGACTTAATAAACTAAACATTTGCATTGTATTGAAATAAAACACGTATTTCCTATATGATCTGAGAAATGCATTTTATGTGAAGTACGACATCTGTGTTCCGTGTAGTTCCTACCTGGATAGTGTATGTGTAAGCGTTGATTACGCCGAACAAGTCGTAACCGGAAAAGTTGTTCATCTGCTCTTTCAAATTGAACGCCATCACGAGGGGCGAGTACTTCCTCGCCAGGTCGTAGTCGACAGATATCGGCCATGATACCTAGCGTTAAACATAGATAGGTAAGTAAACAAAGTAAAGGTCAAGGTAAATACTTATATAGCGCAGTATCCAGTCCCTAAGACTGCTCAAAGCGCTTTATATTTTACTCCCTGGAAGACCTGTTCAATCGAACATCATCTCGACTTCTCTGGGAAGCATTCAGCCAAGCTGCAAATATTGCGCGAAGTTTATTCCTCCACAAATATCCACCACTGTCTCTAGTCAGGTACACGTTCATACAGTTGAGTGAACTAGAGCAACGTAGAGTGAACGAACTTGCCCAATATTCGACACGGCAGCATTGCATTCGAACCCGGGTTCTCTTGAACGGGAGTCCGATACTCTATCTACTACGTCACTGCTCTCCACAAACAATAATAAGTAAACAGTGTCGCAGTATATAAGCCCCCACTTGACCGGCCATCCCTTCTACAAACGTACTTCGGCCGTATACGAGAGGTGGCCGCTCCAAAGGGGACAGTCTTGACCATTTCACACAAGATATCACAGAAACATTTATTAATATGGATGTATGAAGCTAACCTTGTTGGACATAGGGTAGTGTAGGGTGAAGCGTACCCAAATGGGGCAATGTACACCCCTATGTCGGTAAATGTTAATGTTATTGGCGCAATTTATTCGTCAAATGATGCAACACGATGTCAAACCGCAAAAATAGCAAGACAAACAAGACTCCACTGAAACGGTGTATTGGCTTTTACCCCATTATAAATCAAAATGGGAGTGTTTTACATAAGCTCAACCATTTAATATTTAGTACAACATTTTCACAATTATTTATGGACTTAACCCACACTTGTACGGCAATTAATTAATACATAATCACACGCTGGTTTTATCATTATTTTATCATATATATACATTATCTCTAACTAAATAAGGATTGTAGATCATTGTTGGACATTAATAGGTTCAATGTCCCAATAAATATAAACAGTGTGTGTGTATGTGTGAGTGTGTGAGTGTGTGAGTGTGTGTGTGTGTGTGTGTGTGTGCGAGTGCGTGTGTGTGTGCGTGGGGGGGTGTGTGTGTTTAAAACTAGCATGCATACTGTACAGTAATGAGGGCAAAGTACACCAGGGGTGCTATTTGATATTTAGATAGGTCTAAGACAGTCACTAACACGATGTTGTTGTTTGTTATGAGGCCATTACCTTTCGGTCACGCTTATACTGTTTATATAAGATACGTATTTATGTGAATGTATTAACCCTTTCTGACTTCGCCGAAAATGAGTAAACCAAATAGGTTTTGTCGCCAAAGGAGGTGTCGTTTAAAATGATGTAGATTAAACATAATGTGACCAGGACCAGTCAAATCGCATGGCTCGCAAGCACGACACACACCATGGGAAATCATGTTATCTAGACAGCGGTTTTCGACTGTCCCGTGGCCGATGTCGAGTGATAAAATGGCCTGAAAAGCCGGTCGGACGACCAAAATCGACAAATACCTCATAAAAAGCCGTTTGCTCAGAGATAATATCAAATTATACTCTCAATAAAGCTAACACTTCCAGTTGTCATCTGCGGGTCACTATCTGGGTGGCAATCTTGTTCAATCTTGTTAAAGTTGCTTACCTTGTTGAACTGTTCGTAAGCTCGGTTGTCACTGAATCCTTGCGGAGAGAAGTAGATGATTCCCATGGATCTCATCAGACCCGCGTACTCTGTGCAGCCGACTATCTCCAAGTAGGACACGATTGTCGTCCACGTACTGCCGAGGTTCGACGTCTTAATGGCGTCATACAGCCACGTCACCATCATGTTGATGCTACGAGAGTAGAACTGGATCTCCTTGTAGACGGTCTGGTCTGGTAAATCCAACACCTACGGTGACAGACACGTCGTTGAGAAAACAGAAACGCATTGATTCCAGATCATACGGCTTCTATGTGAATTTACAATACAAAGAAGAGTTGCCCACTTTGTCACAGGAGACTGCAATTATCACAGCAGCGTCATAAATGCAATAAACGATTTAGGTTAGACACATCTCGAAGAGCGGAGGAGGAACCCCCGATTATTACTTTTATGTTCAACATTTTCCACATTAAAATTGCTGTCCAATTCAAAAACATCTTAGTACCTGCAGACAGACGCACACGCTCAAAGCACCCCTACATGTATCACAGCCAACACTGAAGATTATAGGAACTAATGTTCCCTCATACCCTAACAATATGGAATATCCTAGACGCGTTACAGATTGATTCTAAGGATGCCTCAAAATTTATGGACAGCTGGGCCGTACTCAGTGCTGATAAAGCATTTACCATTCATTGGCGGGATACCCAGCTGGGATTTGCCATTTGCATCGTTTAACAGAAACAGAACATTGTTATATTATCTTGGAAACAAATTCTAGAGACTTGCCTGGTGGTGTACAACGAGCGTCATACTTAATTAATTATCTTAAACAAAATTACTGATTTTATTATATATTTTATACTAATTTTATAATGTTCATGATAGTGATGTTATAAAATTTAGAAATATGGTTTTGTAATTACTAATGCTATTATTTTTAAATCAACAATGAACACAGACACTCATACGATCTACATGTCAGATCCTGAGCAGGCGCCACGAGCGCCATATTGAGCTGCTTCCGGTGTTATATTAAGTTTCATTATTATTGTTATTATTATTATTAGTAGTAGTAGTAGTAGTAGTAGTAGTAGTAGTAGTAGTAACAGTAGTAGTAGTAGTAGTAGTAGTACTAGTAGTAGTAATAGTAGTAGTAGTAGTAGTAGTAGTAGTACTAGTAGTAATAGTAGTAGTAGTAGTAGTAATAGTAATAGTAGTAGTAGTAGTAGTAGTACTACTAGTAGTAGTAGTAGTAGTAATAGTAGTAATAGTAGGCATAATTCAAGAGACTTGCCTTGTGGTGTAGAATGAGGTGCTTGCGGAACACATCGCGGTTGGCGAACTCTTCGGCGAAGTCCTGTATCGGGTTGACCGGCCACGTCGAGAGCACGGCAAGGGCCTGCGACGTCATCTGTAGGACACGTCATCACGTGAATACTGGGTGCCGACGTACGCACCAGAGTGCGCACACACGGATTAGTAATGACTATCTACAGAACGGATTATCCGACGTTTTGACGGCCGTCATTTCACGTGTGTGTGTGTGTGTGTGTGTGTGTGTGTGTGTGTGTGTGTGTGTGTGTGTGAGTGTGTGTGTGTGTGTGTGTGTGTGTGTGTGTGTGTGTGTGTGTGTGTGTGTGTGTGTGTGTGTGTGTGTGTGTGTGTGTGTGTGTGTGTGTGTGTGTGTGAATGTGTGTGTGTGGGGGGAGTGTGTGTGTGTGTGTGTGTGTGTGTGTGTGCGTGCGTGCGTGCGTGCGTGGGTGCGTGCGTGGGTGCGTGCGTGCGTGCGTGCATGCGTGCAAAATGAGCGGTTTTGTCCTGGTCGCGATAATGACAAACATGCTCCAAATTCAAATAATTTCGGAGTAATAACGAATTATTCCTTTTCTATCAGCAGCATTATGTGGTGAGGAAAGACGTTGTTTTTACAACACCTATACAGATGCACAAATCTAACACAATTGTTGAAAATAAAATGCTAGCAATGCTAGATATATACCTGGTAACTCTCGATGACGGGTAACTTGGTACATCCTCCGGTTAGATAGAGAACTGACATGTCGCGCTCTTTCTGCAATTTGTGGATGACGTTGGCGAATTGCATGCTCTGTTCTATCACAGTTCCGAGCTGGAGACAAAAGAGACATGGTTTAATGGTGGGCAGAGATTACGATTATAAGATGTTGGTAACAGGAGATGAGGAAGACCGAAAGTAAGATGGGGGATAGTGTCAACAAAGATATTGAAAGGGCAGACGAGAGTAGAAGATAATGGTCCCCACCCAGCAAGGGTAGGAGAAGATGTAACAGAAGACACGTTTGAGGACACGGTCGTCAACCATTGAGCATCGAGCAGTCACGAAAAAACGACGAACAAAGATGCGTTTTCGAAATGTGCTTCCAATAGAGATATGACGGTACATCGAACTACTGATGTAATACGATAGTCAACGTGATATGGCAGTAGTGTGCTATCAATAGTAAATTTAACTATCGATAGTTATCGCCCATAGTACATTGAACTATCGATAGAAACGAATGAGTGAGTGAGTGAGTGTTTTATTTCAAATTGAATAATACAGAACAAAAATGAAAGATAAAAATATTACAATATAAACAATTCCTGGTTGGCAGCAGAGCCGAGGCTGTTGTCAATGTGTATAAAGAACCCTGTATACTACAAGACGGCACTTGTGTCGCTGCTAGCGATAATAGTAGACTGGTTGTCATAGCATGTATACCGCGCGCAATTAATAACTATAAACTGATACCTAATACACGGCCATAAATAACACGTAACAATAGTGACAAGTTACAGTAAACGAAGAAAGAAACATCAATTACTGTGCAATTATAAAGGGCACACAATGACAAATACGATTTCTTTAGACATTATGTACAACAAAAATTATACATTCCAGAACAACAAACCCATCAGTAAGAATTTTATATGCAGTAGTAATTTCGTAAACATAATACAAATTACAAAACCAGTGGTACCACATTTAATATGGCGTAATATTTTCATAGCTTTTAAGGCAATTTGCAACAAATTAGCAGAGCTATTTGTGCCACACAAAAATAACGTTCGTGGACATGCGTTTTAATTTCTCTTTATAATTTTACTTATTTACAAACCTAACAGCAACAATGGTCGATCATAGCAGCGACATTCCTTATTCCTCATTTTAAGAATCAACCGCCTACAAAGCAATGACGCCCACATCATTATGGTTTGGGACTGCGTTTCGAAGGTATTCATTAATCCATAACACCATCGCGATACTGTCGCAACTTGTACATATGACACGGTGTAACAGCACAGCACTAGTAATGCAGCTTTCGCAGTACTATTAAGACAAAAGTAAAGGTAAGCTCTTTATGGCGCAGTATCCAGTCGTTAGGGCTGCTCGAAGCGCTTTACATTTTACTCCCTGGCAGACCTGTTTAATCAAACTTCAATCGACTTCTCTAGGGAGACTAGCCCTACTCACCGAGTCATTCTGTGTCTTCTGTTGGATGTTATTGATGGTGAAGAAGAATGAGATGACGAGCAGCATGGCCACGGGTACTGACATCAGCAGCATCATCTTCGTCTTCATGTGAATGTTTCCGGACTTCGTGAACGATTCGGTCTTCCACCAGCCTACCGTCGAATACACACAGAAAGGTGCGTGTGCTTGTGCTTGTGCTTGTGCGAGTGCGAGTACGTGTGCGTTCGCGTGTGCGTGTGTGTCATTGTGTGGGTATGTCTCAGAGTAGAAACGGTAGAACATACGCTTTTTCTTCATTTTGGGAATATCTCACGAATGCCGAAATCTGACCGACATTTTATGGTTTAAAAATAATTACACAATTTGAATCCAACTGTACTGCTTATAAACACCATTTCACGTAGGAAATGCATCTAAATAAATAAATGCATACCGTAATTTAGAACAATTATTCGGCCCTGGAGCGGTTCCCTTTTACTGCACCCACAGCTAGGCTATCGTCTACCGCCATAACAACATAAAAAGCGTAAACGTATCAACACGAACGGTGCAGAAGAATGGGAAAGGAAGCAACGGTCGGATGTCATTGTTCAACAGAAGTAAATTTCCATTTAAAAAGCTACTCCTCAGTATAATTACTTTGTTGATATATCAAATTATACTGCACGGCATCTGCGGAACTCCTTTGTGGAATATTTTGAAAACCAGAGTAGATTGGCACTCGAGATAACAGGTCGAACTTATAGGTGGTCTAGAGACCAGGAGAAGACGAAAAACGACAGAAAAAGAGTACAGGTTTACGAAAACTGGGTTAGACAAATTGCGGAAGTGAAGAGAATAGATAAGGGAAGACTAGACGAACTGAGAGAGGAGGTTGGTGTAAAAGAAAGTTTCAAGAAGACGCTGGTGATGAGTCGGCTGAAGTAGGCTTGACACGTAGAGTGAATGGGAGAAGAATAATTAGCGAAAAAAGCAGACGCCCGAAACGTGGAAGGCAAAAGGAGATAAATACAGTCAACTCGGACCAAGACTGAGAAGGGAGCACTGTGTAAAGAGATATATGGAGGGATTGAGAGCGAAATATAGAGGGGAGTGGAGATGGCTGGTGGAGACAATAGTGCAAGAAGAGTCCGGGGAGCTAGAAAAATAAAACAGAAGTCGTGGAGCAATATCGAGGCCAACCTCACGCTGGACACTCGGGGAAAAGAAGAACAACAACTTCCGGTGTCTACACAAGTATAACGCCATGTCGTAAGAATAATCGGACCCAAATAGTATGACAATCGCACGAATCACTGATTTTTTACCTCGTGGTTTCTTCGATGTCGTCACGTATTCGCTGTAGCGGGTCTCTTCAGCTTCGATGACACAGCGCATCTGGAAGCTATAGGCCACGACGTTTTGCGGGCTGCAGCATGTCCCCGACATATCGCTCCTTCTTTCGTCCACCGTTGTCGATACCTGGGCGGGCAAAATAGAGTCCATCATAACGTATTAATTGCCAAGTCTTAGATTAGCTATTTCAACTTCGTTGCACCAGGTAAAGTCTACCTTCAGAATAGTGACTTATTATCATCCAAACTGTCAAATATTACCACTGGGCAATTGGACGATTGACTCACGGAACATCGATACACCGAATGTTCTGAATCTTTCGTGACTTAGAAATTCCGTGATTACACGAATTACCGATTAAACACACTGTATAGTTTACGAAAGAAATATTTCAGCAATAAACATACACAAATAACTCGTCTCCTTAAAATAAAATAACATCTACAACAATTATATATATATATATATATACATATGATTATATAACGACATTGTAAAAAAGAGTCAAACATGACCCATGTCATACTAGTTCTGCAGCATGTTGTGCTTACGGTACCTCAGTCATCCTGGCATCTCCTCTAACCTCTAACTGGCGCTTACACAGTCGCGTCCCGACGACAACTGACAAACTATCCTACTTGACCATAAGACCGAAGCGTTGGTCATGTGACGTGTCTTTCTCCGAGCGACACAGTCGGGAGTCCTCGCTTGATTACATTTCTTCATCACGCAGAATGGAAAGTGAGGATGGTAACACTAATTTAAATTGATTCTACTGATTTTCGGTAATTAATTAAATGCGTCCATCTACGTTGCAAATGTGAAGAGCGACGTAGGCTTGCTTGGCAATAAACAATTCGTGGAAGCGAAGGCCCGCAACAACAACAACAACAACAACAACAAAAAAGGTTCGAGAAACAAGTCAGAGAACTATAGACCAGTGAGTTTAACATCAGTGATTTGTAAATTATTAGAAAGACTAATTAAAGATCACATGGTGGATTTTCTTGTTAAACAAAACTTGATAAACCCATCTCAACATGGTTTTTTTAAAGCGAGGTCATGCTTAACAAATATGTTATGTTTTTTGGAAGACATCACTAAGTGGGTAGATGAGGGATCACCAGTAGATATCGTCTACTTAGATTTTCAAAAAGCTTTTGACAAAGTACCACATCAAAGATTACTGCTTAAACTAAAGGCCCATGGCATAGGAAATGGTATAATAAACTGGATAGAACAATGGCTGATTGACAGAAGACAACGTGTAGTAGTTGATGGGGAGGCTTCAAACTGGAAATCGGTATTGAGTGGGGTACCACAGGGATCAGTATTAGGTCCTATATTATTCTTAATATACATCAACGATTTGGATGATGAAATAACAAGCAAGGTTTTGAAATTTGCGGATGATACAAAAGTGTTTAGAAGGATTAAAAGTGATGGAGATAGACAGCATTTACAAGATGATCTTGACAGGTTGATCAAATTGTCTGAAAAGTGGCAAATGATGTTCAATTTTGGGAAATGTAAATGCCTCCACATAGGACATGGGAACGAAGAGGTAGAATATACAATGGGGGGTACTGTACTAAGTACTACTGTAAAAGAAAAGGACTTAGGGTTAACCGTTAGTGCTGATATGAAGATTTCAGAGCAGTGCGGAATTGCAGCTTCAAAGGGAAATCAAATCCTTGGATTAATTAGGCGAAACATAACGTATAAGGAAAAAGAGCTAATAATACCGCTGTACAAAACAATAGTTAGGCCTCATTTAGAATATTGTATTCAAGCGTGGAGGCCATATCGCAGGAAGGACATAGATATGCTAGAAAGAGTGCAGAGGAGAGCAACTAAAATGATACTAAATCTGAGGGATCTTAGTTATGAAATACGCCTAAAAAAATGCGGTTTAACAACACTAGAGACCAGGAGATTGAGAGGAGATCAGATAGAAGTGTTTAAAATATTGAAGGGTTATGAAAATATTGATAGAAATATGTTTTTCTCAGTTAAGAAAGATAGAAGGACTAGAGGACATAATCTTGCATTAGCAAAGGAGCAGAGTAGATTGGATATAAGAAAGTTTTCATTTTCACAAAGGACTGTAAATGAATGGAACAGATTACCTGCTGATTGTGTGGGTGCTAGTAGCGTGAATATGTTTAAAAATAAAAAAGACACATACCTCAGACGGGCGGGATACACATAGATAAAAGAGTCGGACTCTCGATAAGCCAAGGGCTTCCTTGTCCACCTGCTACCTAGAGTTAATTCTCTGGGTGGCAATCTTGTTAAATCTTGTTAAACAATTGTTTCACAAGCTACGGTCGTTTCATTTGGGAAAGACTTCGCTGGTTATTAGCTTGGGGTAGTTGGGGCGGGTCCAGAGGGGTGGAACAAAAACCTCCACAAGAATTTTCGTATCAGTTCGAGTAATGACATAGGGGGCCGGGGGGCGCTGTTGAGTAAATTTATTTCAGTAACGGGTGCAAATTGAAAAGGTATATAGGGGGCAAACTCTAGCTCACGCATAGCGCGACCAAGTTCCAACGGTCTATAGGGGGCACGTGCCCCCAGTTCTCCCTTGTCCCGCCTATGCGTTCTGGATGTAACGGGTGATCGTGTTCTCAAAGTGCAACATATGTACAATATTTAGTCTTTAGTATTGGTTCAACTGTGTCACTCCCCGTGAAACTTAAGGTAATGTGCATACACTACCCAGTGATTCTAGTTGCGATTAATTAGACTATACCGTGTAACTAAACCACTACATTTGTTCGCTCAATGCACTGCAATTATATATACCTATAAAACCTACAACATGGACGTCTTAATAAGATCGCGAACTGGTTTGACATGGCAACCTAGACATCCCCAGCTACGCTTCCCGGTTCTCAGGTGGACAATAGCGACCGGGTGCATTTCACGCCTTAGACAGCACAATCATAGCGATATTTTGTCAAGACGTGTCGATGAACAGACCACCACCCAGCAGTGCAATGTTATACTATGTACGTATTTTTACTTTACAAACTTTCAAAATGACGAAGGTCTGATTCAGTAGGGCACGGTTGGTTCTGCGTAGCCCTTATGGAGTATAGAACCTGCTGTGTAAGGAACTTCCATAGACAATGTGTCTGATACATTGCAATTAATGTATGAACTCCCTCAAGGTTCTGTCCTTGGGCCTATGCTTTTCTCCCCCACTGCTGACGATCAATATCGTTTTGAAGACATCCAGAACAATACCTATCACATACCTTCAAAACATGGGTGGATACACATCATTTGTTGTGCTGTTGTCTATGGTTACTGTGATATTAGGTAATTGGCGATGTCAATTTGCATATTTAAAAAATTTTCAAGGATGCCAGGATGACATCACTCGGTTTCCTCATAAGGACTCAAAAATATAGATACTGCAAA
The DNA here is from genome assembly GCA_963995525.1 of Escarpia spicata. NCBI lineage: Eukaryota > Metazoa > Annelida > Polychaeta > Sabellida > Siboglinidae > Escarpia > Escarpia spicata. Next base: position 8,570,869 of record OZ023216.1, read on the forward strand.
AATCTTTGTCCGAATCCTACTGCAAGGTTTTCTGGCCTACTACAGCACTAAAAGGAGATAACGGTAACCCTCAGCCCTTTGAGAAGTGTAGAATCTGCGCATAGTTTGATAGGCCTCCGTGATACCGTTGTACCTTACGATGATGTCCGAGAAAAGTCATAAGAGCGACCCAGTGCAGAATGCGGGAACGGTTGGACCAATTGAGTTAAAATGAACGGTCACTCATTTGTGTGTGACTAGTTCAACAACAGTCTGTAGGCAGGACACAACAATGCATACGTCGCTTGGTTAATAGGTATCATATGGGGTGTACGGTTACACACTGACTAAATTTCAATGAGAATATACATGGTTTTTCGAATTTTATTTCCATATTTCTTAGGTCTCCCGAAAGTTGAAAATAGATCACGCTGTTTATCGCTAATAACATCGTTGTAAATTATAATATTTGTTTCAGAAATGTTTAGTAGCATAAACTAACAACCTTTTATGCAACACGGGTTTAAATATTACAAACACAAGTATACTTTATTAGATAATGTCAAATGGTTATCTACTCGAAGTCTCCCGATAACCGCACAAAAGTCTCCCGATAACCGCATTAGTGGAAATATATATATATATTTATATATATATATATATATATATGATTATAAAATTACACCACAGAGTACAACATGGCCCATGTCATAGTACTAATCTGCGGCATATTGTTCTTACGGTACCTTATTAAACATGGCGTCTCATCTAACTGGCGCTTACACAGTCGCGTCCCGACGACAACTGACAGACTATCCTACTTGCTCGTAAGACCGAAGCGTAGGTCATGTGACGTTCCGATCTCCGAGAGTCCTCGCTTGATTACATTTCTTCATCACGCAGAATGGAAGGTGAGGATGGTGACACTAATTTAAATTGATTGTACTTTCGGTAATTAATTAAATGCACGCATCTGCGTTGCAAATGTGAAGAGCGACGTACGCTTGCTTGGCAATAAACACTTCGTGGAAGAGAAGGCCTGCAACAATTGTTTCACAAGCTACGGTCGTTTCATTTGGGAAAGACTTCGCTGGTGGTGTGATTAGCTTGGGGTAGTTGGGGCGGGTCCAGAAAGGGTATTCTCGGGGTGGGACAAAAACCTCCACAACAATGTTCACCGCCGTGCCGCCGTAACTTCTGCTTCTCCGCTGTATCGGCTCGACTGATGACGTATGGAACCATGGGATGGGGAGGGGTGTTGCTGACAGCTGAAATCATTCCAAAGCCCCAAGCTCCACTCAAGGAGAAGAAACATTTCCAGTGCCCCAAGCTCCCTTTGTTCCACTCGAGTGGGCAACACATTTGAACTGGAAATATTACGGCAAATTTATTGAAATTAATAGAAGACAATTTAATAACATGTACGGACTTTCTATGACGAGCTTGACCGGAGTTCGTAGAGATGAAGGGAAAGGGCCCGTTCTGCTGAGCTCGAGGTGCCTGCGGGCAGGTGTTACGGACCCAACAGGCGCTCCGCAGCTGTTGCCTGTTGGTGCATCTTTGCGGCGGCAGTGGCAACACGATACAAGCGCATCATATGCGTAGACGGGCGAAAAAAAGATGTGTGTGTGTGTGTGTGTGTGTGTGTCTGTGTGTGTGTGTGTGTGTGTGTGTGTGTGTGTGTGTGTGTGTGTGTGTGTGTGTGTGTGTGTGTGTGTGTGTGTGTGTGTGTGTGTGTGTGTGTGTGTGTGTGTGTGTGTGTGTGTGTGTGTGTGTGTGTGTGTGTGTGTGTGTGTGTGTGTGTGTGTGTGTGTGTGTGGAACACAGAGGGATAAAGAGACAGAGAGAGAAAGACAGAGCGACAGACATACATATTGTGCTGTGTTGTGTGTGCTCGCGCGCGTTTGCGCGTGCGTGCGTGCGTGCGTGCGTGCACGTATGTGTGCGTGCGTGTGTGTATGTATTCGCGTGCGTGTGTATGTGTGCGTGTGTGTTTCTGTATTTGTGAGTGCGTGTATGCGTGCGCGCGTGTGTATGTGTGTGTGGGTGGGTGCATGCGTTAATATGTGACTGTGTGTATGTGCGTACGTTAGTTGCGTGTATGTACGTGTGCGTGCGTCCTGTGCGTGAGTGTGTGTGCGTGTGTGCGTGTGCGTGCGTGTGTGTGAACGGTTGTAAGGTAATAATTCATAATTATTCTAAGGGAGAGATGGTTTTCATCGACTGTAGTGCTAATTCAAACATGAATGCCTGTAACTGTCGTCCGAATCCAAATACTGTTGTCAATATAAAAAATTAGGGTTCCGCAAATTGTGCAAGGTGGGGTTAAGTGTTGCCCAGTTAACATCGATCGTGGTTATACGTAGTTGGGAATTCCAGATTCGCTCAATGAAATTCTGCCGAAAAATACCAACCCTTTCTGCGCTCTCGCGCAAGCAATGCTGAAAATCGTCACTTTTATATTACTCATAAAACCACGAAGTTGTCTTTCATAGTGAACATTTTTCTTTCAAACACTTATAATTTTCCAGTTTTAGCGATTCTCCTGCAAAGCAGCTTTGTCAACTATAAATTATTGCAAGAACTTCGACAACGTACGTCAGGCTGAGCGGTAAATGAACTTGCAAAGAAGCAGTGAAGTCGGCACATCGACCACTAAATGCTATCTGAAGGCTGTGCAGCATACCGACAAACTCCTGCATGGTTGGCACATTTGATACGCGCATGCATCGTCTTTACCGCAAAGTTATCTGGTGAACTTGAAATGCAGGAAGTTCTCTGCATGAATTTTGAAAGGCAACAGCTTTTTGTTGAAACGTGCACTGCTTCATACACGCTGGTAATCAACTTTTGTCTTCGCTGAAGCAGCACAATCAACGTATACAAGTGTCCGAAAATGGGCATCAGAACGGAAAGTTGAGTTCGAAACTCAGTAGGCCCGTAGGCCTATATATTGTCCAGCTAAGCGACCGACACGCCGATTCCCTGGAGAAAGTTCACCTACATACACCTCGCTGGAACTGCTCCACGGATCATCCAACGAATACTTCTGATTGATAGAACATGACCATTTTTGTCTTCACAATTTCCAATTCTTAGCACGAGAGCCAGCTGGATACCGTCCGCGTCCGAGAGTTTGGCTCGTGGGACAGGGTTTGCGGAACGCTGTCTTATAAATTAATACATTCTACGTAAGCTAACTACTTAGGAAGGGAAACACAAAGAGACACCACAACATAAACAAGTAGTTTAAGTAACTTTAATTGGGTCCGTGTATAATGACGTGTTTTCGTTTAAAATAATTTGAAAACGAAAATAACGGTATACACATGGACCTGAATATCCTATTAGATTAATTCTAAGAAATCTTACATCTGCAAAATCGCGCCCGGAAAAAACACTGACAAATCATCCTACATGATAGTATATGGACAAACGTTGTGATGATTTTGAGTTTGAAACATTTTCATACTTGGTAGATCAATCTGACAATAATTGTTATATTGACCTAGATATCAACTACTTCAATAATAGGATAGACAATGAGTGTCATTATTATATGGACGATGAATTTAGAGAAAAAGTTGGTGCCAGTGGGAAAGATTGCTCTATTATACACTTTAACTCTAGAAGTTTATGTAAACCTTCAACGATATCACTACATATTTATGCACATTACATTACAAATTTGATGTCATAGCTATATCCGAAACCTGGATAAGTGACGATGATGACATCGGTTACTTTCAGGTGAATGGGTATGTCAAATGTTCCAGAAAAGAGTAGAATAACTGCTACTTCTGCCACACTTATTGACAACATTTTTACTAATAACCTAACTATAAATAGCACAAAAACCTGTTCTGGTATACTATATACAGATATATCAGATCATTTTCCCGTCTTCTTTTGTCAATAACAATAGTTGTTCAACTTATGGAAACACAAAATACACGACTAAGAGGCTTTGTACCGATCAGAAGATAGCAAAGTTTGCAACAAGTCTAACTAACGCTGACTGGTCTCTAGTTACTTCTGAGCTTGATGACCCAAATATTGCATTTGCTGTTTTCTATTCACAGTTTGGTAAGCATTATCTTACCTGCTTTCCTGAAGTAAAGATTAAACAAAAATACAGTAATAGGAAACCATGGCTATCACATGGGCTGAAGACCTCCATAAAATTTTAAAATAAAATATTCGTCTACTACAAAAAGCACCTACCCTTACTAATGAAACTAACTATAAAGCATACCGCAATAAGCTTAACTCAATTTTAAGAAGAGCAGAAAGAAACCACTATTAACAGTTATTAAAACAAAATCAATCAAATCTTCTCAAGTCATGGCAACTTATTAAGCAAATAATCAATAAAAATAAAAAACCTCCCCAATCTCCGAAGATAACTATTAATAATCAATTAATAACCAAAAAAAGGTAATTGCCAATTTCTTCAATAACTATTATGTTATGGTTGGACCATCGTTAACTGAAAAAATTACCAAAGATGGTATTGACCCGTCAATATATATTAAGCATCTAAACTTCCATACAATATTTATCTCCCCAGTTGAACTGAATGAAGTAGAAACTATAATCAAAGATCTAAAAATACCAAGCCCTGGTTGGGACTTAGTAACTCCACATATTGTTAAATTAACATATCATACTTTCCTACTTCCTTTAACACATGTTATTAACTTATCGTTAACTAAAGTATTTTTCCAGACGACCTGAAAAGAGCAAAAGAGATCCCGATAAACAAAGGCGGTGACAAGATACTCGTAAACAATTACCCGTCCAATATCGATTTTACCAGTTTTCTCTAAGGTTCTAGAAACAAATAATGTACAATAGATTAACATCTTTCATAAACAAACATAACATCTTATATGAATACCAGTTTGGATTTAGGAAGAAGTATTCTGCAAACATGGCTCTTGTGCAACTAGTAGACACAATTTCCACAGCTATAAAAATGGTGACTACTTACTAGGAGTTTTTCTTGACTTCAGTAAAGCGTTCGATACAGTTGACCATAAAATATTACTTCATAAACTACATTAATAAAACATTATGGTATTAGAGGAAGAGCACTTGCCTGGCTGGAAAGTTATTTGTCTAATAGAACGCAATATGTTTTATTTGATGGAGTAAAATCGAACAGTCAGTCTATATGCTGTGGTGTCCCACTGGGATCAATAATAGGCCCACTGTTATTCTTAATCTATATTAACGACATTGTTAACGTATCAGATATCCTATTTCCTGTTATATGTGCTGATGATACAAATGTTTTTGTCAATGGTAACAGTCTTAGCGAGCTAGAAACTGTGATGAATCATGAACTGCCAAAAATAGTTATTTGGTTAAAGAGTAATAAACTATCTTTAAATATCAGTATAACACATTTTATTGTCTTCAAATCAGTAAATAAAAAGGTATCCAATCCAATTGCCATCCTTATTGATGGACTACAAATTACTCAAGTAGAAAACACAAAATTCTTAGGAATTGTAATCGATGCTAATTTGTCCTGGACTTTTCATATACAGTATATAAAATAGCCAAAGCCGTTGGAATTATAAGTAAAGCTAGAAAAACCCTGAGTAGATAATCCCTTGTAACATTATACTACATTTTTAAATCCATACCTAACGTATTGTGTCGAAGTGTGGGGAGGAGCATATAATACACATCTCAGTTCTTTATTCAAATTGCAAAAGTATGCAATTCGGTTAATTATGTCAGCTCCATACAGAGCGCACACAGACCAACCCTTCAAGAAGCTGTCCATTTTACCAGTAAGAAAAACCTACGAATACACGGTTGTGCTGTTTATGTACAAAATCGCTAAGAATATGTTTCCGTCAGTTATGACAAGGATGTTCATTAGAAATAACGAACTACACGAACATAGGACACGCAACGCAGAATTACTACATGTGCCGATTTCAAAAAGTAATGTATTATATAAAACCATTAGATATCGAGGTGTTAAATTATGGAACTATATGGCGACAACAGTGGATTGTAATTATGCATTAGCAATGTTTAAACGTCAACTTAAGAATTTTTTGCTAGTAAATAATATTAATGACTTATATAAATAGCATTCTTTGTTGCTATTTTAAATGAAGTATTCATGAAAATAGTACTGTTGTGATTCATGTTTCTGTTTTTGTTCTTTCTTCAGTCACACAAATTGTTATCTTGCACCATGAAATGTACGTATTGTGAGGGCTAATCAGCCACTCATGGCTTTATACCCTCGTTACAGAAACCATGGCAATATATGTATGTAATTGATTGGAATGTATCACAGTTTCTGTAATAAACCATTATTATTATTAAAAAAACAAAAGTGGTGGAGGAGTAGCCATATACATGTATGTTCAGGACACTCTAAAAGTGTTATGGTTGAAGAACTATCATTTACTCAAGAACACTGATTGAAGTCTATGTGTAGCAGTTATTATGAATAATAACAAGAATGTATTTGTAGAGTGTTTATACCGTGCTCCAAATACAGTCATTGCACATTTTAATTACCCATTCAGCAGGATACTGTATAAATTCAATAGAAAAAGCTCCCTTATATGTGGTGATTTAAACATTGACCTATTGATCTATGATAGTCACAATCAGACTAAAGGTTTTGTGGATGAACTCTTTACTGCACGATTGTTTTCATTGATAAAGAGACCTACCCACATAACAGATAGTAGTGCATCTCTTATTGATCATATTTTTTAAATAAATGAGTTGGATGTTAGTATAGTTAGTGGTCTCCTAGTTAATGACATTTCAGATCATTTATCCACTTTCTCTGTGCATAGGTATTTATGGGATTGCTGACAAAAATGAAGTCTCAAAGCAGCATAAATGAAATAAGAATACAAGTTCTACATGAAAGATTAGCCGTAGAAGATTGGAGTAGGGTATTAAGTTGTATAAATGTTAATGATGCATATGATAAGTTTGTGGAAATGTTTAAAGAAGCATTGAATGATTGCTGTCCTGTAAGAAAAGAAACATATAAACCTGACAAATACAAGGCATAATTAATGCCAGTAAGAAAAAACACGTTGTATAGACAGTTTTAAAAAACAAGATGCAATTATACCAAAGAGAAATATAAAAACAAACTTACATCCATAATAAGGAGTGCTGAGCGTCATTATTATTCTAATAAATTAGACAAGTGTAAAAAATAACAAGAGAAACGTGGAAATTCTTAATAGTGTTACTCGAAGAAAGGGGAGTACTAATTCAAAAAATACACTTGACTTTATGGTTAATGGACAAATTATGAATAACAAGGTTGATAAGTCATACATTTAATAACTTTTTGGTGAATGTGAGTAGTAATAGAGGTTAAGTACCGGGGATGGTTGTCGCGCCGCGGAGCAAGAGCAAGAAAGTAGTTCCGGTTCCCACGTTAAAAGATGGGGGGTTACCCTATTATCGCCCGATTTTGCTCCTGACCGCGACAAACACTTTTCGCGCCAATTATGCAAATGAGCTTGCCTAATTTGCATAAATGACCTTATATGGGCATGGTTAGTTATGAAATTGACCAGTCACGAACGAGCTGGGTATTGTGGGCGTGGCCAGTTAGTTTCCCGTGTTAAAGCATAGGGATTTTTCATCACGTTAAAGCATAGGAAATTTGTTTCCCATGTTAAAGCATAGGAGCTATTATCACAAAGGTATCCGACCACTTTTCGAAATTTCACCCCGTGTTAAAGCATAGGCCATTTTTATCCCATGTTAAAGGATAGGCCATTTTTATCGCAAAGGTATCCGACCACTTTTCGAATTTTAATCCCATGTTAAAGCATAGGCCATTTTTATCGTGAAGGTATGCGACCACTTTTCGAATTTTATCCCATGTTAAAGCATTGGAAATTTTCAACTCCATGTTAAAGCATAGGGAATTTTCACCCCATGTTAAAGCATAGGACATTTTTATCGTAAAGGTATACGAACACTTTTTGAATAAAATAACATATACCGAACAGCATTTGAATATGTCACACACGAGATTGCTTGACCCGTAGGTCCAGGCTCCGCCAAGGGACCGAGCGTTCATTTGTTTGACTATGACAGGTCGAAAATGTGGTGTTATAATAAGGCGTAATGTGTAACAAAAGGCTTATAAATTCAATTTATCTGAAGTAATGTATACGAAATGTAGATTACATATAGGACTATGTTATACCAGAGCCTATAGCCTCGTTTTGTTTTGTTTTTCGAACAGAGTGACCATTTTGGAATTAGACCTTTGGCGTCTGTTATAAATCCCATACTCGAGGCGTGTCTGGACATGTTTGTTTGTCGCAAGCACGCGCACCCTGTATGACGTTATCAAACCGCTATGCGCTGTAATTTTGTACACGAGGTGAGTTGGACAAACAGGTAGTCCTTTGGTTAGACCTTGTATTGAACTTGCGCGTATGTAATGTAATCCCTTCATGTGACGTCATGATGCAGTGACGTCATGATCAGTGACATCATCAAACCGCTATGCGCAGTAATTTTGTACACGAAGTGAGTTGTTCAAGTAGATAGTGCTTTGGTTAGACCTTGTATTGAACTTGCGCGTATGTAATGTAACCCCTTCATGTGACGTCATGATGCAGTGACGTCATGATCAGTGACATCATCAAACCGCTATGCGCAGTAATTTTGTACACGAAGTGAGTTGTTCAAGCAGATAGTGCTTCGGTTAGACCTTATATTGAACTTGCGCGTATGTAATGTAATCCCTTCATGTGACGTCAATTAAATAAGTAATTGCGCATGCGCAATAGTGGCTATTCTTATATGTCGTAGGTTGTCGACCCTTTGATTAGGTGTAGGACACTCCTAGTCTATACATTTACAACTTTAACATAGGTCCAAACCCGATAAAGCATAGCCATAGGCATAGCCATAGGCCTAGGCTAAGGGGCTAAACTTAAAGGCTATCTGGCCTACAGCGCATAACCACGGACAAACAACTTACAAACACTGAAAAACAACTTACAAACACGGATATACAACTCAAAAACACCGACATGCTATAGCGAGTGAAAAAGCTCCCTGTTAACCGGTATAAACTGGTATAAATCAAGCCTCAAGGTTCTGTGTATTTGTCCCGTGTTAAGGCATAGGGAATTATACGAACTTATCTGCTAAAACATTCAAACTACCAGCTATCTGTGTAATATTTTGTTCAAACTGTTTGTCGTGTAACAGTATTTGTCAGAATATCATAGTACTTACCAACGGTCACAGTGGGTATCCTGTTTGTAAACTGTTTTGAAGGGGTATTCCCTGTTCAAGCCTCATCTATTTAAATAAACACGCTATGTGCGATGCACAATGTCGACTCGATCGACTTGACGCCAAAGATCATATATCAATACAAGACGACGCAATGCTCGCTATCTATATTGTTCGAGGAAAGTGAAGCGTCATGATAGTGAAGCGTTATGTTAGAACAGTACAGACACACAATAACCTCCCAGATAAGATGTACCAGTATTTATATAGTTTACCGTATTAAGGGCCAAGTGTACAAATGTCCATTAGAACGTTTTTATCTTTTTTCGGACTATAGTATTTAAATTCGTGCTTCTTCGTTAAAACCTGCCAAATTAGCTTCGGTCGTAAAACAAATAACCTGGCACGGGTAACCGAAAATGAACTCATAGATACATACACGTGGTACGAAACACACAACACGCACATGAACTCAGACCAATTAGACGGTGAAAGACTGTTTGAGTGTTTTGTTAGACGCAGGTGTGAAGCTATCCGGCCGAGATATGTCACGAGACTACGGATGGGACATCAGAATAGACGTGTTATTGCGTCAAAGCCCTCCTTTTTTCAGGAAAATAGACGTGTTATCGCGTCAATTCCTTTCCTTTTCAGGAAAATAGACGTGTTATCGCGTCAATTCCTTTCCTTTTCAAGAACATAGACGTGTTATCGCATCAATTCCTTTCCTTTTCAGGAAAATAGACGTGTTATCGCGTCAAATCCCTCCGTTTTCAGGAAAATAGTCGTGTTATCACGTGACATCTCACCGCTTTCAGGCAATTCGACGAGTTATCGCATGACATCTCTACCAAACATGAGACAAGAGACGAGACTATGACCGAGATGTGTCACGAGACTTCGGATGACACGAGATAAGAGATGAGACTATGACCGAGATGTGTCACGAGACTTCGGATGACACGAGACAAGAGACGAGACTATGACCGAGATGTGTCACGAGACTTCGGATGACACGAGACAAGAGACGAGACTATGACCGAGATGTGTCACGAGACTTCGGATGACACGAGACAAGAGATGAGACTATGACCGAGATGTGTCACGAGACTTCGGATGATACGAGACATCACACGAGACTATGACCGAGATATGTCACGAGACTTCGGATGACACATCACACGAGAGTACGGTTCGACGTGTTATCGTGTCAAATCCCTCCGTTTTCAGGAAAATAGACGTGTTATCGCATCAAACCCCTCCGTTTTCAGGAAAATAGACGTGTTATCGCACCCCATCTCCTCCGTTTTCAGGAAAATAGACGTGTTATCGCGTCAAACCCCTCTGTTTTCAGTAAAATAGACGTGTTACCGCGTAAGTGTGTGAGTGAGTGAGTGTGAGTGAGTGAGTGTGTTTGTGTGTGTGAGTGAGTGAGTGAGTGAGTGTGTGTGTGTGTGTGTGTGTGTGTGTGTGTGTGTGTGTGTGTGTGTGTGTGTGTGTGTGTGTGTGTGTGTGTGTGAGTGAGTGAGTGAGAGAGTGAGTGAGTGAGTGAGTGAGTGAGTGAGTGAGTGAGTGAGTGAGTGTGTGTGTGTGTGTGTGTGTGTGTGTGTGTGTGTGTGTGTGTGTGAGTGAGTGATGAGTGAGTGAGTGAGTGTGTGTGTGTGTGTGTGTGTGTGTGTGTGTGTGTGTGTGTGGAGTGAGTGAGTGAGTGAGTGAGTGAGTGAGTGAGTGAGTGAGTGAGTGAGTGAGTGAGTGAGTGAGTGAGTGAGTGTGTGTGTGTGTGAGTGAGTGAGTGAGTGATGTGTGTGTGTGTGTGTGTGTGTGTGTGTGTGTGTGTGTGTGAGTGAGTGAGTGAGTGAGTGAGGGAGGGAGTGAGTGAGTGAGTGAGTGAGTGAGTGAGTGAGTGAGTGAGTGAGTGAGTGAGTGAGTGAGTGAGTGAGTGAGTGAGTGAGTGAGTGAGTGAGTGAGTGAGTGAGTGAGTGAGTGAGTGAGTGAGTGAGTGAGTGAGTGAGTGAGTGAGTGAGTGAGTGAGTGAGTGAGTGAGTGAGTGAGTGAGTGAGTGAGTGAGTGAGTGAGTGAGTGAGTGAGTGGTGAGTGAGTGAGTGAGTGAGTGAGTGAGAGGGTGAGTGAGTGAGTGAGTGAGTGAGTGAGTGAGTGAGTGAGTGAGTGAGTGAGTGAGTGAGTGAGTGAGTGAGTGAGTGAGTGAGTGAGTGTGTGAGTGTGTGTGTGTGTGTGAGTGAGTGAGTGAGTGAGTGAGTGAGTGAGTGAGTGAGTGAGTGAGTGAGTGAGTGAGTGAGTGAGTGAGTGAGTGAGTGAGTGAGTGAGTGAGTGAGTGAGTGAGTGAGTGAGTGAGTGAGTGAGTGAGTGAGTGAGTGAGTGAGTGAGTGAGTGAGTGAGTGAGTGAGTGAGTGTGTGTGTGTGTGTGTCTGTGTGTGTGTGTGTGTGTGTGTGTGTGTGTGTGTGTGTGTGTGTGTGTGTGTGTGTGTGTGTGTGTGTGTGTGTGTGTGTGTGTGTGTGTGTGTATGTGTGAGTGTGTCTGTGTGTGTGGGGGGGTGTTTGTGTGTGTGTGTGTGTGTGTGTGTGTGTGTTGTGTGTGTGTGTGTGTGTGTGTGTGTGTGTGTGTGTGTGTGTGTGTGTGTGTGTGTGTGTGTGTGTGTGTGTGTGTGTGTGTGTGTGTGTGTGTGTGTGTGTGTGTGTGTGTGTGTGTGTGTGTGTGTGTGTGTGTGTGTGTCTGTGTGTGTGTGTGTGTGTGTGTGTGAGTGTGTGTGTGTGTGTGTGTCTGTGTGTGTGTGTGTGTGTGTGTGTGTGTGCTTCCGCGAAAATTTAAACAACCACCAAAGTGGTTTTATAAATTTTCAGAAATTTTGTTTTTTTTGTCCCATTGGGACAAAAACATTAAATTTTCGCGAGGTTAACCCGAACTTTTTTTCTCTAGCTAACCTAATTATATATTTTTACCCGCTAGTTGGCGCCATCATGTGACGTAGTACTCCGATTATCCACTAGGGGGGCGCTACACCGGATGTGATGTCATACCGGAAGTCACTTGACTGTCATGGCGGCCTCTACTAGGGACGCTACGCCTGAAGTAACGTAGTACCGGAAGTTATTTGAATGACATGGCGACCTGTCATGGCGGCCTCTACGCTTCCGCTATTCCCAACGATTATGTGTGTCAACGAATAGAGAACTATCATGGCCGGTAGATGGCAATACTCTGACTAATTACATTGGTGTACGTTGAGTGGCGTTGGGAACGATGATGGTCACCACTTTGAATGAAGTCCTGATAAAGTTTTTGTGTTAAGGGAAGTCACGTGATGTACGTTCGGTCTGATTGGTTATGCAAACGAGATGACGCCGAAAACTAGTGTATACAGTTTAGTGTTTCGGTCATAGCAGTTTTCAAATTCGTTTGCTATGGCAGTCTATACTAGGGACGCTACGTCGGAAGTGATGTCACACCGGAAGTTACTTGACTGTCATGACGGCCTCTGTGATTCGGGTATTCCCGGAAGTGTGTCCACGAATAGAGATCTATCATGGTCAGTAGATGGCGATACTCTGACTAATTACATTGGTGTCCGTTGAGTGGCGTCGAATGGCGCCTCTCTCATGGACGTGCACAGTTTTTGTGTTAAGGGAAGTCACGTGATGCACTTTCGGTCTGATTGGTTATGCAAATGAGATGACGCTGAAAACTAGTGTATATAACTTAGTGTTTCGGGCATAGTAGTTTTCAAATTCGTTTGCTATGGCAGCCTATACTAGGGACACTACGTCGGAAGTGAT
>OZ023216.1:8593909-8597605 GCA_963995525.1 Escarpia spicata
CCGAAGCTAATTTGGCAGGTTTTAACGAAGAAGCACGAATTTAAATACTATAGTCCGAAAAAAGATAAAAACGTTCTAATGGACATTTGTACACTTGGCCCTTAATACGGTAAACTATATAAATACTGGTACATCTTATCTGGGAGGTTATTGTGTGTCTGTACTGTTCTAACATAACGCTTCACTATCATGACGCTTCACTTTCCTCGAACAATATAGATAGCGAGCATTGCGTCGTCTTGTATTGATATATGATCTTTGGCGTCAAGTCGATCGAGTCGACATTGTGCATCGCACATAGCGTGTTTATTTAAATAGATGAGGCTTGAACAGGGAATACCCCTTCAAAACAGTTTACAAACAGGATACCCACTGTGACCGTTGGTAAGTACTATGATATTCTGACAAATACTGTTACACGACAAACAGTTTGAACAAAATATTACACAGATAGCTGGTAGTTTGAATGTTTTAGCAGATAAGTTCGTATAATTCCCTATGCCTTAACACGGGACAAATACACAGAACCTTGAGGCTTGATTTATACCAGTTTATACCGGTTAACAGGGAGCTTTTTCACTCGCTATAGCATGTCGGTGTTTTTGAGTTGTATATCCGTGTTTGTAAGTTGTTTTTCAGTGTTTGTAAGTTGTTTGTCCGTGGTTATGCGCTGTAGGCCAGATAGCCTTTAAGTTTAGCCCCTTAGCCTAGGCCTATGGCTATGCCTATGGCTATGCTTTATCGGGTTTGGACCTATGTTAAAGTTGTAAATGTATAGACTAGGAGTGTCCTACACCTAATCAAAGGGTCGACAACCTACGACATATAAGAATAGCCACTATTGCGCATGCGCAATTACTTATTTAATTGACGTCACATGAAGGGATTACATTACATACGCGCAAGTTCAATATAAGGTCTAACCGAAGCACTATCTGCTTGAACAACTCACTTCGTGTACAAAATTACTGCGCATAGCGGTTTGATGATGTCACTGATCATGACGTCACTGCATCATGACGTCACATGAAGGGGTTACATTACATACGCGCAAGTTCAATACAAGGTCTAACCAAAGCACTATCTACTTGAACAACTCACTTCGTGTACAAAATTACTGCGCATAGCGGTTTGATGATGTCACTGATCATGACGTCACTGCATCATGACGTCACATGAAGGGATTACATTACATACGCGCAAGTTCAATACAAGGTCTAACCAAAGGACTACCTGTTTGTCCAACTCACCTCGTGTACAAAATTACAGCGCATAGCGGTTTGATGACGTCATACAGGGTGCGCGTGCTTGCGACAAACAAACATGTCCAGACACGCCTCGAGTATGGGATTTATAACAGACGCCAAAGGTCTAATTCCAAAATGGTCACTCTGTTCGAAAAACAAAACAAAACGAGGCTATAGGCTCTGGTATAACATAGTCCTATATGTAATCTACATTTCGTATACATTACTTCAGATAAATTGAATTTATAAGCCTTTTGTTACACATTACGCCTTATTATAACACCACATTTTCGACCTGTCATAGTCAAACAAATGAAGGCTCGGTCCCTTGGCGGAGCCTGGACCTACGGGTCAAGCAATCTCGTGTGTGACATATTCAAATGCTGTTCGGTATATGTTATTTTATTCAAAAAGTGTTCGTATATCTTTACGATAAAAATGTCCTATGCTTTAACATGGGGTGAAAATTCCCTATGCTTTAACATGGAGTTGAAAATTTCCAATGCTTTAACATGGGATAAAATTCGAAAAGTGGTTGCATACCTTCGCGATAAAAATGGCCTATGCTTTAACATGGGATTAAAATTCGAAAAGTGGTCGGATACATTTGCGATAAAAATGGCCTATCCTTTAACATGGGGTTACAATTCCCTATGTTTTGGAATAAAAATGGCCTATGCTTTAACATGGGATGAAAACCCAAAAAGTGGTCGCATACCTTTGCAATAAAATGGCCTATGCTTTAACATGGGGTGAAAATTGTCCTATGCTTTAACATGGGATAAAAATGGCCTATGCTTTAACACGGGGTGAAAATTCGAAAAGTGGTCGGATACCTTTGTGATAATAGCTCCTATGCTTTAACATGGGATACAAATTTCCTATGCTTTAACGTGATGAAAAATCCCAATGCTTTAACCCGGGAAACTAACTGGCCACGCCCACAATACCCAGCTCGTTCGTGATTGGTAAATTTCATAACTAACCATGCCCATATAAGGTCATTTATGCAAATTAGGCAAGCTCATTTGTATAATTGACGCGAAAAGTGTTTGTCGCGGTCAGGAGCAAAATCGGGCGATAATAGGGTAACCCCCATCTTTTAACGTGGGAACCGGAACTACTTTCTTGCTCTTGCTCCGCGGCGCGACAACCATCCCCGGTACTTAACCTCTATTACTATTAATGTGGGCCCCGAATTAGCTAGAAAAATACCTAAATGTAATGACATGGATTGTGCTAAATTCTTAAACCAAAAGGTGAATAAATAATGTTGTGTCTGCTGTAACTGAGCCAAAAAAATTAAATATCGTAGTGTCTTTCAAAAGTATTACTAATGTGGTGTTGATGAAATAAGCGTGCATTTAGTGAAATATAGCCAAACCATTAGCATATATATGCATTAATTAATTCATTTTGCAGGGGATTTTTCCAGACAGTGTGGAATTAACAAAAGTTATTCCAATTTAATATGAAGTGCCTTAAATTTCTTGATATAGCCGAGTTAAATGTTTATCACTTATGTACAAAGTTAAGCAAAACTTACTTCCTTTGCAATTACAATTGCATTTTAATGTTGTAGATGATGTGCACGTGAACAATGCCATATCAAGTAGTCAGGGACATTTCCACTGTGCGTGTACAAGAACCAAATTAAAATCAACGTGCGTCAGTGTCGTAGGTGTGATAATGTGGGATAGTCTAAATATGTGTGTAAAACAGTTATTCTTGGAACATATTCCACTTTGAATTGAAAACTCTTATTTTAACAAAATACAGTTAGAAATTGAGTTCGAATATTGCTATGGGTACTGATTTAGTGTTGGTATATTACTAATGCGTTGTGCCAGAAATATTAAATACATATCACGTAAAATTGCTAACAGATGTATTGTGTATTACTGAAAATGGGCATGTTGTCTCATAAACTAATTAGTTTCAAGACGAATTGAAAACAATTTATTATTTAAGCATGGAAAATGTATGGCGAAAGTTTAAATAAACGTATTTCTATTGTAGTTGTACTCTATTTGTACAGTAAAGTAGGTCATATAACCGGAGCATGGTGTGGTGTATTAAAACAGGTATGTACATGTGATGCGCCTAGTGTTGTAGTGCATATAGTGGGTAGTATGTAGTTTGTGCTTCGTGCTTTCAGCTACAGCTTCCCGATAGTTCCTCGGGGCAAAAAGTGAGCCGGGTGGGTAAGTCTTCCCTGCTGGTCCATAGCCTCTCTGTAGACAACTCTACTAACACAACCTCCGGATACCGGGCACCTTGCAGCCCCAGGCGAATCTCGGAGCATGTTGGAGCCTTAAAGGTGCAGTGTGCAGGGCCCACCAGCGTGTAGACACGTGCCGAAGCTGCACCATTCGAACCATCAATTTTGTGCAAACAGTACTGGTTAAACTAAGCGGGCTGATAGAGCTCTTAAACCTTGGCTGGTAGC
>OZ023216.1:8597805-8741526 GCA_963995525.1 Escarpia spicata
GAGTACGACAGACCTATTGTTAGCAGAACTATCCTATTGACTTCTTGGAACTACCACGCAGGCATTAATTAAAACCTGCACTTTTGTTAGAAATATTTAATTATGAAGCGTAATGCCATCTGTAATAACTAATTATGGCGTGCCGAGATCCAATTAATTACGTAGGCATCGAAAAGTGAGAGGCTGACCCCCCAGGTATTTAGGATAGGAGCGGAGATATGTTTGGCACCCAATATTTCTGCAACGGTGGGTGCAGTTGGGGTTTCTGTGAGCCAGCAACAGAAAGATCCCCAACACTACCTCTTCAAAAAATGTCCAACAACAAACCCCTGTCTTCCGAACTCATATGCACTTGATGAACCCCCAGTATCCTAATATTCAACAAATTCTGACGTCCGAGTTAAGTTGTCCAGAACCACTTTGCACAACGAATAAATATAGATGTGTTTTGCAAACGTTTAGTGAAGCCCACTGCCTAAACATTGCGTCGAAGTGACCCAATCGTTTTATTTTTGTCTCTCGACCATGACATACAGCTTTTGAATCGCAAACTAGCCGTTTTGAAAAAAGAAGATAAATGAAAGCGTATTTTAATTTTTTGTACATTTTCATTTTTAATAGTTTCATATTTCACTTTAAAGGAGATCACAATCATACTAAAACCTCAAGGAAACCAAAAACAATTGTTTTCATGTTCACCACAATAAGTAAATAAACATAAGCACAATTGCCAAGTTTCTATCTAAAATCTTAATAAACATAAGCACAGTTGCTGAGTTTCTATCTAAAATGTTGATAAACATTATTTTTCTTACGTACCGCAAAATTTGGACAGCAAAACGGGGGCAAAATAAACTTTGTTTGATGCTATTAATATGCAGTTAGGTGTGAATATACCTTATACAATCTGTATTACTGCTGTATGAAATGGTCATGTACGTCATCGTGAAGAGCAACTAGTGATGGTTCCAAATCTGTTCATACAAATATTTATTTGCTATATATACATTGCATGACGTTATATACACACAGAACTTACATTCGCCTCTTACTCAGAGATACCTTGAATGGTAGGATTCACCAACTATGCCCAACCTACCAACAATACATCACAACTTAAACACTCGCACCAGTCGCCCAAATGAATATTTGTTGCAAAAATTAATGTAAATGCTAGACCAAATATCATGTCATTCAGTTTAATTTGTTTCTACAAATATCATGCACTGTGATGTATTGATAAAATAACATGTACGTTAAGAGATAGTTTCATAAGTTCTCAAAGTAAAAAACGTACTCTTTATGGATGGTCTCATGAGTTCGCAAACTACCCAAAACACATGATGGGTTTAATGTTGGTTCAAACCATTTCTATATCCCACCAATATGCAATTGTTACAATCCAAAATGGCTAACAGCATCAATTTGCGTTAACTTGCTTCACACACTGGTTGATGCCATTGTACAGATTTATTTTCCCTGTACCATACTTTAAGGCATTGTGAACTGATGCGGCGTCCCCTTAGTATTGGCTCAAACCACCCTCACCCCTCAGGGTGTGGTGGGCGACTTAAGATAATCCAGAAAGGTGGCAGGGTTAGGAGATTCTATTGAACCCTTATCATAATAATTCTCTGGATGTGCAAAACCAATATTTTGATTCTCACTTGACAATATGAAGAATAAAATGGGCAGGTCAATATATTAACTGATGTAACATGACTACCGAGACAAGTGTCTAAGGAGATCACCACTGGTCATCATATATTCAGTATATATGATGACCAGTGGTGATCTCAAACAAACGCACCCAGACAACAACAGCAGAAGAACAGATCAGCGTTGGTGCCAAAAAAGGAGATGGAAATGGGTTGAGTATGTGCTCATAAAAACTGAAAACAGCCACTGCCTGACAGATGGATGCCAGAAAGAAAGCGGGAAGTAGGTCGGCTTGAAACAACCTGTCAAACACAAATTTAAGGAGAACAACTGGGATGAGCAACATGGAGTGATACAAAACACCTAGCCAGAGACAGATCGACATGAAGAAGTTGCATGGTTGCCTTATGGACCAAGGCCAAAGAAGAGAGGTGAGGTAAGGTAAGTTCTCGGCCGGACACTGCTGAATGCAAGTCATCCTATGACCTGACATCACCTTCAAGTGTCAAGGCAGGCAAGAAGGACAGGTTGACATGGTGCAATTTTATTCTCATTTTAGTCATTTATTAATCTGAAGTTTACATATTAAATTTTATTTTCATATGTATGGTCAGTGTGGTTATGTAAACATTTTTTATTATGATTCGAGCCATTTACTCCTCCAACTGCTGTATTTAAGCAATGAGTCCAGCCTGTTCACTCAAGCGGAACAAGCAGAAATGGATTGTGACAAAATGTGGAGGTTCTGCAACAGAAACCATTACAAGATGGAACTCATTTACAAAACAAAACATTACCATACTTAACAGTTTGGAGTAATAAATTACTGAAATGAGAAAAAAATCAGACGTCCACCTTGCCTGCTGTTTAGGTGGTACCCAATGGAAGCCTATCTGCCGTATTCAATACAGGTAAACGTAATCGAGAGGCAAATATTATTGAAAAGTGGTTGAGAAGACATCCTTTTAACAACAATCGCCCAATTGACGACCTCATGCACATTGTCAATGGCAATACACCCACCAGTGTATCTACATAATACTGAATGACAATCATTTCTCTTACATAAAATTTGCATTACACATTACACAATATTACTGAATATTCTTCAGGATATTTCTTTTTCAGATCATAAACTGTTATTTTTCATATCCAAAGTGCATTCTTACTGGTACAGGTTTTCATCTAAAGTCTCGCATTGACTTCTTCAGTACTGATGACTCTTAATGACGTCATTGTACACGTGAGGCAGTTCATAATTGCCCTCCTCTCTGTTGATGGGTGTTCTGGTCTTCTTGATCCAGATGGCTTCTTTGATGTGCCCGATTCTTCGGTTGGGTTCCTTGTCTACAATTTTCGCTCCCTCCCAGTCTATGATGTGGTTTTCAGTTGTCGTATGGTCTGTAAGGGCGGATTTATTGATGGTAGACATCAATCTTTTTTTCCCGCTCCTTGTGTATTTCTCATTTTTCTTGTTGTCTACGTCATTTCTTTTCATCAAAAGAGACAAGGGCAATTACAAACTGCCTCACGTGTATGATGACGTCACCGTACTGAAGAAGGCAACGTGAGATGTTAGACGAAAGGCCCTACCAGATAAAAATACACTTTGGATATGAAAAATTAAAGTTTTGAACATTACACATTAACTGATAATGACACTGACATCCATCAATTAAGCTCCGTCACTTATACATACGTGCACATGGATCGATTTTTTAACCGACGCAATAAAATAAAATGTTACCAATTATTTAATCAGTGGAATAAGTAACCAGTATATCTAACAAAAAGTATGTTAACATACATAATTATTATCGACTGGTATATACGGACACATCTGAAATATGTATGCCTGAATTACTGATTCATTCGACAATATTTTAATTTAATACCCAGCTACAAAATCAATAATTGGTCAACTTTATTCTTGTATACATATGATGTTGCTTATTAACAGTAGGTAACTGATTATCAATTTTGATTATACAAGTGAAAGGAGAGGAAGGTTCATTCTAATTCCATATTACCTATTTCCAAACCCTCTAAAATTTACCTGATATTTTTAATGTCAAAAATACTATGCCCCCGCAATAAAAATGACATTGACTATGACAGAAAAATTAGACTAGAATCTTAAAATTAATCCCAACAAAATCATGAGTTGCATGGTGATGTTTCAAAATAATAATTCACTCACATTTTAGAATAAAGACACACTAGTTATGATATACAGACATTTGTCTGGCGACAGAGGCAGGTGCAAAACACAAGTGATGGAATACCAGATTCCTCTCCTGGTTGTCAACGACTACTTGCCGTGGGAACCGCGTCACCAAGATGACGAGCTCATAAAAAATCAATCATTAAACAGAATCCATTGTTAAACTTAAGGAGGTTTTAATAACTCAAAAAGCCACTTCCATACCACTGAGGACCCTATTTCCACTGGCGAATGTGTCCCATTGGAGCCTCCTGGTGTCAACAATTTTCAGTATACAAGATCGTTGTTAAGGAGTAAAATTTATTTTAAAAAGCAAATTGATGATGGTGATTTATAAATTAAATTTACACTTAATGCAAGACACTGACTATGCTAAATTTATATTTTCATTGTACAAATTAAAATTTTATATTGTTACATTTTTGGCAACATTCAGCCACACATGTTGGCATCATTCAGTCATCTTTAAGAGACGACTACATACATAACGAAAGAAAAAAAAAATTATTATGAAATATGTGAAAAGTAAAATTGTTTGAACCAACCAGTTTGATGAAGCTCTTCATGCATATTGATTTTGTTTGTTTGAAATGTTTGTGGGTGTTTACGGGACAATTTAGTTGTGGGCCTTTTGAGTAGTGGATAACAGGTTCCAAGTAACATTGCAGAGAAATTGATAAAACTACCACTTTTTATGATATGAGGGCACTACATGAACTTATGACACCGACGGGGGTGTGGATGCAGGTTTCTTCTCCTGATGGCAGAAAGTTGAAGATTTAAAAATAATTTAAACCTTGAAACTGCAGTTTGGCAAAGAGATTTTGGTTGGAAAGCAGATCTGGATATTCTGTAAAAATTAAGAAAAGGTGGCAGTTCAATGCCATGGCACCTCTCCACTGTGTTGCCATGGTAATGCTACATTCCCGTGAGACTATCGATTGCCTTGCCCTCATCCAGATCGCTGCTCACTAGTGCCACCTGTATCTTGTCTTCAGGAAAGCCGATCTCCCGGAACCGCGTAAGAAGCTGTAGATATAGCGCCACCTGTAAAAAAAAAAAATGTTACTTAATGGGGTTTGCTGTTCCTCACATTTATAGGTGCAAGTTTCAACTTGCGAACACTATTTCAGGTTGATTAAACACAATTTGGCGGGCAGTATCTAACTATAATCGCACTTGCATATGTATGTATCTTAACATTTTCCTTCTAGATGGATTGCACCTCAAGCACCAAACTTTCAGGGATTAATCTATGACCCCATAAATGAAACGTAAGTATTTATGTTTTCAAAATACCTGGCATGTCAAGATTTCTTAGTGGTTTTATGGTAAATCAGTTGTTCGCAAGATAAAATGTAAATTACAACAGTCATAGAAATCATGCTCACGTGGAGAATACTTCTTACAATGTCCACATGTAATGTTAATGTATTTTCGGACGTTGCAAACTTATGCGACCATCCCTAAATACAAGAAAGAAACCAAACATTGAGAAGCAGTACTAATCAGGCTTGTTAACATATACATGTCTACGCATTTGAATGCAAATATTTCACTTGATTCAAATGCAAATGCCATTTTCCAGGAACGCATTCAAATGCAAATGTTTTGGTTAGACATTTGCACATGCATTTGAATTAATTTACATTAATGTTTTGTTTTACTTGGAGAAACAATGTAATGTAGACAGATACATTATTAATTTATGTAATAGTGGTACATGATTATTGTAACCACTAACTCCTACTACATAATACATACCAGTCTAACCATATGAACATGTCTGTAAAGAATTACGCATGCATTTGATTCGTATTTGATTGTGCATTTCACAAATCAAATGTTTGTGGATGGCATTTAAATGCAAATGTTTAAGATATGCATTCAAATGCAAATGCATTTACAATTTCACGGAGGCATTTGAATGCGCATTCAAATGCTCAACATTCAAGTGAGCATTCAAATGCATTTGCATTTGTTAACAAGCCTGGTACCAATGCCCACACTTGAAGGACAACCAAGAGAGCAGCAACAACAAGCAAACAACAACAGAAGGTACAACACCCAGGTCCTTAGCCGGGATTTAGAAATTTTCCAATTTACCCGTCCAATTTATATGTAATATTCGTTTTTATTTACTGTTATGCTCATGGAAAACCCTGTTACACACATATTGGCCATTGGCGCCGAAAAGTGGTGAATATTCATGGGCTGAAGCTCTCTAAAAGCCTCCAACTGCCCCCCCCCGAGGCTTGCAAAATACTCAAACTACACTCGCTTTCACACTTAGCTTGTGCAACACCCATTTTAAGACAATGCAAACACTGTTTTGCCTTGTTATTGGGAAAATAAAAACATTATGGTCCAACACATGATATTTGAAGAAAAAAAAATAGCCAAAGACTAAAAGACGAGTTATTTGAAAGAGAATGCAGGCCCTCAGCGAGTGACCTGTTGTCCTTTAGGGCCTCAGCCAGAGACCCGCTGTCTTTAAGGCCATTAGCCAGAGACTCGTTGTCCATAAGGCCCTTAGCCAGAGATCCGTTGTCCATAAGGCAATTAGCCAGAGACCCATTGTCCATAAGGCCCTTAGCCAGAGACCCGTTGTCCATAAGGCAATTAGCCAGAGACCCATTGTCCATAAGGCCCTTAGCCAGAGACCTGTTGTCCACAGGGCCATCAGTCAAAGACCCATTGTCCATTAGGCCCTTAACCAGAGACCCACTGCCCATAAGCCCATTAGCCAGAGACCCACTGTCCATAAGGCCATTAACCAGAGACCCATTGTCCATAGGGCCATTAGTCAGACCCATTGTCCATTAAGCCCTTAGCCAGAGACCCACTGACCATAAGGCCATTAGCCAGAGACCCGTTGTCCATAAAGCCATTAGCCAGAGACCAATTGTCCCGTTATTTGAACTGGTTTTTGTAAAACTGCAATGGTTATTTATTACCTTCTCCTCGTCATTGTCAAACAGCCCCAGAGATGTCTCCACGTCCTCCATCTTGTACCCTTGCTCCACCAGGTGGTCTGCCAGACACAAGTAGGCAACCACCTACAACAACAATGTCCACATTGCCATCAGTTGTGTATTTTACACTGGCTGAGATACCCCAGTGATGTTTGGTGAGAAAAGACAAACATTTATATTTTTTGATTAAAGTCTCTCTGGACTAAATAGATTATACGATACCCATGGATAGCTACAATGTTACTATATATACAATGCCAAAGTTACAACCACATAACGGCAATCTACAATGTTACTATACAAGGCCAACCACCTTAATGGGTTTGCTAGTGCACACAGAAAAGTTCAATCCCACATATGTGAAACTGATGGAGATATGCTTGGACATATATTATATATATAGAATGACAGAGACCCACACTCTGTTCTATAATGTAGGTCACTAGCAACAATATCCTTTTTCATGAATGGATATCTTGAACCACATAGACACTGAGGATGGTTTCCCAAAGCATTCAAGACTATGCATGTTTTCTACAACTGTTCCAAGCTGCATAAACTGTCCACCATCAGCTGGGGACTGTTTGCATAACATGGAACAATTGTAATTCGACTGTTCATAGAAAGTTAGGGTGAATTTAAAATAAAAATAGTATCCCTCCTGGGTTGTAGATGAAACCATAGTCGTCCATATTATTATATAGTGATCTATGCCCACATTGTTCTCTACAAGCAGCAGAGAACAACTGGGTCCAAAGAATGTGTAGAGTAATGCGAGAAGGTAGAAGGATGATGGAACTGAGAGAAGAGATTGGCATGAAAAAACACCTAAAGATTAAAGTAGTCAGAAACAGAATGGGATGGGCAGGACAGGTGCAAAGAATGAGCATAGACACACTGTCAAAAAGACCACGGAAAGCACAAGAGGGTGGCAAACGACGAAGAGGACGACCAAAGCTGAGATGGAATGACAACTTGAAAAGGAATCTTGGGAGGGCAGGTGTGAACAGCCAAGAACGACAAGCCATTGCGAGCAACGGAAAGAGATGGAGGGAAATAACGAGAAAAGCAGAAGAGGAAACTACTGAGTGACGTGGACTCCACCGCACAAGAGAGCAAGGGTAAGAAGATTTAACAAGATTGCCATCCAGAAAATTACTCTGGATGGCAGTTGGACAAGGAAGCCTTTTGGCTTATCGAGAGTCCAATACTTTTTATCTACATGTATCCCGCCTTTTTAAGGTGTGTGTCGATTTTATTTTTAAACATATTCACGCTACTAGCACCAACACAATCAGGAGATAATCTGTTCATTCATTTACAGTCCTTTGTGAGAATGAGAACTTTCTTATATCTAATCTACACTGCTCCTTTACTAATGTAGCTTCATGTCCTCTGGTCCTTTCTTAACTGAGAAAAAAATGTTTCTATCAATATTTTCATAACCATTCAATATTTTAAACACTTCTATGTGATCTCCTCTCAATCTCCTGGTCTCTAGTGTTGTTAAACCACATTCTTTTAGGCGTATTTCGTAACTAAGATCCCTCAGATTTGGTATCATTTTAGTCGCTCTCCTCTGTACTCTTTCTAGCATATCTACGTCCTTCTTGCGATATGGCCTCCATGCTTGTATACGATATTCTAAATGAGGCCTCACTATTGTTTTGTACAGCGGTACTATTAATTCTTTTTTCTTATACGCTATATTTCGCCTAATTAATCCAAGGATTTGATTTCCCTTTGACGCTGCAATTCCGCACTGCTCTGAAACCTTCATATCAGCACTAATGGTTAACCCTAAGTCCTTTTCTTTTACAGTAGTACTTAGAACAGTACCCCCCATTTTATAGTTTACCTCTTCATTCCCATGACCTGTGTGGAGGCATTTACATTTCCCAAAATTGAACAGCATTTGCCACTTTTCAGACCATTTGATCAACCTATCAAGATCATCTTGTAAATGCTGTCTGTCTCCCTCACTTTTAATCCTTCTAAACACTTTTGTATCATCCGCAAATTTTAACACCTTGCTTGTTATATCATCGTCCAAATCGTTGATATATATATTAAGAATAATATAGGTCCTAGTACTGATCCCTGTGGTACCCCACTCAATACCGATTTCCAGTTTGAAGCCTCCCCATCAACTACTACACGTTGTCTTCTGTCATTCAGCCATTTTTCTATCCAGTTTATTATACCATTTCCTATGCCATGGGCCTTTAGCTTAAGGAGTAATCTTTGATGTGGTACTTTGTCGAAAGCTTTTTGAAAATCTAAATAGATGATATCTACTGGTGATCCCTCATCTACCCACCTAGTGATGTCTTCCAAAAAACATAACATATTTGTTAAGCATGACCTCGCTTTTAAAAACCCATGTTGAGATGGGTTTATCAAGTTATGTTTAACAAGAAAATCCACCATGTGATCTTTAATTAGTCTTTCTAATAATTTGCAAATCACTGATGTTAAACTCACTGGTCTATAGTTCTCCGACTTGTTTCTCGAACCTTTTTTAAATAACGGTATAATGTTTGCCTCTTTCCATTCTAAAGGAACCACTCCCTCTTCTAATGACAAATTGAAAACTGTTGCAAGCGGTGCGCTAATTTGTTCTACAATTTCCAATAGTAGTTTGGGCGGAATCCCGTCCACTCCAGGTGATTTATTATCCTTCATAGCCCTTATTTTCTTAGCTACCATTTCCGAGGTTACAACTAACTGTCCTAAATAGTCTGAATCTGCCCCCTTGAACTTAGCCTCTGGTACTGGCAGTGAACTAATATCTTCCCTGGTAAACACTGAACTAAAATACTCATTCAGGTCTTCTGCCATTAAGAATCCCTCTGATATTGTATTTCCAGCACTATCTTCTAGAGGACCGACCTTATCCTGAACTTTCTGTTTGCTTCGAATATACGCATAAAAACTCTTACTGTCATGTTTTATATCACTAGCTAATTTTTTTTCATAGCTTCTCTTTGAATTTCTAATTTCAGCTGTAGCTTGATTTAGTGCTTCTTTATAAATGTTGTAGTCTTCATCATTTCCAGTACATCTATATAACTTCCACATCATTTCTTTATACTTAATTTTTCTAATGGCTTCTTTCGATAAGTGTTTCTTTTTAGACCGTTTCCCTTGTTTTTTGAAAGGTACAAATTTATCGACTATGCACTTAATTTCACTATTTAAGATATTCCAGCATTCGGTTGCTGTCTTATTCTTCAGTGTGTTATTCCAGTCTATCTTTGCTAAATATTTCCTCATGTCCTTATACCTTCCTTTGTCGAAATTTCTCCTATACTGCTTTTTACTATTCCTTTCTGATTTTACTTTGATGGTAAAATGTATCTGGTTGTGATCACTACTCCCCAGTGGCTCACATATCTTGACATTGTCAACTAATTCTTTCTGTGAGGACAAAACTAAGTCTAACACATTCTCTCCCTTGGTTGGTTCTAGCACATGTTGAGAAAGGAAACTATCTTGTACTAAAACTAAAAACTTGTGGTCCTCACTCCCCATACTCTGTAGAGATTTCCATTGTATATGCCCATGGTTAAAGTCCCCCATAATAATACAGTCCCGTTTGCTTACTTCCCTTATAGTGTTTTGTATTTTTTCATTCTCTTCTATGCTTATGTTTGGACTTCGATAAACTAACCCAACTGTTAACGTTGAGTTTCCTGTAACTATGTTACACCGAACAGCTTCTTCGCAATCTGCTTCTCTTTCTAATTTTATTTCATAAGCCTGGATAGATTCTTTAATATATAAAATAACTCCACCTCCCTTTCTTCCTATTCTATCTTTCCTAAACGTTACATATCCTGTTAGTCCCAATTCGGCATCTGATATATCAGTGGTGGCCCACGATTCGGTTATACCTATTATGTGAGGGTCAATATCTTCTACCATAATGTTTAGTTCACTTCTTTTGTTTACTATGCTCCTTGCATTTAAACAAATGCATTTATATCCTGATTCAGAACAGTTTTCCAGGCTGTTCTTTGCCGAGTTATTTCTGCTGTCTTTATCTATTCCTCCAGTTTCAGGCTTCTCTGTGAATCCCCCCTGCGAATCTAGTTTAAATATATGCAACCTGTCCCACTGTCAACAGATTGCAGCAAGTTCTCTGAGAAAACTGCTGCCCCCTTTCCACTTAGATGTAGGCCATCTCTCATGTACATATCTTCCCTCCCAACAAAGTATCCCCATAAATCTACGAATCCCACCCCCTCTTCTTTACACATCTGCTCAACCAGTGCGTTGATCGCCATCCTCTTGCAGTTTCTATATGTCGGCCCCCTTCCTCCCATTACTGGCAAAATTCCTGAGAGGATAATCTGTTCTACTCTTGTCTTCTTTAACTTCTTCACTAACTGTCTGTACTTCTGAACTATCCCAGTTGTTCCCTCCCTCTCTGCGTTATTTGTCCCTACATGTACTAGTATAGACCCTCCCTTGCCATGCCCCAGTACCTTCTCTACCCTTTCAGTTACATGTTCTATCCTAGCCCCCAAGAAGAAAATATAAGGAAAGCCCACCTTCTTGTCATCATCCCCGAGAGTTCTGACTGCACGCTCTACTCGGTCCTGGGGGAAGCCCATGTCTGTCACCTGACTGATCAATGTGGCGGCGCTCTGGGACAGCTGGGGCTGAGACTGACCCATGTCTGTCACCTGACTGATCAATGTGGCGGCGCTCTGGGACAGCTGGGGCTGAGACTGACCCATGTCTGTCACCTGACTGATCAATGTGGCGGCGCTCTGGGACAGCTGGGGCTGAGACTGACCCATGTCTGATGTCCCGTTCTTCAACTGAGTCTGTGGTACGGTAGGAAGCGGTTGATACCGGTTCGATGTCTGAGGAACGACAAGCAAACAATGACTACATATGATACACACTCGACTCTGCTTAATTGAATCACTTTAGACCAGAGTAAACTGATTCTATTAAATGTCATTGGAACCATTATTCAAAAATAGTAAGTAAATGGAATGTGTTTAAAAAAAAAGTACACCACCGACTAATGAATATTTGCTTGTTTTTTATACGAAACTTGTTTTGGTGCATGAAACATACACTGAGTAGGTGCTACCCACCAATGTAACCAAACTGATTGAACAAATGTTTACTGCTTGGCGTGTGCAAATAACAGCACTGTTATACACACGCTCGTATGAGATTTGATGTAGATTTATTAATTCAGCACAATTATAGCAGACACACAGATTATTGCAGATAAGTAATGTACTCCAAGAACTGGTAAAAACAGAATGTATTTGGGCTGAAACTATGGAAACATTTGGAAACCCACAAACTGACCTTTTTGAACTCCGTACACGTCAAAGTCTTTCTTTGGTAAACACAACTGCAGTTATTGAAAATAAATAAATATCTAAGTTAGAATATAATCTTTACCATGTTACAGTTTTACTTGTGCAACACATATTTTGGCATTAAAAACTCTGGTAGTAGTAAAAAAGCTTCAGTGTTATGAAGTGATGCGTTTAAACACTGCAGAAATAGGCAATGGACATGTAAGAGCATCATGATCGTACTTTAAAACAAAATTATTCTGGCATCCGTGATTCTGCTAAGTGGAGTCTAACTTAATACAATTTACCTTAGCTTAAATGTACAAAACAGAATATATTATAAATAATAATAAAATGTACAAAGCACAATAAAAGCAAATAGGCTTATTGAGATAATTCAAATGTTAACATTATGCAAATCCTTTTCATGAAAATAAACACAACCATAAAATATCTTTGTTAAATGAAATGATAAAGAAGAAACATAAATATTTAATAACACAATTAGCATTCCTAACCAACAACATATCATACAAAAACAAATAGGATTTAGTCATTTATATGTATATACATATATAACTATTATAAGATGACACAAAATCAGACTAACACAGTACATTTCAGGTAACGAATATTAAGGCCAGATACTACATCTCAAGGTTTCTTCAAATCTATTAATCATGACAAATTGTACTGTCATTCATGAAGTTCATCAACTGTGAAGTCTGAATTTTTGTCCACAATCATTTCATTGCCATGGCAACAATCAAAGATGGCTGCTGTATATGGGGAAATAATAAAAACTATTATCTTTTTTTGGTAAAATCCATATTTTCCATTACGACTAAGTTCACCATATAACTATAAAATATCAAAAATATATATCTTCGTAGTTGTATACAGGACATAACAAGGGACAAAATTTAACTGATGTAGCATGTTTATTTCTAGAGATATGATGTTTCCAAATAGGAAAATCACTGGTTTTAGCAAATGGGGATAAACGGCTACTAAAAGATTTTGTGTGTAGTGTCTAACCTTAACATTGAAACATCATGCCCTGAAACAGTAAATGAAAATGTGGTATCACTGAACTTTTTGAAGACAGTTTTTATCTATCATGAATTTTGTAATGTTAGATTAATGGTCCCATAGCAAAGGACACATCACACATTTTAATAGATTAATCAAATCAACGATTGTATACGATTTCACTGTTTTTAAAAGTTACAAATGCATAATCAAAAAGGAAAACTTGTTGACTTATTGACTATCTGTGATATTATTGTTTGAAAAATTAATTCAAGTCATTAAACAAAGTACGAACATACATAATTTACTTCAAATCATTTAGGATATGAGTCAGTATCATACCACACTAACAAGCCGGTATAGTACATATCTGATCTGTCACCTGATATCACAATTCAAGAATCAGTGTTGTTTAAACACCCTTGCTAAACTTATCAGTTAGGCCAATTTGTGGATTTGACTGCATCATTTGAATTGGGGCCGGGTTCAATTTGACCAACAGTCAGTCGCAACTTTGAAGCAGATATGGCTGTAAATGTGAACAAACACATGACTTAACAAGTTAACTGTGCTTTCTTATGTGACACAGTGTTGCCCATCCAATAGGGATGTAAACTGGATTTAATGAACTACAAGTACAAGATGCAGCAAGCCAACTTCTACTGGAAAAAGTATGTTAATATATGTGCACCATACTTACTTGTAAATAAGATGCACAGACAATTCACGTAAATCATAACTAGAGTGTGTGCGTGCGAGTGAGCATGTGGGTGTGGGTGTCCGTGTGTGTACATGTGGTGTGCGTGCGTGCGTGTGTGTGTGCGCATACGCATGTGGGTGTCCGTATGTGTGTGCGTGCGTGCGTGTGTGTGCGTGAGAGTGAGAAAGGAAAATAACCGGAGGGAGAGAGGTGGAGGATAAACACAAACCCATCAAGCCAGCTAGTCTAGCAGACTGAGAAAACACACACCTTATCTGCATCCTGGAAAAAACACAAGAGGAACCATTTACAAACAGGGCAAAACTCTAAATATAATTTTCTTTTTTGCCAGCTAGTAACAAGAATTTGTTTTGTAACAAAAACATTTAAATGTCAGTTTTTATATTCAAAGGCAGATCAGATTGTAAGCCAAAATGACTGCTAAATACTATCTACTACAAAATGAGCAAGCAACGCATGAATTACATTGCCACATCTTTGTGCTACTAAAAAGAAGGAGCAAGAACTGCTCTCCAGAATCATAACAGTATAATAACACAGTAATCACAGTTAGTTTTTTTACAAAATGTATCACACCATTTTTGGCAAATGATCACTTTTTGAACAGGCACGCTTCTTTATATCACTTTTCTTTAACGTAGTAGTTAATTTGAAGGTTTATAATGAAATATATTTTAAAGAGATAATCCTTTAGACCGCAACTGCCGGCCACCAGCTGATCTGTCGTGTTCCCCAACCACCCGCTGGATAAGCTGGACGTACAACTCATGTGACACTATCTAGTGGATAATTGTCTGCTGTAGGTTATATTAAAACTTAGCTGTTTGCTGTATATATGTATATATATATATATACACACATATATATATACAGGTGCTGTACTGTGTATTTGTCATATGGGTTTATATAAGAACTTTTGACATATATTGCCGATTTATATTAATGCCGAGTGAGTTTCATTAAAACATCACAGGGTGTAAAAGGTTAATTAATAATACCAACTAGCACAATATTGTTATATGTTTGATGGTTTATAATTACTGCAAAACATATTACAAAGAATCATGCTTCCGAATTATTTATAAAGTGCAGATATTTTTGTCTCGAGCCGTGACAAATTTTATTTTAAATTGCATTTCACCAAAACATCATGGTGTCTAAAGCGTTAATTAATAATGACAACTACCAGATATTTTCTGTCTCGAGCTGATACCCTTACCTGGAGAGGTGAGGGTCGAGGGGGTGGTGTCTGTATGCGTGTGGGGTAGGGAGGTGGGGTGTACGTCGGCGGCGCTTGCGTCACTCTCGCTGTGCCATGTGTGATGTTATTTGATATGTCGGGTGAACTACGACTGCCTTTGAGAGTGTGTGACACAGACGTTCGACCGTCAGGCGATGGTGAATATTTCACGCTTCCCGTCGTGTAAATCTGAACCGAGTCCTGGTTTGTCGCTGACACAAAGGCAGTGGGCACACTATTTGCCTGCGGATAGCTGGCAGACATTTGCTGCGTCGTGGATTGTGACAACACACTCACAGTCTGGGGGGTCTGCACGTGACTGCAGGAGACGGGAATATCTGGTAAGGGTGCAATCTGTCCACTAAGATCGTGGTTGTTGCAACCTTTGTAAATACTGTTTCCCGTACACCCAGGCAGCATGCCGTTCTGTGCTGCGAGTGACGGCAGTGTTGTCTGCAGCACTGTATGCAGCACCTCCATGTCGTTTATCGTCTTCAGCTCGACGTTGTCAAATGGGTCTTCCTCCCGTTCGAAATCAGCGAGGTTTATCGTTGGTTCGTGCTTCTTATCCTGTGGTTTTGTTTGCGGTTTCACGAGTGTTGGTGTGAGGATGCCACCATGGTGGGACGTAGCGGTGGCCACAGCTGCTGATGTAGCGGCAGCTACTGGAGCGAACTGCGGCACTGAGTTCTTCACTGTGGCATTCATGTTCGTGTTACCCATATTGTTGGGCTGTTGTAGGCGGCCATTAGCCATGCCATGGCCGCTGGCTGACATCATCGAGTCTTCCTCTTCGGTGTCCGACTGAATGGACTGCTCGATGGCCGCACTCGCGTGACAGCGAGCCTCTCTTTCAGCTGCCAGTTCTCGCTGTTTGCGATCATTTTCCGACCAGGAAATGACCTGCTTCTCCAGTGAGAAGTCATACTGAAAGACAATGATCGAAACAGATTTATATATATATATACCACTATGCATATATAATTATATTAAAGTTGCAGTCTCATCTATTTGATCATAAAATGTTACAGTGAATAACCTAGATATCTATTCTAGGATATTTTTTTTAAATAATGTATAGTTTAAGTCAGATCTTCTGTTTTCCTGTTTACATGTTGAACAGGAGCAGTCTCTAATCAGTTGACAAGGATAGCCACATTATTCTTATTTCAGTTATTTATTATTCCCAACTGCACCAATGATACAGATATACACTGTGTGCTTGTTTTTATTATTTGTATTTCAGTAATTAATATCAAATCTCTACGATCCGGTCCATCTGTCAACTTCGTGGCACTCTATCTGTCAACTTTATTACATTATAACAAGAGTTGATCAAATTCAAAACCAATATAATCTATATAACAGATGTCAACAGAAAGATGGATATGCCAGCGAGCTAAGGTGGGTAGGCTCTTAGCAAGGTTATGTATGAAAGCTTTCAAATAATGGTGGAACTGTTTTTGAACTGATATAAGATCAAAGCTGAATAGGTTTTCTTCCAGGCGTAAGCAATCAATGAATGTTATTCATACTTTCAAGTACTATTATTCCCCTGGTAAATCCAACTACAAATTACAACATTTAGAACTGTCATGAAACCTGTAGACCTACTTCCATAAAGAGTACATCCGATGGCCTGCTGAAGTCACATGCGAGTGGCAGAGTCACCTGTGCAAACAGATCACAGATAGTGAGAGATTCAGCACAGGAATCATGTAGTCAAAGGACAGTGGAATCTCCCCATTAAAGTCACTCTCGGGACAGGGCAGACATTATCTGAGTGGCGAAGTGACCGTATTATTGAGACTAATTTCCTATACTTTGCTGTTACAGAAATAATTTGGGACTGTCCTAGGGTGACATGTAAGAACTTAATTGCAAGGTGGCTGCATTAGCAAGGTGACTGTAAAGCAAGGTTCGACTGTTCTCAAATCCAGGTACAAACAAAGAATAAATGCTGTTTACAATTTTCAAAATATATCTATACACCTGTAAATATATTTAAAATAAATGTATTTTTTATTGCTACAGATAAACAGTGTAAATAACCATACGACAAAATAAAAACAATATTCTTAGGTACATCATTAAAGTACCATGTAATTTAACACCACCAGTTCGCCTAGTGTTAAAAGTGGCACACAGTGTAAGTAAAACCATGAAGGAGAGTCCATTTATTCATTACATGTCATGTAGGTTTAAATCTTTACTCTGATCTTTTAGTTCAATCCCAGATCTGTGTTCACACAAATATCCTGAATGTGATTAGTTCAAAAGAGATACCAACACTGAGACTGGAGACTTTACCTTTGCGGGAGGTGTAAAACTTTTCCCAATGTGCAGCTCAATTCCACTGATCAGGGAGTCTGGAGAAAATCACATGATTATGTTCTTGCAAACTCATTATGTGCCAAAACGAAGCAGTGTTCCTACAATTTAGGTAATTTTCCCATTTATTAACATGAATTTGAGACAATCAAATCAACTAAAGGATTAATGGTAGCATGAACAGGAGCTGCATAACAAACAACATGGCATACGTGACGACTGCATAATCAAATCAACATAATAGTTAAATAAAGGTAATTGTGTCAAATTATAAATATTAACTAATTTCTTCCAGTTTAAATACAGGATGTATTTATTTATGCAATGGATGACAAAGCAGATCTAGTAATGAAATGGTGCCACGGACTGCTAACAGATGATTTATAGATTAGTAATACAAACACTGAAAACAGACAATGACAGCCAATTTTGTTGGTTGTATCTCGAGATTGCCGTTATGCTTCAGTGATTCAAACAGTGACGATTATTGATTAAGTCTTGGCTCTATGTGAAAGGTGTTTTATTCCATGAAATGAATAAGAAATCACTCACAATGATTGTTAATTTGCAGGTAGACAAAATGCAGTTTACAGTGGCTATGGTTCAGTCTATATTTAGAGAGTACATACAGTAGTTAATACGATGTAGTTACCTACACCTTTTTTGTACTGTTTGAAACTAATGGACATGGTGCTATTTAGGTAATTTTAAGTGATGTTCTAGAAAAGCATGACATTCACCTCCAGAGTTTCCGCCCGAAAAAATAATTTGGGTACGGAGTTAGTCAATTGTGAGAGTGCTGAACTGGCAGGCTAAGCCTGCCACTGGTGCCGTAGGCGCCCTGATGGATGGGGGGTGTGGTTGGTCTCCCACAGAAAAAAAATGGATTTCTAGATGCTCGGAGAAGTGATTTCCCGGCATTTGGAGCAGGAAATCCCGCCCGGGTCATGGTAATCATTTCCATGTTTCGTAGGAGAATGAATAATAAATGTAACAGTCAGCAGGAAAATTGTTGCGTTATTTTTCTTCACCAAGAAACAATGAATACTCGAAAACATCTCGAAAAATGTACAGCCATGACAGCACGCTGTATTCTTTACTTTAAGCCTAGCAATATACCGGTACGCCATGTTCTATCCTGAGGTGAAGGCTTCAATCCCGCAGTGAATACCACGTTTAGCCAATCACAGAATAGCTAGTATAAACGTGTTGGCACGGGCTCATTCTTCACCTATAAAAACGTCATCAAGTACGAGTTTCATTGCACAGAATATTAAACAAGATTTTAAAATCTGGATTTAATTTGGGTATGTATCTGTACCCTAGAATTATTTTTGGGTATGTAATTTTACCCTTTTATCCTGCTGGCGGAAACATTGACCTCACTGCAAAAATCGGCGTAGAACTAAAAATGTTAATTGCATTTAAAAAAACAAATGAAACAAAGTAGATTAAAGGGAGGCTGTCCATTCTTTTTTATCATAAAGCATGTCATACAGTATAAACTATATACACTATTACAACATACTGACCGCCAAAATGTGCATTAATGAATAATTTGTTTCGGCGGGGGGAGGGGAAACAGTTTGTTTACATAGTAGCATGTCACTTTCAAAGGCATGGCTTCAGGTCTAATTACAAGTAACTACAGCCTTGTTGGGTCACATTCTCAGAATAATTATTCAGGCATTTAAGTGACAGCTCAGCCTGTAAACACTGAACTGTTGAATTAAGAAGTTGTCTATTGTCTCTACTTCGTTAAAACTTTTAGTATGTTATAATACATACAGTTTATGCTGTTAAATGTATACATATATAATATGATTTTACAATAAAAACGAACTTAATTTCACACATACCACCAATGGAACGATCTGACCAGTTGTAGGCCATGCCACCCTTCTGTTGCTTCCTGAAAGAACAAAATCACATTACATATGATACTGTTATTACAAAATAACAGACAGAATTGTACTTGCTGAGGCGCGGCGGTGACACATTCTACGTGACACATATAGTGCTGCGGTGTACCGAGTCATTTGTGGCAGCATCAGGGACAAATATGTATTTGTATTTAATTACCCAAGTTTTGCATATATATGTAATTGATGTTTGTTTACAGAAGTGTGCATATGAATTTGTGAGGCACACACACAGGAAACCAGACACAAACCTCACCAAACATGCACTGCCCTGAAACCTGCAGGGAAAGAGGTCGACCACGAAACACCAGGCGCCGAGAACTAGAAGCAGACACCAGCAGGATGGGCTGGAACCAACTGGAGAAAATGGCCCAGTACAGGGGACGCTGAAGAGCAGTTGTTGGCGGCCTATACCCCAGGGTGACAGTCATAAGTCTTTATTGTTTGTTTGTTGGTTCATTTGTTTGAACTCGCACTCTTACCTGGATTGCTTGTATTTACAATACAAAACAATACGAATTTATTGTTCAATAATAATAGACAATGTGTGATATTTGTTTGTTTGTTTGTTTGTTTGTTTGTTGCATAGCATCATATCAATAAGCTACACAAACATGATAACGGAACACACGATATGAGCACATTGCATGTGCTCAAAACCTTTAGATATGTAGTTAATTGATAAGATGTCATTTGAACAGATGAAATGTGTGACCACACTTTCAAAGATGCATTGATGGAGGTGTTACTCTACACTTCACAGCTGTATTGTAACGATTTGTCAAGGGCCTTATAATGATGACGAATGTGTCAGCTTTCAAGAATAACTATTATCTGGGTCTTACAATACAAGAATTAATAATCCCTGGTTCTTATTATATAACAAACATTTTCTAGTTAGAATATATGCAAACGGTTATTATATTAGCGGACGATTTCCCCAGGAGAACATGCAAGTCGAATTAGTTGCAAGACAGAATATTTCCTCAAGAATTAATAATCCCCGTTTTTTTATTATGACAATCATTTCCTAGTTAGAATATAATATGTAAGACGCAATTCAAAATAGTTAGAAGTCCGCGGTAAGAATACACTAGACAGAATAACGATTAGACCGTGCAATACACATGTCGCAAGTCAGATTTCACAACAGAAACAAGACGGATGGTTTGGCCCACACACAAGCGATTGCCCCAGTTACACAAACAATTGATTTGGCCCATGCGAGTCACGCTTCACCGATTCCGAAAACGGATGGTTCGGCCCATGGTCCGAACACGTTTTGGGCCGAAACATCCGCCCCTTGTTGTGACAGGGAGTGTTCTGCCATTTTTGCAACCAGTGCACACAAACCATATCCAAATATACTGCCACCAGCAAAACTGGCATTACATACATGTTAAGTTTCCTGCATTCGCCGGGGGATGCCTGGAGATCCATCAAATCCCCCGATCTCCTGGAAAGGAGAACCAATCTCCTGGATTTTCAGTGAAACCAAACAAATTTTTTTGTATCTTATTTTCCGAACTCGGCATGGCCTAATTGGATTTTATTTCCGGCTGACTCAAGTATGTTTTTCTGGGTCAACAGAAAATGGTCAATACCAGTGCCAGTGTCTGTGAGTTAATTGCAATTGGTCAGACAAGGAGCTAAATCTCATGAATAGGGAACATTGTCTTTGGACCAAGGCCGCTCGGACAACAAAGCAAAAAAGGATTATTTAAATCATGCCTTGCTTTGACTAGACAATAATAACTATAATCTTCTTGTTGGGTCTTGTCTGTGGCTGATATTGCATATAAGCTTTAGACGAGCACAGTGAACCGCGCTTGCGGCCACGGGTTCCATATTATCACCCCCCCGTCAGCTTGTCGATCTTGTAGAACGAAATGTAATCCGTTTCAATCTATACTCAAATAATGTCAGTCGATCCATCTACACTATGTGCACGTTTGATTTAATCCATGTATATTTGTAACTGTTAGAACTGGAACACATTATAAATGAAAAGATGTATTTTATAACATCAAATGCTCCACCAGCAAGGCCAAAGGTCACAAATAGTAAATTCATCACGCATGCCTCCGTCACCCAGGCCATAGTAACAAACTTTGAAGAAAATACAATGCTAAGTTCTGGTTCTTATACTTGTGAATATAGTATCTGTTTGTAATAATGTAACAAAATATTTGTAATAAAAGAAGATGTATTGATTACCTATGTGCAAGGTTCTTTGCACCATACAAATATAATATTAATGTATGAACACATATGCCTAGAACATCAAATTAATAAACTTTTTCTTCTTTCTACCATACCTATAAAGCCACGTACATTATAGTTTACATATAATTTATTTAATTATTTTATGTCCACATATAATTTATTTAATGTAACACATTAAATACATATTAACATGTGCTATTGATTTATGAGTACATGTGCAATGCATTTGGAAATAAAGCTGATCTGTGACCATTTTCATAACATGAAATACTCAGATTTATACACAATTTCATAATACCCTGAGACCCCCAATTTACACAAAATTTCCTGATATTACAAGACCCTCCAATTTACGCATAAATCTCATGCATTGGCATTTCTGAAACTTAACGTTTTATTATAACATGATTATTAATGTCTATGGAAAGTATCCTTTTTTTGTTATATGTTAATCCGATTTATGTATAAATGCCTGATTTTCCAAGATTCTCCAATTTACGTATAAATGCCCGATTTTCTGAGACCCTCTGATTTACGTATAAATGCCCGATTTTTCGAGACCCTCTGATTTACGTATAAATCTCCTGGATTGGCATTTCTGAAACTTAACATGTATGGCATTACCTCCCCATAGTAGTGCAGGAACTGCATCTAGGCACCCTATGGCCCAGGGCTATATATATGGTTACTTGGAACCTATAATAGCCTATACAATACTATAGTCCATGCAGTGTATACCAAGCTCATCACTGACATCAGCAACCAGATGCAGTCTAGTTCCTAGAATTTAGTTCTAGGACAGATAACGACTAGCTCTAGGACGTCTTAGTGTGCTTGCTTCCCACAATCAAGATCGGCGAAGACAGCAAGTGGGACGAAGTACAATTCAGTTTCAACTGATTCAGCGAACTTCCGTATATTGTGTAGAATCTATGCCAGGCATAGAGATGGTGCCGTAGTGAATTGCTACCACCACTCGATAGGATGTACAGGCTATGTACTAGAATAAAGTCTAGACTAAGACGGAGGTTAAGGCTTTAGAGTTGGTGACACTGATAGACGGACAGTAACAGACTCAGAGTCAAACGGTGACGGTAACTGATTGAATTAAACTAGACTCGAGTAGAGAGAAGTCTAGACGGTCAAGACTCGGTCTCGGACTCAAGTGGCATTTTTCTATTTTACACTTACAGATTTTCGCGTTAGAAGTTGCGTCTCCCACTCTTCGAACCCAGGTAATAAATATCTGTATTGGATATTGCTTCGTGTCTAGCATGTGACTGTGACATTATTTAACAACAATACTGGTGACTAACACAATGACAAACGCAACACAGCTACCGCTAAAATGACAGCCACAGCAGCTGTCCAAAAGAGCATGACGTCATGATCACCGGACAGTTAAGTTTTCCATGTAAATGTGAAACGTAAAAAATAAATATAATAATCTATGCGGTTTTATAATTATTTCTACAAATACCACATAATGGATTATTAAATAAACGGTATGTTAGTATTCTCGGACTTTTGAGACTAACGCGACTCATTTGCCTACGTAACAGATGCGAAACAAGCCGAAGTCAAATTAGTCGAGGTTAAAGTCGATCAAGATTCAAGTACTTTATACGTATTATTATTACACTTGATGCACCCATATTTTAGTATAATCATTTACGTGTGATGGAGAAACATAATATATGTTAATATATTGGAATAAATAATTTAGCAAGCTTAAAATGAGATCACCATTGGCATGCCATCAGGTATGTAGGTTACCTATCGAAACACCAAAGGAAAAAGATTTGTTCGGTTTTCTAATTGTCTGATGAATGAAATATTGTGATGTGACAGTGATTAACGAATTACATGTGGAAATAAGCAAATTACACATGGTACGTAATCGGTTGTGTGTTTGTAGACTAAAGCAGTAGAGACGAATTACAAACCGAAGAACTACGTGGGCGATAATAAGGACTCGAGTCGATTTCGGCCCAGGCATCTCGGCCCGTCGATCTCGGCCCATATTGATCTCGGCCCACCTATGCAGTTGTTAATTGGGTAGACGTGTTGGCGTGGGGATGGGGGAATGTGTAAAGGTATGTGTATGTCACAATATTATGTATAAAGAAATTAAATGCTACACGGATGTTTACTTGTTTTATGCTTTAACCACGTCGATGTCGGCCCACGTTGATATGTTTCTTTGATTTGTGTGCTGTACAAATGTATTGAGGCAATAGCAATTTATTTGCTGCTCTGGCTTTGTATCATTGAGCAGAACTGTTTGTGTTGTTTCTCTTTGATGTGTGTGGTTACAACTTGAGGAGTCAGTAGAGTTGGCAGTTATTGGCTTGGTGCTGCAGCATTCAATAGCTTTAATCCAGACTCAACAAGGCACATACATAATGACATAGACAGTACATGTGAAACTGAGGTCCATATGATGGCGTCAGGCAGACACTATAACATAAAACATTCTTACCTGCTGTCGTATGATGGTGTAGAAATGTTCTTGAAAATGTATGTTTTACTTTACGCTGATGATACTATTGTCATGGCAGAAACACCTGCCGATTTACAGGCTGCATTAAATGCTGCAAGTGATTATTGCCAAACATGGCACCTGTCTGTTAATACTAGTAAAACAAATGTTATTATCTTCTCTCGTGGAAAGGTCAGATCACACCCAGAATTCTTGTTTGGACAAGACAAATTAGAAATAACTGATAGCTACATCTATTTGGGAATCAGTCTGAACTATAATGGACGGTTTAACAAAGCCATCAGTACGATAATAAAACAAGTTAACCAAGCTAAACGTGCAATGTTCAACCTCACAACTAAAGCAAGGAAGCTAGATTTACCGATAGACATACAGTGTGAACTGTTTGACCAGCTTGTAATGGCAAACCTGTTATATGGTAGTGAAATATGGGGTTTTCAAAATGTAGAGCAGATTGAGAGATTCCATAGACAATTATTGAAGTCTACTAAAACTTAACAGGAACAAAGCAAAGTGTATGGTGTATGGAGAAGTTGGCAGACAAAGTGTGACAACAATTATAGAAAAGAGAATGATAAACTTTTGGGTACACTTAATTGAAGGCAAACAAAGCAAGCTATCTAGTATTATGTTTAGACTGATTAAAAATCTTCACAACACAGGTAATTTTTAATTGTTGTGGAAATCACAAATTACCTATTTCGGTTGGTCGTTGTCTCCCTGAAAAAATGCTCGGAGGCTGTGTAACTTATGCAACAATGGAGACCAAGGTGATGAATATCATTATGTACTTGTATGCCCATCACTAGTAGAAGAAAGATCAAAAACATAAAGAAATACTTTAGAATCAGACCTAATACTTTAAAAATGAACCAGTTGTTTAATGTACATAATGTGAAACAGTTGACAGATCTTTCCAGATTTATTAATGTAATCAGTATGATTAATGTGTGGATTAAAACATATTTAATGCATTATTAATCAGGCGTGGTGCTAGCTCAGTAATTTACATGTCACGTGTTCCGCTGCGCCTATCGCCAGACAGCTGCTGTTGTAGCTGCAGATTTGGTGCCAATGCCGCACTTTGAATCGTACTTTGTTCGGGACCAGTTTTTAAAACTCCCACCCACCATCCCTGCTGTTTTAACAGTTTTTGTCATATACATATTGTAGTTAGCGTAGTAGTAGTTTATGAGAGGGAGATCGCATTTATGTATGGCTACATATAATACGCTATGGCTAATTATGTGACATGCGGTCACATAATAATAAAATGCATGGCGATCTTCATATTTACCCACAACACTGTGTTCTTGGTACTATTGTATTCCATATTACTGTATAGGTTAGCTATGTGCTGGAAAAAGACTTCTTTGATAATTTTTGTTTCCCCTTTTTAACCAGTATGATTAATTAATGTAATCAAGTAAAAGCTTGTCTAACTAAAAAATTTCTTGTCAAAACTGAATTGCATAGAAGAAACATTGTAGCTTCTAGTTTATTTACTAGTCATATAATTACATGTAAATGAGATCAGATTGTGCAATACGTGTATCAATACTATGATACATGGTTTATTTTACACTATTTTACATTATTTTGTTCGCACTGCTGATTATAAAATAATTCAAAATACTTAATACAGTAAGGTCACCGAACGTTTTATGCATTGTGTGTTGTTTATGTTCTACACTCTGTACATATGATTTATACAATGTAAGTCTAGATATTCTTAAGAATACAATTCTATTAAAATGTACTGTAGAGAGAACAATTCTCCCATACTCCGCAAGGGATCGTAGGGAAATAAAACTCATTGTCATTGTGTACATTTTATACGGTTGTTACTGTCTGTCAAGTATTCGTATATAATAGCTTCTTCCAGTGTACGTATCCTGGAAGTAAATCTGCATACCAAACTGGTAGCAAGTATATCCTTTATAATATAGTCAACAGAACTATCAAGTCTACTCATAAATCTATAGACAATGTTCCTAATTACAGATTGACAGCATCGTACGTCAAACAGAGTGCATAGGAAGCTGGTACTTTCATATTTGGACATACCAAGAAACAGTGTGAGTTTCACCTCTAAGGAGCACCTATTAAACTTTTGCAATATAATATTCCATTGGACGTATAAAGTTCTACGTTGTCTATTAATATCACCATCATCAGAAAGATAATCTGTATATAGTGTCCAAGATACTTATACGTAACAAAAAAATGTAAATGTATCCCTTTTAGTTTAAAATCAGGAATAAAACATCCTTTAAGGTCTTGGATCTGAATACCATAACAGCACTTTTCTTGGCATTGTATTTTACATCATGACTCGTTCCAAATGTTTCACATTCATGCAATAACTGACATAGTCCTGCTGTTGATGGCGATATCGAGACCAAGTCATCAACATACATTATGTGATTAATCAAATGCCATTCACATTACAACCAACATTACACATTTTAAGTTGTTCACTCAGTTCATCTACATATATACAGCTGTACATTACAAAAGTAAGGGGATAATATTCCTCCTGAATTTGTATACGTAAATGTGTACAACTGAACTATTTGTACATTCGAAGACTGGTCCCCTTTTGAAAAAGTTTCCGGTATTACAAAATAGTATCTCCTATGTAATGTTTAGTAAATAATAAGAATTTCCAGTAATACAATTTATGTTACTTATAACGTAGACTATATAGTTTAGTTTAACTTAAAGTTAAATTAATCAGATCATACACTCGACAAAAATGTGCTTTTAATGTTTGCAACAGCAGAACGAATGAAGTGCACACGACAATACAGAAAAACACAATAACTGATAATTATTGTTTTATATATCGAAGAACCTCATTGCATTTGGTCTTTGATGCCTGCTGTTGTTGCATCGTGAATCGTTGCGACCCCAGTTGTGAAGTTGAAGCTGTTTCGGTTTCTTATTCACACCTGCCCATTGTACAAAGGGCATCGGAGCAAAGCTTCCGACACCTGCAGTATCTTACTGGACCATGTCTGTTTTGAATGAAGAACTGAGCAGATATTGCGTGTCAGGTCTTCCTGTGATGAATAAAGCGGATTAGGATGCCGCTTATCTTAGGATATCTCCAAAAATTCCATGCTTCGGTTAAAGTGTGAGTCAGTGCTCGCGCGCGTATATAATTATATGTGTGTATATATATATACCTATATATATAGTGTGCGTGTGTGGATAATTTACAATGATAACACACGTAGTATAGATATTCTTAATTACTGAATGTTGCACTTGCTCCTAAAAGCCAGTCTATATGCAAATCGCTATAGCAGGGGTGGGGGGGTTATTTACACTTGAGGCCATCTGGTTGTGGGGAGGCAAGAGCCTTTGTTCAGAAGGTTACTCTTAGTTCATTGGCACCGGGGGCCAAGATTTCTAGAGACTCTTAGACCAAAAGCACTCTATTAAAAGACCTTAGTTACCTGTCAACTATGCCTGGACGTACTTATGTATTGTGGCAATTCTACAGATGTTGATGTCCACGTGAGACAAACACAACAGTACGCAGTATTGGAATAGTTGTGTTCTTCCATTGGCACGAATCTCTAACGTCACAGCTGATGGTAAAAGTCGGCCAACTTGCTCTGCGTAAGTCTTTGTTGCAGAGAGAATGTCCTCGCACTTGTCAGGCGATCAACTCTTCGATCTCATTGTTGCTGAGCGTCAAATCAAAGTGTCG
This sequence comes from Escarpia spicata, assembly GCA_963995525.1. Taxonomy (NCBI): domain Eukaryota; kingdom Metazoa; phylum Annelida; class Polychaeta; order Sabellida; family Siboglinidae; genus Escarpia; species Escarpia spicata. The sequence goes on from OZ023216.1 coordinate 8,625,690, forward strand.
TAACGTCCGTAAGCAGCATGTGCGTCACCGAGTTTCGCTATCTTCGATGTGTCGTACGATTTCGATATTTTGCTTGTCACTTAAGAGTTGCCGAAGTTTCTGCTGTTTCGTCAACACCAACATAGTCTACAATCTTTCATCTGGTACTTGTATTGGAATAGTTATGTTCTTACTCCAAGTGATCTTGTCGAATTATTTCGGATCAAACGGACCGACTCAGTTCATCCGAGTTAGGCAAAGATCCGACTTACTTAATGCGATTCAGACGAAGATTTTTCTGGGAAATAATTACAAATCAACCGTTCCTCGGAATTCTGCCTGAGTTGAGCGAAGGTCCGACTTAGTCGAGGTTTACTGTATAATTAAAAAGTGACACTGGCCGACTGCAGCGACGTCAGAATGCTGCCGCGCGCCTTATAACTCGTCAGCTTATAGCGACAGACTGCTACTGATGTTGTTATTATCATTGGTATGTTAAAGGAAAACAAAAGGCATTCTTTGAGCCTGTCCATCTAAGAGTTAATGCAAACTAACGACAGCAACTACAATCAAGACTATTACGCTAGTAGTTTACTACAATAACCTAGCTGAAGACACATAATTTAATTTAAACTGTCCCGACAGCGCCATTGTGACAGCATGCATGACGTCACCAATGTCACCTGCCAACGTTTTGTTGAAATCCGGAGATTCATCAGCGTTTCAAGACGCTTCCCGTGTTGCGCTGTCTCGGATCTTGACATCGGGAAAGGGGGTGCTGTTGGGGTTTTCAACGAAAATCCTGGTGATTTGCCTGAAGACCGGGAGATACACAAAAATCCGGGAAGCTCCCTGAATTTCTGGGAAAGTTGGCAGTTATACTACTCTTCCCAATTGGCCAGTAGCCAAATAAAGAATATTATATTCTAGTTTGCGTCGCTGAATTTGTTTTGGCACTGCAACCACTAAACCTGTTACGTCCGCGTGATGTACTGTGGGACATTATAACGGTCGTTACAAGTGTAACTCTGAATCGAAGGGAATACGAGGAACCAACACACGACGTGGCGTATTCATATACATTTCGAGGAAACAGGGACATTCACCGCGTCACCGCGGCGTCATGGTCAAATAAGCTCTAGGCGCATAATGACCAAGCACCGGGTGCATATTTCAGTAGATATGCCAGTCGTCGGGAATTTTGAGATTTCTCTATAATTTCCCTCTTTAAAAATAAATTCTAAATAAATCACATGCGTGATATTGTTGGTTGTTGTTACAAATGGTTAGATTGTATTAACACTCGGGTGAATAGACACACGCAATTGCCTTTTGTTTTCCTTTTACAAACACTGTCTCCCTGCGCTGTTCTAATAATTAATGACATTGTCATTGAACTGTTCACAAAATAACATTTAATATACCAAAATATAATATAAAAACATTACACACAAACTTATTAATATTTTCTCCGCATATAGTGTGTTCGCGATTTAAATATCCGGGACGGAGATATCAGCTACATCAAAATGACGGAGACTCCGCGCGACAGATAACACAGGTTTATGCACGAGGATAGTAGTATGTAGGGCAGGCACACGCTCGCCCCGCCCCTTTTTGACCTACTTTAGGCCTAACTACGTGCATAAAAAACTTCCTTATCTTTTTCGGGAACCTACTTATAAAAAAAAGATCAAAGGGTTTTGTGTAACCCGAGAGATATCGGGAACCTACTTATAAAAAACGTGATTGATGGCCTGTCACTTTTTGATTGATGCTATAGAGGTGCCACCTAGCGAGTAGCCCAGTAATTAGTTTAGCCCTAGCGGCTATAAAGACGTCCCTAGTTACCTTAGCAGCGTCCGTAGTTACGTGATAACGCCCTCTAGTGATTATTCCAGTAACAGCGTCCCTAGTTACGATACGGCTATATAGCTGAAACCACCGTGGTTATATTATAGCTAAAACCACCGTGGTTACGAAGTTAGTGCCTAGCGATCAACGTTAGGATATAACAGCGTCCCTAGTTACGTTCTTTATATAACCATACGGTTATAGCTAAAACCACCGTGGTTATAAATTAATTAATTAATAATTAATTAATTATATATATATATATAGGCCTGTCACTTTTTGATTGATGACCCTTCCTTGAGGTGTCACCACCTAGCGGTTATCCCAGTGACTAATTCCCTAGCGATCAACGTAGGACCTACCGTTGTGCTTACGTAAGCACTTATATAGCGTCCCTAGCGACCGTTGTATATATATATATATATATATGTAATAGGCCTTTATATAACCACAACGGTTATAGCTAAAACCACTGTGGTTATAACGGCGCTCTAAACCCATTGTGTGAGAATAACACCGCTGTACCCTATGTAGCAGTAGCCAGCAGCGCTGGCCTATGATCTGGCGGCCTAGTCGCCTTGCCACGACGTCTTCCGCACACCGAGCTCCACCTTCGTGCCAGTTAATGCCAGCACGATATATATATATATATATATATGCTTATGTAAGCCCGTATATAACCACAACGGTTATAGCGGCGCTGCGCTCTAAACCCATTGTGTGAAAATAACCCCGCTGTACCCTATGTAGCAGCAGCGGCGTGCGCTCGCAGCAGCAGCAGCAGCCATGACCTATGATCCGGCGGCCTAGTTTCTAAATATAACCATGCGACTAGCCGGCTCTGTAACGGCGTTAATTTCAGCCGTGGCGCTATCAAAACGAAACGAATCCCATGCATGCATTTAGCGTTTAAAAGCTGTACTCAGCGGCCAGTTAAAGCAGGATGGTTATATGCGGTGGTTAGACGAATGGACGCAAAATGGTGTAAGTTATGTTTTATTAATAGAAGTCACGGTGGCGTGAGCCAGGTCTGCGTAATGTTTGCTTGAGAGCCTCGTCCCTGCCGTAGCCGAGCGGCGCGTGAGTTGTCCCCGTCAAACTGCTGTTGTAGCATTTGTTGAGCGACCGGCTGGAATTAACGGCAAGTTTTCACACGACATACAGGTTTGTTGTAGAGTGTTGTGTGTAGGCAGGTGTATTTCCTTTCCACGTCGAGGCAGGTGGATTCTGTGAAATAATGCATATGAATAATGAGGAGTTTCCCAAGAACTAAATCACTGTTATTAATATAAAAGTAAATAATAAAGAATAGTTTAATACAAGAATAGCATATAAATAATATAAAAAGTAATTAATATAAAACTTACCGATAGGATAAAAGACGAAATACCGCTGTACTAAATAAAATAAATAAAATAAAACTTACCGCTGTTCTTTGCATATGAATAATGGAGGAGAACTAAATCACTGTTATTAATATAAGAGGAGAACTAAATCAATAATTAATCAAGAATAGTAATTAATAAAGAATAGCATATTATTAATATAAAAGTAATTAATAAAGAATATAAAACTTACGGATAGGCTAAAAGACGACTTAACGCTCTACTAAATAAATAAAATAAAATAAAACTTACCGCTGATCTTTCGTGGAAGGTTGCTCAGACGTTGTGCTGGCGGTAGCCATGATTGAATGAAAATGAGCAACGACCGTTGCATGCATGCATTATTTCCTAAAGTCATTTATGCGTTAAGCGCGCATGCGCGAAAATGTTAAGCGCGCATGCGCAAAAGTGAAGTAAAACATTGAAGGCAAAGAGATCAAAATGGCAATAAACGAACGTTTAAATCATAAAATGAACCGTTGTATACGCTTAGTTAGGGATCAGGCATATTGTGGAGTATTAATAATAGAGAAATTCGATGTGAAAGTCACATTTGACAACGAACGCGCTAACGTGAACGTAGAATTTTTTTCTTGGCAATAACTAGAAACCGGATGGTGACGCAAGCCAGCTGTGGCGCGCGTGACGCTAATGGGGGTAGCTTATCACGATCGGAATGTGAAGCTAGAACAATGCCATTTCAAAAACGATACACGAACTATAAAAGCATGAATTGAAGCGTTGTTTAGGATCAGTGGAGAGTAGGGATCTGTGTAGTGCCATTATATTATAGAAAATCGATGTAAATAACGTTTGTGAACGAAAAGCACTACATGACCGTTCATTTTTTTCTTTCCGAAAGCAAAGACATCCGAGACTAGTCAGTTATGCGTTAGGCGATTAGTAGGATCTGCTTTGTGCTGTAGGGGTGCGTGCGTAGCGATAACGAGTTGGACGTTATCATCGAGGAGGCACTAGGCGTACCACACATCGAACCGCCGACGTACGAGAGTCTGTACACGGTGTCGCCAACACCGCCGGAAGTGATACAACGTCAAGTCATCGCGACGGGTCGGGGTCAGTTGGCCTTCCGCTATGAGCGGCACGCGATGTCCCCCCTCGCCGAACACCTCAGTGAGATGATTCTGGAGAGGGCGCGCGATCGATGCGGCGCTGTATCTGGTCCAGTTCGTTTCGGACTGGCTGCTAGGCACGGACTGGCGCGACTACATCAACCGCGCTCTGCTGGAGTCGACCGTCCATACGTACATTCAGCGCAGGAGCGGACTCGAATAGAACATTATGCTTGCTTTGTTTGCTATAACATTGGTTAAAAATAAAAGCCGTTGTTTTGAATGTTGTACTACGATGGCGACGCTTAATAAAACGTTGAAAATGTACTTTCCGTTCGACAGTCCCACACAGCTCCCCGAAAGTGCCACACAATTTCCTGACAGTCCCACACAGCTCCTTGACAGTCACACACAGCTCCCCGGCAGTACGTCTAGCTTGTTACATGTTTGCCTTCCGTACATGGTCTAGCTTGTTACACGTCTGCCTTCCATACATGTACTAGCTTTTTACTTATTTGCTATCCATACATGGTCTAGCTTGTTACATGTTTGCCTTCCATACACGGACTAGCTTGTTACATGTTTACCTTCCATACACGGTCTGGCTTGTTACATGTCTGCCTTCCATACATGGTCTAGCTTGTTACATGTCTGCCTTTCATACATGGTCTAGCCTGTTACATGTCTGCCTTCCGTACATGGACTAGCTTGTTACATGTTGGCCTTCCGTACATGGGCTAGCTTGTTACATGTTTGCCTTACGTACATGGACTAGCTTGTTACATGTGTGCCTTCCATACACGAACAAGCTTGTTACATGTTTGCCTTACGTACATGGACTAACTTGTTACATGTTTGCCTTCCATACACGGACTAGCTTGTTACATGTTTGCCTTACATACATGGACTAGCTTGTTACATGTTTGCCTTCCATACATGGTCTAGCTTGTTACAGGTCTGCCTTTCATACATGGTCTAGCTTGATACATGTTTCCCTTCCGTACATGGACTAGCTTGTTACATGTTTACCTTCCATACACGGACTAGCTTGTTACATGTTTACCTTCCATACACGGACTAGCTTGTTACATGTTTGCCTTCCATACACGGACTAGCTTGTTACATGTTTGCCTTCCGTACATGGTCTGGCTTGTTACATGTCTGTCTTCCATACATGGTCTAGCTTGCTACATGTTTCCCTTCCATACATGGTCTAACTTGTGACATGTTTGCCTTCCATACATGGTCTAGCTTGTTACATGTTTGCCTTCCATACACGGACTAGCTTGTTACATATTTGCATTCCATACATGATCTAGCTTGTTACATGTCTACCTTCCATATATGGTCTAGCTTGTTACATGTCTGCCTTCCGTACATGGACTAGGTTCCCTGACAGTCCCACACAGCTTCCGACAGTCACACGCAGTTCCCTGACAGTCCCACACAGCTCCATGACAGTCCCACACAGTTTCCGACAGTCCCACACAGCTTCCCGACAGTCTCATACAGCTTCCGACAGTCCCACACAGCTCCATGACATTTATTTTATTTAGGTCTTATTATTTAGCAATAGACCGGTAAGTTGTCTTTTACACGAGTCCTATTAATTATCTTTATTAATTACTAAGAACCTCATTAGTCATGTTTTGATTTAATTTGGGAACCTCCTCATTAGTCACAGCGATAGAGCGGTAGGTTCTGGCAGTCCCACACAGCTCCATGACAGTCCCACACAGTTTCCGACAGTCCCACACAGCTCCATAACAGTATTACACAGCTTCCTGACAGTCCCACACAGTTCCTGGCAGTCCCACACAGCTCCCCGACAGTCACACGCAGTTCCCTGACAGTCCCACACAGCTCCCTGACAGTCCCACACAGTTTCCGACAGTCCCACACAGCTTCCCGACAGTCTCATACAGCTTCCGACAGTCCCACACAGCTCCATGACATTTATTTTATTTAGGTCTTATTATTTAGCAATAGACCGGTAAGTTGCCTTTTACACGAGTCCTATTAATTATCTTTATTAATTAATAAGAACCTCATTAGTCATGTTTTGATTTAATTCGGGAACCTCCTCATTAGTCACAGCGATAGAGCGGTAGGTTCTGGCAGTCCCACACAGCTCCATGACAGTCCCACACAGTTTCCGACAGTCCCACACAGCTTCCCGACAGTCTCATACAGCTTCCGACAGTCACACGCAGTTCCCTGACAGTCCCACACAGTTACCCGACAGTCACACAAAACTCCCGACAGTCCCACACAGCTCCATGACAGTCCCACACAGTTCCTGGCAGTCCCACACAGCTTCCCGACAGTCCCACACAGCTCCCTGGCTACATGTCTCCCTTCCATACATGGTCTAACTTGTGACATGTTTGCCTTCCATACATGGTCTAGCTTGTTACATGTTTGCCTTCCATACACGGACTAGGTTGTTACATATTTGCCTTCCATACATGAACTAGCTTGTTACATGTATGCCTTCCATATATGGTCTAGCTTGTTACATGTTTGCCTTTCATACATGGTCTAGCCTGTTACATGTCTGCCTTCCGTACATGGACTAGGTTGTTACAGCTCCCTGACAGTCCCACACAGTTCCCTGACAGTCCCACACAGTTACCCGACAGTCACACAAAACTCCTGACAGTCCCACACAGCTCCATAACAGTATAACACAGCTTCCTGACAGTCCCACACAGTTCCTGGCAGTCCCACACAGCTCCATGACAGTCCCACACAGTTCCCCGACAGTCACACACAGCTTCCCGACAGTCCCACACAGCTCCCTGAAAGTATCACACAATTCCCTGACAGTCCCACACAGCTCCCTGACAGTCACACACAGCTCTCCGGCAGTACCATACAATTCCCTGACAGTCCCACACAGCTCTCTGACAGTCCCACACAGCTCCTGACAGTCCCACACAGTTCCATTACAGTCACACACAACTCTTGACAGTCAAACACAGCTCCCTGACAGTCCCACACAGTTCCGGTCAGTCCCACACAGCTCCCTGACAGTCACACGCAGTTCCCTGACAGTCCCACACAGTTACCCGACAGTCACACAAAACTCCTGACAGTCCCACACAGCTCCATAACAGTATTACACAGTTACCCGACAGTCCCACACAGCTCCATGACAGTCCCACACAGTTCCCGACAGTCCCACACAGCTTCCCGACAGTCCCACACAGCTCCCTACCACACAATTCCCTGACAGTCCCACACAGTTCCGGTCAGTCCCACACAGCTCCCCGACAGTCTCACACAGCTCCCTGAAAGTACCACACAATTCCCTGACAGTCCCACACAGTTCCCTTACAGTCACACACAGCTCCCTGTCACTCCCACACAGCTCCCTGACAGTCCCACACAACTCCCTGACAGTCTCACACAGCTCCGCCTGATAGTCCCCAAACTCCCGACAGTCCCACACAGCTCCCTGACAGTCACACACAGCTCCCCGGCAGTACCACACAGTTCCTGGCAGTCCCACACAGCTCCATGACATTTATTTTATTTAGTTCTTATTATTTAGCAATAGACCGGTAAGTTGCCTTTTACACGAGTCCTATTAATTATCTTTATTAATTAATAAGAACCTCATTAGTCATGTTTTGATTTAATTTGGGAACCTCCTCATTAGTCACAGCTATAGAGCGGTAGGTTCTGGCAGTCCCACACAGCTCCATGACAGTCCCACACACTTCCCGACAGTCCCACACAGCTTCCCGACAGTCCCACACAGCTCCCTGGCTACATGTCTCCCTTCCATACATGGTCTAACTTGTGACATGTTTGCCTTCCATACATGGTCTAGCTTGTTACATGTTTGCCTTCCATATACGGACTAGGTTGTTACATATTTGCCTTCCATACATGAACTAGCTTGTTACATGTATGCCTTCCATATATGGTCTAGCTTGTTACATGTTTGCCTTTCATACATGGTCTAGCCTGTTACATGTCTGCCTTCCGTACATGGACTAGGTTGTTACTGACAGTCCCACACAGTTACCCGACAGACACACAAACTCCTGACTGACAGTGCCACACAGCTCCCTGACAGTCTCACACAGCTCCCTGACAGTACCACGCAGTTCCTCGTCAGTCCCATACAGGGGTTCTGTATGTATGTATGTATGTATGTATGTATGTAGGAGCCGTCGCACCACGGCGCCGATACTCGTCTAACTCGTATAACTAACTAATTAACTCGTCTAACTCGTAGGGGGGTGGCGGGGGGTTCTGTATGTATGTATGTAGGTATGTAGGGTAATAAAAACATACAATTGTTTTCAGACTGACAGGAACTGTGTGGGATTGCCAGGAAGATGTGTAATACTGTTATGGAGCTGTGTGGGACTGTCAGGCGGAGCTGTGTGAGACTGTCAGGGAGTTGTGTGGGACTGTCAGGGAGCTGTGTGGGACTGACAGGGAACGAACTATGTGGTACTGTCAGGGAGCTGTGTGTGACTGTAAGGGAACTGTGTGGGACTGTCAGGAGCTGTGTGTGATGGTCAGGAGCTGTGTGGGACTGTCAGGGAGCTGTGTGGGACTGTTAGGGAATTGTGTGGTACTGCCGGGGAGTTGTGTGTGACTGTCAGGGAGCTGTGTGGGACTGCGCGCTTTTACGTGTATAGTAGTAGTAATAAAAAAAAGTATGTTTTTATTACCCTACATACCTACATACATACATACAGAACCCCCCGCCACCCCCCTACGAGTTAGACGAGTTAGTTAGTTAGTTATACGAGTTAGACGAGTATCGGCGCCGTGGTGCGACGGCTCCTACATACATACATACATACATACATACATACATACATACATACATACATACATACATACATACATACAGAACCCCTGTATGGGACTGACGAGGAACTGCGTGGTACTGTCAGGGAGCTGTGTGAGACTGTCAGGGAGCTGTGTGGCACTGTCAGTCAGGAGTTTGTGTGTCTGTCGGGTAACTGTGTGGGACTGTCAGGGAGCTGTAACAACCTAGTCCATGTACGGAAGGCAGACATGTAACAGGCTAGACCATGTATGAAAGGCAAACATGTAACAAGCTAGACCATATATGGAAGGCATACATGTAACAAGCTAGTTCATGTATGGAAGGCAAATATGTAACAACCTAGTCCGTGTATGGAAGGCAAACATGTAACAAGCTAGACCATGTATGGAAGGCAAACATGTCACAAGTTAGACCATGTATGGAAGGGAGACATGTAGCCAGGGAGCTGTGTGGGACTGTCGGGAAGCTGTGTGGGACTGTCGGGAAGTGTGTGGGACTGTCATGGAGCTGTGTGGGACTGCCAGAACCTACCGCTCTATAGCTGTGACTAATGAGGAGGTTCCCAAATTAAATCAAAACATGACTAATGAGGTTCTTATTAATTAATAAAGATAATTAATAGGACTCGTGTAAAAGGCAACTTACCGGTCTATTGCTAAATAATAAGAACTAAATAAAATAAATGTCATGGAGCTGTGTGGGACTGCCAGGAACTGTGTGGTACTGCCGGGGAGCTGTGTGTGACTGTCAGGGAGCTGTGTGGGACTGTCGGGAGTTTGGGGACTATTAGGCGGAGCTGTGTGAGACTGTCAGGGAGTTGTATGGGACTGTCAGGGAGCTGTGTGGGAGTGACAGGGAGCTGTGTGTGACTGTAAGGGAACTGTGTGGGACTGTCAGGGAATTGTGTGGTACTTTCAGGGAGCTGTGTGAGACTGTCGGGGAGCTGTGTGGGACTGACCGGAACTGTGTGGGACTGTCAGGGAATTGTGTGGTAGGGAGCTGTGTGGGACTGTCGGGAAGCTGTGTGGGACTGTCGGGAACTGTGTGGGACTGTCATGGAGCTGTGTGGGACTGTCGGGTAACTGTGTAATACTGTTATGCAGCTGTGTGGGACTGTCAGGAGTTTTGTGTGACTGTCGGGTAACTGTGTGGGACTGTCAGGGAACTGCGTGTGACTGTCAGGGAGCTGTGTGGGACTGACCGGAACTGTGTGGGACTGTCAGGGAGCTGTGTTTGACTGTCAAGAGTTGTGTGTGACTGTAATGGAACTGTGTGGGACTGTCAGGAGCTGTGTGGGACTGTCAGAGAGCTGTGTGGGACTGTCAGGGAATTGTATGGTACTGCCGGGGAGCTGTGTGTGACTGTCAGGGAGCTGTGTGGGACTGTCAGGGAATTGTGTGATACTTTCAGGGAGCTGTGTGGGACTGTCGGGAAGCTGTGTGTGACTGTCGGGGAACTGTGTGGGACTGTCATGGAGCTGTGTGGGACTGCCAGGAACTGTGTGGGACTGTCAGGAAGCTGTGTTATACTGTTATGGAGCTGTGTGGGACTGTCAGGAGTTTTGTGTGACTGTCGGGTAACTGTGTGGGACTGTCAGGGAACTGTGTGGGACTGTCAGGGAGCTGTAACAACCTAGTCCATGTACGGAAGGCAGACATGTAACAGGCTAGACCATGTATGAAAGGCAAACATGTAACAAGCTAGACCATATATGGAAGGCATACATGTAACAAGCTAGTTCATGTATGGAAGGCAAATATGTAACAACCTAGTCCGTGTATGGAAGGCAAACATGTAACAAGCTAGACCATGTATGGAAGGCAAACATGTCACAAGTTAGACCATGTATGGAAGGGAGACATGTAGCCAGGGAGCTGTGTGGGACTGTCGGGAAGCTGTGTGGGACTGCCAGGAACTGTGTGGGACTGTCATGGAGCTGTGTGGGACTGTCGGGAGTTTTGTGTGACTGTCGGGTAACTGTGTGGGACTGTCAGGGAACTGCGTGTGACTGTCGGAAGCTGTATGAGACTGTCGGGAAGCTGTGTGGGACTGTCGGAAACTGTGTGGGACTGTCATGGAGCTGTGTGGGACTGCCAGAACCTACCGCTCTATCGCTGTGACTAATGAGGAGGTTCCCGAATTAAATCAAAACATGACTAATGAGGTTCTTATTAATTAATAAAGATAATTAATAGGACTCGTGTAAAAGGCAACTTACCGGTCTATTGCTAAATAATAAGACCTAAATAAAATAAATGTCATGGAGCTGTGTGGGACTGTCGGAAGCTGTATGAGACTGTCGGGAAGCTGTGTGGGACTGTCGGAAACTGTGTGGGACTGTCAGGGAGCTGTGTGGGACTGTCAGGGAACTGCGTGTGACTGTCGGGGAGCTGTGTGGGACTGCCAGGAACTGTGTGGGACTGTCAGGAAGCTGTGTAATACTGTTATGGAGCTGTGTGGGACTGTCGGAAACTGTGTGGGACTGTCATGGAGCTGTGTGGGACTGCCAGAACCTACCGCTCTATCGCTGTGACTAATGAGGAGGTTCCCAAATTAAATCAAAACATGACTAATGAGGTTCTTAGTAATTAATAAAGATAATTAATAGGACTCGTGTAAAAGACAACTTACCGGTCTATTGCTAAATAATAAGACCTAAATAAAATAAATGTCATAGAGCTGTGTGGGACTGTCGGAAGCTGTATGAGACTGTCGGGAAGCTGTGTGGGACTGTCGGAAACTGTGTGGGACTGTCATGGAGCTGTGTGGGACTGTCAGGGAACTGCGTGTGACTGTCGGAAGCTGTGTGGGACTGTCAGGGAACCTAGTCCATGTACGGAAGGCAGACATGTAACAAGCTAGACCATATATGGAAGGTAGACATGTAACAAGCTAGATCATGTATGGAATGCAAATATGTAACAAGCTAGTCCGTGTATGGAAGGCAAACATGTAACAAGCTAGACCATGTATGGAAGGCAAACATGTCACAAGTTAGACCATGTATGGAAGGGAAACATGTAGCAAGCTAGACCATGTATGGAAGACAGACATGTAACAAGCCAGACCATGTACGGAAGGCAAACATGTAACAAGCTAGTCCGTGTATGGAAGGCAAACATGTAACAAGCTAGTCCGTGTATGGAAGGTAAACATGTAACAAGCTAGTCCATGTATGGAAGGTAAACATGTAACAAGCTAGTCCATGTACGGAAGGGAAACATGTATCAAGCTAGACCATGTATGAAAGGCAGACCTGTAACAAGCTAGACCATGTATGGAAGGCAAACATGTAACAAGCTAGTCCATGTATGTAAGGCAAACATGTAACAAGCTAGTCCGTGTATGGAAGGCAAACATGTAACAAGTTAGTCCATGTACGTAAGGCAAACATGTAACAAGCTTGTTCGTGTATGGAAGGCACACATGTAACAAGCTAGTCCATGTACGTAAGGCAAACATGTAACAAGCTAGCCCATGTACGGAAGGCCAACATGTAACAAGCTAGTCCATGTACGGAAGGCAGACATGTAACAGGCTAGACCATGTATGAAAGGCAGACATGTAACAAGCTAGACCATGTATGGAAGGCAGACATGTAACAAGCCAGACCGTGTATGGAAGGTAAACATGTAACAAGCTAGTCCGTGTATGGAAGGCAAACATGTAACAAGCTAGACCATGTATGGATAGCAAATAAGTAAAAAGCTAGTACATGTATGGAAGGCAGACGTGTAACAAGCTAGACCATGTACGGAAGGCAAACATGTAACAAGCTAGACGTACTGCCGGGGAGCTGTGTGTGACTGTCAAGGAGCTGTGTGGGACTGTCAGGAAATTGTGTGGCACTTTCGGGGAGCTGTGTGGGACTGTCGAACGGAAAGTACATTTTCAACGTTTTATTAAGCGTCGCCATCGTAGTACAACATTCAAAACAACGGCTTTTATTTTTAACCAATGTTATAGCAAACAAAGCAAGCATAATGTTCTATTCGAGTCCGCTCCTGCGCTGAATGTACGTATGGACGGTCGACTCCAGCAGAGCGCGGTTGATGTAGTCGCGCCAGTCCGTGCCTAGCAGCCAGTCCGAAACGAACTGGACCAGATACAGCGCCGCATCGATCGCGCGCCCTCTCCAGAATCATCTCACTGAGGTGTTCGGCGAGGGGGGGACATCGCGTGCCGCTCATAGCGGAAGGCCAACTGACCCCGACCCGTCGCGATGACTTGACGTTGTATCACTTCCGGCGGTGTTGGCGACACCGTGTACAGACTCTCGTACGTCGGCGGTTCGATGTGTGGTACGCCTAGTGCCTCCTCGATGATAACGTCCAACTCGTTATCGCTACGCACGCACCCCTACAGCACAAAGCAGATCCTACTAATCGCCTAACGCATAACTGACTAGTCTCGGATGTCTTTGCTTTCGGAAAGAAAAAAATGAACGGTCATGTAGTGCTTTTCGTTCACAAACGTTATTTACATCGATTTTCTATAATATAATGGCACTACACAGATCCCTACTCTCCACTGATCCTAAACAACGCTTCAATTCATGCTTTTATAGTTCGTGTATCGTTTTTGAAATGGCATTGTTCTAGCTTCACATTCCGATCGTGATAAGCTACCCCCATTAGCGTCACGCGCGCCACAGCTGGCTTGCGTCACCATCCGGTTTCTAGTTATTGCCAAGAAAAAAATTCTACGTTCACGTTAGCGCGTTCGTTGTCAAATGTGACTTTCACATCGAATTTCTCTATTATTAATACTCCACAATATGCCTGATCCCTAACTAAGCGTATACAACGGTTCATTTTATGATTTAAACGTTCGTTTATTGCCATTTTGATCTCTTTGCCTTCAATGTTTTACTTCACTTTTGCGCATGCGCGCTTAACATTTTCGCGCATGCGCGCTTAACGCATAAATGACTTTAGGAAATAATGCATGCATGCAACGGTCGTTGCTCATTTTCATTCAATCATGGCTACCGCCAGCACAACGTCTGAGCAACCTTCCACGAAAGATCAGCGGTAAGTTTTATTTTATTTTATTTATTTAGTAGAGCGTTAAGTCGTCTTTTAGCCTATCCGTAAGTTTTATATTCTTTATTAATTACTTTTATATTAATAATATGCTATTCTTTATTAATTACTATTCTTGATTAATTATTGATTTAGTTCTCCTCTTATATTAATAACAGTGATTTAGTTCTCCTCCATTATTCATATGCAAAGAACAGCGGTAAGTTTAATTTTATTTATTTTATTTAGTACAGCGGTATTTCGTCTTTTATCCTATCGGTAAGTTTTATATTAATTACTTTTTATATTATTTATATGCTATTCTTGTATTAAACTATTCTTTATTATTTACTTTTATATTAATAACAGTGATTTAGTTCTTGGGAAACTCCTCATTATTCATATGCATCATTTCACAGAATCCACCTGCCTCGACGTGGAAAGGAAATACACCTGCCTACACACAACACTCTACAACAAACCTGTATGTCGTGTGAAAACTTGCCGTTAATTCCAGCCGGTCGCTCAACAAATGCTACAACAGCAGTTTGACGGGGACAACTCACGCGCCGCTCGGCTACGGCAGGGACGAGGCTCTCAAGCAAACATTACGCAGACCTGGCTCACGCCACCGTGACTTCTATTAATAAAACATAACTTACACCATTTTGCGTCCATTCGTCTATCCACCGCATATAACCATCCTGCTTTAACAGGCCGCTGAGTACAGCTTTTAAACGCTAAATGCATGCATGGGATTCGTTTCGTTTTGATAGCGCCACGGCTGAAATTAACGCCGTTACAGCGCCGGCTAGTCGCATGGTTATATTTAGAAACTAGGCCGCCGGATCATAGGTCATGGCTGCTGCTGCTGCTGCTGCTGCTGCGAGCGCACGCCGCTGCTGCTACATAGGGTACAGCGGGGTTATTTTCACACAATGGGTTTAGAGCGCAGCGCCGCTATAACCGTTGTGGTTATATACGGGCTTACATAAGCATATATATATATATATATATCGTGCTGGCATTAACTGGCACGAAGGTGGAGCTCGGTGTGCGGAAGACGTCGTGGCAAGGCGACTAGGCCGCCAGATCATAGGCCAGCGCTGCTGGCTACTGCTACATAGGGTACAGCGGTGTTATTCTCACACAATGGGTTTAGAGCGCCGTTATAACCACAGTGGTTTTAGCTATAACCGTTGTGGTTATATAAAGGCCTATTACGTATATATATATATATACAACGGTCGCTAGGGACGCTATATAAGTGCTTACGTAAGCACAACGGTAGGTCCTACGTTGATCGCTAGGGATTTAGTCACTGGGATAACCGCTAGGTGGTGACACCTCAAGGAAGGGTCATCAATCAAAAAGTGACAGGCCTATATATATAATTAATTAATTATTAATTAATTAATTAATTAATTTATAACCACGGTGGTTTTAGCTATAACCGTATGGTTATATAAAGAACGTAACTAGGGACGCTGTTATATCCTAACGTTGATCGCTAGGCACTAACTTCGTAACCACGGTGGTTTTAGCTATAATATAACCACGGTGGTTTCAGCTATATAGCCGTATCGTAACTAGGGACGCTGTTACTGGAATAATCACTAGAGGGCGTTATCACGTAACTACGGACGCTGCTAAGGTAACTAGGGACGTCTTTATAGCCGCTAGGGCTAAACTAATTACTGGGCTACTCGCTAGGTGGCACCTCTATAGCATCAATCAAAAAGTGACAGGCCATCAATCACGTTTTTTATAAGTAGGTTCCCGATTTCTCTCGGGTTACACAAAACCCTTTGAACTTTTTTTATAAGTAGGTTCCCGAAAAAGATAAGGAATTTTTTATGCACGTAGTTAGGCCTAAAGTAGGTCAAAAAGGGGCGGGGCGAGCGTGTGCCTGCCCTACATACTACTGAGGATGCATACACTGCCCGGTGCCAATGCTTTCCCAGTGCTGTGTAATGGGCGTTCGGAATGGGCAAGAAGACTATTGAACCATCAAGGAGTGGACGATGTAGCCGATCTTGACTTCACATTATAGAAAAGTAAGTATGCATGTCATACAGCTCTTCCTAGACGCTTTGCATCGCTGGCGCGAGACTGCCAGGGGTTCATCTAAGACTTTCTTCACCCGACTATTACTATTCGAATATTGTTCTCATCGCTGCTGCGGTTTTCTGCGACGGTTTGCGTAACTTAGAGCAAGCGTTGAGATCATGCATAACATTGCGAACATTTTTTTCAAGTCACACAACATTTCTCAAACGCCCGGAAAGAATACTTCATAAAAACTAACATACCGTCTGCGTGTACAAAGTAATAATCCTTCAGGAGGATGGGTTTCCTTGATAGTCTATAGCGCTCCTTCAAGATTACGCCGTTCGAACAAACGGACTGTCAGCTTGTACCGTAAACTGCTGACCATCGCCTCGCGGCCCAGAATACGAGCAAACACGAACAAAAACACACGACTAGTTTAGGGTTGACGTGGCGATAGATCTTCTCGTAGACAGTGGGCACGGGATCACCGGAAGTACGTCGTTGGTTCTCCTCCGCCCACTTGGCGCATAGGTGACAACGCGAAGACATGCAGCAGTTCGGGGAATGTCTCCAGTAGCCCGACACTCTCATCTCAAATGGGATTCCCATTGCTGAAATGGTAACAAGCGTGTGAAATTAGTTAAGGAAATATATTTATATCTTGCTGAGGCTTGTTGCTGAGCTATATGTGTAGCTGCATTCTTAGTAGACATGTAGCTGATTTTTGTCTAACCATCGAAGCACCATGTTTGATAACTACATTAGAACGATCCAAAATTGTAAATAAAACCAGTTTAAAAGTTATTGTGTCAATCCAATGAGATGCATAATTGGTTCGCTGACACTGGCTGTGAACCGTTCGTTGCGGACAGCAGCGTCCCACCATAGACGCGGGAACAGGGGGGGTTCTCTGGGGCTGCAGACATGGTTCTGCCCCCCCCCCCCATTAAATGTGAGCGTAAATATTTGTTTTTTTGTGGCGAGCGTCAATGGCAAGTGGAAATGTAAATTTTATGAGACGATTAATGTGTCTTTTTGTTGACTGTGAAAGGTGTGTGCAATTGGAAGGTAGATATGTTGTTTTCTGACCCCCCCCCGCTAGCAATAGGCGGCGTGGTGGGGAATTTTTGTTCCGAAGCATCCCCCTCCCGTCTGCGGATGTCAACATTTCAGCGGAGAGAAGCTGGAGTAAGTAAATTGACAGAAGCGGCGCGGCATAAAAAAAAAATTATCAACAGCACTGTTGCCCCCCCCCCCCCCCCCTGTGTTCGGATGTCATGAGTTCACAGCCGAGACAGCGGAGAAGCTGAAGTTATAGCAGCGCAGCAGCGACACATTTCCAACAGCACCCCTCCCCCCGCCCCCTGGTCTTCCGATCCGATGTCACAGTCGTACTAGGTGAGGGAAGATGTGAAGATCGGCGGCGAAAATGTTTCAGTGGTGCTGAAGCTCCCTTAGACCCCCCTCCCAATATGGATTTCGTTCCCGAGTCACTGCGTTCCACGTAACTGCGCATTCCCGCGAGGATTCCAATTTCGAGAGTCACGGGCATTGATTCTGGGTCCAGAATTAGATAAGTTAATAGTTGATCTGACACTGTTACAAAAACTGCTATAAATATTTCACAAACGATCTAGCACATATGTAACTCGACACAAGGTAGCATTAATTTTTCACAAAATAATGTTTAATTAAATGAGACAAGCGAAACCATTTAATACAGGAGACACATATAAGGTTGCACTTATGTGAAACATTGCGGTTTTATCGTGTCATGACAATAACCGAGCGTGTGTAACTTACATTCTGGTAGATGTAGCGGATTGTACCGTGCAGGGGTGTGGCAGCTGTCATCGAACGAGTCAGTCAAGACGGAGTCAATGGACGATCTACGAACGCCCTCGTGAGGCATTTTATATCCGAGTGGTACTGTCCTAAAACATCACGCAGAACAACAACGTGCAGCTACAGGGCAGTTTATTTCCGTTGGGGCAATGTCTAAAAGAGCGCGCGCACGTACGTGTTTGTGGCCATACGGACATCCATCTTAAGGTGTGTACCATATACGCGCACAAATACGCCCACGCATGCACATGCACACACTTACACACGCGCGCACATGCACGCTCATATGAAAGAACTATTCAATTAACCTTATCTGCTAACACATATTGCTATAATCTGCACGTCGTGTTTACATTCAGTTTCGCTACAACTGTACGCACATGCGCGTTGGAAAACTAATAGTACTATTACTTTGTTATCTGGTGTTAATTAAGCTGCTTATCCATCTGTTTTGTTTACACTATTTCTAATCAGACTAGAGCTTGACGCGCGCGCGCGCGTGTGTGTCTGTGTGTGTTTGTGTCTGTCTGTCTGTCTGTCTGTCTGTCTGTGTCTGTCTGTGTGTGTGTGTGTGGCTGTGTGTGTGTGTACGTGTACGTACGTGTGAGTTTTGTATATGTGAGTGTGTTGGCATGTACGTGTACCGGTGTGTGTCTCGTTTTGATGCACGTAGGCCAACACATGTTACTTTTGTTTACATCGAATAAGCTAGAGGACATAGCTATAAAGCCTTCAATAAATACCACAACACTGATATATAGTGTTATACGCTTGCATATTACGTTCATGTTACAACGTAAGTACGAATTAATGACCAAAACAATTAACAACAACAGCAGAAAAAAGCTGTATGCAACGAGTGGCGCGGGAACGAAATTCACTTGGGGGGACTACCGGGGCTTCAGCACCACTGAAAAATTTTCGCCGCCGCATATATCTTCACATATCGGTGGTTAGATCGACTGTGACACTGTGACATCGGAAGACGGGCGCGGTGTGCTGTTGGACATTTTTCGCCGCTGCGCCGCTGTAACTTCATCTTCTCCGCTATTTCGACTGTGAACTCGTGACATCCGAACACGGGGGAACAGTGCTGTTGATACTTATATTTTTATGTCGCGCCGCCTATTAATGGGGGGGGGGGGGGGGGGCGCAAAAAAACCATAATTTTATGTATGCCCTCCAATTGCACACGCCTTTCACAGTCAACAAAAATACACATTAATCGTCTCGTAAAATTTAGATTTCCAACATTGGCGCTCGCCACAAAAACAAACATTCACGCTCACATTTAATGGGAGGCAGAACCATGTCTATGTCCCCAGATAAATTCCAGGGGGCATGTGCCCCCCCCCCCCCCCCACCTACCCCACTTGTTCCCGCGCCTATGGCTGCAACTGACTATATATAGACCAATCTTCGACCCCCGTCGTCCTGTTGTAATAGGTATAAATGTCGTCAGTCAGGCCAACCACGATAACCGTCAAGCGCGTGCGATTGTAATGAAGAATAGTATAACTCTTGGAAGTCGTACAATGTACACTCGTGGGAGGTTCGCACGTAAAGACGTACACCAATGTGTTACTAAAATGAAGAACTTACCCGACAAGGACATTCAGCTAAGCGCCGGAGCATTCGTCCAGAAAGCCATAGGGTCATCCAGGCAGCTAGCTTTAGGGTCATAAATCCTTGCGATATTTACCCGCAACTGTCAAGAATAGTCCATTGGTAACCCAATATTGGCATATATACGAGACCTGTTTCTAGGTGTCAACAAACGATGTCAACGCGTACGAAACCTCTTTGACTCTAGTTGTATGAATTTATTTATTGTATACCTACTACAGATTGTCCTGACGAATCCACCGCGCGCGGCACGCGTCCCCTATCTCTGTTAGGCCGCGTCGATTGATCACCACCTGCGCGCCGACCGAAACGTTGCAGTGCCTAACATTAACACGACCTTCGTTGTACTACCGAAGCGTGTCACACACCGACGTTTGTGTCAAATTAGCGCGAACTTGACGAGTCAACAGACGATGAAGTCCGCGTATATTCTGTGCGTTACCTGCAGTCAGCCGATAACAATTTCGAGATGTTTGACCGTGGTTATGAACGCTCAACACAAGCTCAATGCGGAGACACGTACGACCGGCCGGTCACGGTGACGGAGGTCGGGCAATAAATTCAGCGACGAAGTCTCGAATGGACATAAATATAGGTGGCACATGCGGCAATGTGCTAATTTAAGTTTGTTATGCGGAAGTTGTTTGAGTTAAAAAAAACTCCCCGAGTTGTCTCTGTTGCGAGTTTCTATGCCTGGCACTGTAGGGCCTGGTGCTTACATGCACAGAGCCAAGGTTGTCCGATCATACAGGGCCTACATGTACAGGGCAAACTTAACTGGTCATATATAGGTTACAGGGCCGAAAGGTATCTGGCCAGGGCTAACTGATCATATACGGCCTAAACTAAAATATATCTTTTCTGTTCTATTATTTCAATACGTCCAATTTCTTTCGTATATTATATGCATGACTTTATTCTGATTTATGATATCTACACTTGTTTTGTTTTTATAAAGTATATTTGATATAAATAAATTGATTGGTAGGGTCTAAACTGATCAGGGCTAACTGACCATGTATTGGGCCTAACCGTACAAGGTCAAGCCTAACTGATCGTGTAGGGCCTACAAGTACAGGGCCAGGGGTAAATGATTCTATATAAAGCGAACGAGACAGGTGTCCGTGTCATCGCGTCATCGCGTCACCTCGCCTTCCCGCAGGCGCTCGAAGATGGGAGGACAGAGAAGATAGGTTGGCATGAAGAAACGCCTGAACATGAAAGTAGTATGAAGCACAGTGAGATGGGCAGGACTTGCAAACATTGTGAGTGGGGCAACGCTTGCAAAGAGAACATGGAAAATAGAGAGGGCGGTAAAAGAAAAATATAAATGATAGATTGATAGTATGACGAAATATATCAAAAAGATATGTGGACAGGTGAAAGTGGAAGAACATTGCAGAAGACCGGAGTAGATAGAGAAGTATGAGGGGAACGGGCCGGGAGGCGTGGATAGATAAAGAAGTATCACAGAGCGGGAAGGACGGACAGGGAGGCGTGGATATATAGAGAAGTATCATAAAGAGGGAAGGACGGACCGGGAGGCGTGGATAGAGAAGTATCATCGAGAGGGAAAGACGGACAGGGAGGCGTGGATAGATAGAGAAGTATCATAGAGAGGGAAGGACGGACCGGGAGGCGTGGATAGACAGAGAAGTATCATAGAGAGGGAAGGACGGACCGGGAGGCGTGGATAGATAGAGAAGTATCATAGAGAGGGAAGGACGGACCGGGAGGCGTGGATAGATAGAGAAGTATCATAGAGAGGGAAGGACGGACCGGGAGGCGTGGATAGAGAAGTATCATAGAGAGGGAAGGACGGACCGGGAGGCGTGGATAGAGAAGTATCATCGAGAGGGAAAGACGGACAGGGAGGCGTGGATAGATAGAGAAGTATCATAGAGAGGGAAGGACGGACCGGGAGGCGTGGATAGACAGAGAAGTATCATAGAGAGGGAAGGACGGACCGGGAGGCGTGGATAGATAGAGAAGTATCATAGAGAGGGAAGGACGGATCGGGAGGGGTGGATAGATAGAGAAGTATCATAAAGCGGGAAGGACGGACCGGGAGGCGTGGATAGATATAGAAGTATCATAAAGAGGGAAAGGCCGGGAGGCGTGGATAGATAGAGACGTATCACAAAGAGGGAAGGATGGACCGGGAGGCGTGGATAGATAGAGAAGTGTCATAAAGAGAGAAGGACGGACCGGGAGGCGTGGATAGATAGAGAAGTATCATAAAGAGGGAAGGACGGACCGGGAGGCGTGTATAGATAGAGAAGTATCATGAAGAGGGAAGGACGGGGCGGGAGGCGTGGATAGATAGAGAAGTATCATAAAGAGGGAAGGACGGAGCGGGAGGCGTGGATAGATAGAGAAGTATCATGAAGACGGAAGGACGGACCGGGAGGCGTGGATAGATAGAGAAGTATCATGAAGAGGGAAGGATGGACCGGGAGGCGTGGATAGATAGAGAAGTATTATAAAGAGGGAAGGACAGACCGGGAGGCGTGGATAGATAGAGAAGTATCATAAAGAGGGAAGGACAGACCGGGAGGCGTGGATAGATAGAGAAGTATCATAAAGAGGGAAGGACAGACCGGTAGGCGTGGATAGATAGAGAAGTATCATAAAGAGGGAAGGACGGACCGGGAGGCGTGGATAGATAGAGAAGTATCATGAAGAGGGAAGGATGGACCGGGAGGCGTGGATAGATAGAGAAGTATTATAAAGAGGGAAGGACAGACCGGGAGGCGTGGATAGATAGAGAAGTATCATAAAGAGGGAAGGACAGACCGGGAGGCGTGGATAGATAGAGAAGTATCATAAAGAGGGAAGGACAGACCGGTAGGCGTGGATAGATAGAGAAGTATCATACAGAGGGAAGGACGGACCGGTAGGGGTGGATAGATAGAAAAGTATCATAAAGAGGGAATGACGGACCGGGAGGCGTGGATAGATAGAGAAGTATTATAAAGAGGGAAGGACGGACCGGGAGGCGTGGATAGATAGAGAAGTATCATAAAGAGGGAAGGACGGACCGGGAGGCGTGGATATATAGAGAAGTATCATAAAGAGGGAAGGGCGGACCGGGAGGGGTGGATAGATAGAGAAGTATCATAAAGAGGGAAGGACGGACCGGGAGGGGTGGATAGATAGAGAAGTATCATAAAGAGGGAAGGACGGAGCGGGAGGCGTGGATAGATAGAGAAGTATCATAAAGAGGGAAGGACGGACCGGGAGGCGTGGATAGATAGAGAAGTATCATGAAGAGGGAAGGGCGGACCGGGAGGCGTGGATAGATAGAGAAGTATCATAGAGAGGGAAGGACGGACCGGGAGGCGTGGATAGATAGAGAAGTATCATAGAGAGGGAAGGACGGACCGGGAGGCGTGGATAGATAGAGAAGTATCATAGAGAGGGAAGGACGGACCGGGAGGCGTGGATAGAGAAGTATCATAGAGAGGGAAGGACGGACCGGGAGGCGTGGATAGAGAAGTATCATCGAGAGGGAAAGACGGACAGGGAGGCGTGGATAGATAGAGAAGTATCATAGAGAGGGAAGGACGGACCGGGAGGCGTGGATAGACAGAGAAGTATCATAGAGAGGGAAGGACGGACCGGGAGGCGTGGATAGATAGAGAAGTATCATAGAGAGGGAAGGACGGATCGGGAGGGGTGGATAGATAGAGAAGTATCATAAAGCGGGAAGGACGGACCGGGAGGCGTGGATAGATATAGAAGTATCATAAAGAGGGAAAGGCCGGGAGGCGTGGATAGATAGAGACGTATCACAAAGAGGGAAGGATGGACCGGGAGGCGTGGATAGATAGAGAAGTGTCATAAAGAGAGAAGGACGGACCGGGAGGCGTGGATAGATAGAGAAGTATCATAAAGAGGGAAGGACGGACCGGGAGGCGTGGATAGATAGAGAAGTATCATGAAGAGGGAAGGACGGGGCGGGAGGCGTGGATAGATAGAGAAGTATCATAAAGAGGGAAGGACGGAGCGGGAGGCGTGGATAGATAGAGAAGTATCATGAAGACGGAAGGACGGACCGGGAGGCGTGGATAGATAAAGAAGTATCACAGAGCGGGAAGGACGGACAGGGAGGCGTGGATATATAGAGAAGTATCATAAAGAGGGAAGGACGGACCGGGAGGCGTGGATAGAGAAGTATCATCGAGAGGGAAAGACGGACAGGGAGGCGTGGATAGATAGAGAAGTATCATAGAGAGGGAAGGACGGACCGGGAGGCGTGGATAGACAGAGAAGTATCATAGAGAGGGAAGGACGGACCGGGAGGCGTGGATAGATAGAGAAGTATCATAGAGAGGGAAGGACGGACCGGGAGGCGTGGATAGATAGAGAAGTATCATAGAGAGGGAAGGACGGACCGGGAGGCGTGGATAGAGAAGTATCATAGAGAGGGAAGGACGGACCGGGAGGCGTGGATAGAGAAGTATCATCGAGAGGGAAAGACGGACAGGGAGGCGTGGATAGATAGAGAAGTATCATAGAGAGGGAAGGACGGACCGGGAGGCGTGGATAGACAGAGAAGTATCATAGAGAGGGAAGGACGGACCGGGAGGCGTGGATAGATAGAGAAGTATCATAGAGAGGGAAGGACGGATCGGGAGGGGTGGATAGATAGAGAAGTATCATAAAGCGGGAAGGACGGACCGGGAGGCGTGGATAGATATAGAAGTATCATAAAGAGGGAAAGGCCGGGAGGCGTGGATAGATAGAGACGTATCACAAAGAGGGAAGGATGGACCGGGAGGCGTGGATAGATAGAGAAGTGTCATAAAGAGAGAAGGACGGACCGGGAGGCGTGGATAGATAGAGAAGTATCATAAAGAGGGAAGGACGGACCGGGAGGCGTGTATAGATAGAGAAGTATCATGAAGAGGGAAGGACGGGGCGGGAGGCGTGGATAGATAGAGAAGTATCATAAAGAGGGAAGGACGGAGCGGGAGGCGTGGATAGATAGAGAAGTATCATGAAGACGGAAGGACGGACCGGGAGGCGTGGATAGATAGAGAAGTATCATGAAGAGGGAAGGATGGACCGGGAGGCGTGGATAGATAGAGAAGTATTATAAAGAGGGAAGGACAGACCGGGAGGCGTGGATAGATAGAGAAGTATCATAAAGAGGGAAGGACAGACCGGGAGGCGTGGATAGATAGAGAAGTATCATAAAGAGGGAAGGACAGACCGGTAGGCGTGGATAGATAGAGAAGTATCATAAAGAGGGAAGGACGGACCGGGAGGCGTGGATAGATAGAGAAGTATCATGAAGAGGGAAGGATGGACCGGGAGGCGTGGATAGATAGAGAAGTATTATAAAGAGGGAAGGACAGACCGGGAGGCGTGGATAGATAGAGAAGTATCATAAAGAGGGAAGGACAGACCGGGAGGCGTGGATAGATAGAGAAGTATCATAAAGAGGGAAGGACAGACCGGTAGGCGTGGATAGATAGAGAAGTATCATACAGAGGGAAGGACGGACCGGTAGGGGTGGATAGATAGAAAAGTATCATAAAGAGGGAATGACGGACCGGGAGGCGTGGATAGATAGAGAAGTATCATAAAGAGGGAAGGACGGACCGGGAGGCGTGGATAGATAGAGAAGTATCATAAAGAGGGAAGGACGGACCGGGAGGCGTGGATATATAGAGAAGTATCATAAAGAGGGAAGGGCGGACCGGGAGGGGTGGATAGATAGAGAAGTATCATAAAGAGGGAAGGACGGACCGGGAGGGGTGGATAGATAGAGAAGTATCATAAAGAGGGAAGGACGGAGCGGGAGGCGTGGATAGATAGAGAAGTATCATAAAGAGGGAAGGACGGACCGGGAGGCGTGGATAGATAGAGAAGTATCATGAAGAGGGAAGGGCGGACCGGGAGGCGTGGATAGATAGAGAAGTATCATAGAGAGGGAAGGACGGACCGGGAGGCGTGGATAGATAGAGAAGTATCATAGAGAGGGAAGGACGGACCGGGAGGCGTGGATAGATAGAGAAGTATCATAGAGAGGGAAGGACGGACCGGGAGGCGTGGATAGAGAAGTATCATAGAGAGGGAAGGACGGACCGGGAGGCGTGGATAGAGAAGTATCATCGAGAGGGAAAGACGGACAGGGAGGCGTGGATAGATAGAGAAGTATCATAGAGAGGGAAGGACGGACCGGGAGGCGTGGATAGACAGAGAAGTATCATAGAGAGGGAAGGACGGACCGGGAGGCGTGGATAGATAGAGAAGTATCATAGAGAGGGAAGGACGGATCGGGAGGGGTGGATAGATAGAGAAGTATCATAAAGCGGGAAGGACGGACCGGGAGGCGTGGATAGATATAGAAGTATCATAAAGAGGGAAAGGCCGGGAGGCGTGGATAGATAGAGACGTATCACAAAGAGGGAAGGATGGACCGGGAGGCGTGGATAGATAGAGAAGTGTCATAAAGAGAGAAGGACGGACCGGGAGGCGTGGATAGATAGAGAAGTATCATAAAGAGGGAAGGACGGACCGGGAGGCGTGGATAGATAGAGAAGTATCATGAAGAGGGAAGGACGGGGCGGGAGGCGTGGATAGATAGAGAAGTATCATAAAGAGGGAAGGACGGAGCGGGAGGCGTGGATAGATAGAGAAGTATCATGAAGACGGAAGGACGGACCGGGAGGCGTGGATAGATAGAGAAGTATCATGAAGAGGGAAGGATGGACCGGGAGGCGTGGATAGATAGAGAAGTATTATAAAGAGGGAAGGACAGACCGGGAGGCGTGGATAGATAGAGAAGTATCATAAAGAGGGAAGGACAGACCGGGAGGCGTGGATAGATAGAGAAGTATCATAAAGAGGGAAGGACAGACCGGTAGGCGTGGATAGATAGAGAAGTATCATAAAGAGGGAAGGACGGACCGGGAGGCGTGGATAGATAGAGAAGTATCATGAAGAGGGAAGGATGGACCGGGAGGCGTGGATAGATAGAGAAGTATTATAAAGAGGGAAGGACAGACCGGGAGGCGTGGATAGATAGAGAAGTATCATAAAGAGGGAAGGACAGACCGGGAGGCGTGGATAGATAGAGAAGTATCATAAAGAGGGAAGGACAGACCGGTAGGCGTGGATAGATAGAGAAGTATCATACAGAGGGAAGGACGGACCGGTAGGGGTGGATAGATAGAAAAGTATCATAAAGAGGGAATGACGGACCGGGAGGCGTGGATAGATAGAGAAGTATCATAAAGAGGGAAGGACGGACCGGGAGGCGTGGATAGATAGAGAAGTATCATAAAGAGGGAAGGACGGACCGGGAGGCGTGGATATATAGAGAAGTATCATAAAGAGGGAAGGGCGGACCGGGAGGGGTGGATAGATAGAGAAGTATCATAAAGAGGGAAGGACGGACCGGGAGGGGTGGATAGATAGAGAAGTATCATAAAGAGGGAAGGACGGAGCGGGAGGCGTGGATAGATAGAGAAGTATCATAAAGAGGGAAGGACGGACCGGGAGGCGTGGATAGATAGAGAAGTATCATGAAGAGGGAAGGGCGGACCGGGAGGCGTGGATAGATAGAGAAGTATCATAGAGAGGGAAGGACGGACCGGGAGGCGTGGATAGATAGAGAAGTATCATAGAGAGGGAAGGACGGACCGGGAGGCGTGGATAGAGAAGTATCATAGAGAGGGAAGGACGGACCGGGAGGCGTGGATAGAGAAGTATCATCGAGAGGGAAAGACGGACAGGGAGGCGTGGATAGATAGAGAAGTATCATAGAGAGGGAAGGACGGACCGGGAGGCGTGGATAGACAGAGAAGTATCATAGAGAGGGAAGGACGGACCGGGAGGCGTGGATAGATAGAGAAGTATCATAGAGAGGGAAGGACGGATCGGGAGGGGTGGATAGATAGAGAAGTATCATAAAGCGGGAAGGACGGACCGGGAGGCGTGGATAGATATAGAAGTATCATAAAGAGGGAAAGGCCGGGAGGCGTGGATAGATAGAGACGTATCACAAAGAGGGAAGGATGGACCGGGAGGCGTGGATAGATAGAGAAGTGTCATAAAGAGAGAAGGACGGACCGGGAGGCGTGGATAGATAGAGAAGTATCATAAAGAGGGAAGGACGGACCGGGAGGCGTGGATAGATAGAGAAGTATCATGAAGAGGGAAGGACGGGGCGGGAGGCGTGGATAGATAGAGAAGTATCATAAAGAGGGAAGGACGGAGCGGGAGGCGTGGATAGATAGAGAAGTATCATGAAGACGGAAGGACGGACCGGGAGGCGTGGATAGATAGAGAAGTATCATGAAGAGGGAAGGATGGACCGGGAGGCGTGGATAGATAGAGAAGTATTATAAAGAGGGAAGGACAGACCGGGAGGCGTGGATAGATAGAGAAGTATCATAAAGAGGGAAGGACAGACCGGGAGGCGTGGATAGATAGAGAAGTATCATAAAGAGGGAAGGACAGACCGGTAGGCGTGGATAGATAGAGAAGTATCATAAAGAGGGAAGGACGGACCGGGAGGCGTGGATAGATAGAGAAGTATCATGAAGAGGGAAGGATGGACCGGGAGGCGTGGATAGATAGAGAAGTATTATAAAGAGGGAAGGACAGACCGGGAGGCGTGGATAGATAGAGAAGTATCATAAAGAGGGAAGGACAGACCGGGAGGCGTGGATAGATAGAGAAGTATCATAAAGAGGGAAGGACAGACCGGTAGGCGTGGATAGATAGAGAAGTATCATACAGAGGGAAGGACGGACCGGTAGGGGTGGATAGATAGAAAAGTATCATAAAGAGGGAATGACGGACCGGGAGGCGTGGATAGATAGAGAAGTATCATAAAGAGGGAAGGACGGACCGGGAGGCGTGGATAGATAGAGAAGTATCATAAAGAGGGAAGGACGGACCGGGAGGCGTGGATATATAGAGAAGTATCATAAAGAGGGAAGGGCGGACCGGGAGGGGTGGATAGATAGAGAAGTATCGTAAAGAGGGAAGGACGGACCGGGAGGGGTGGATAGATAGAGAAGTATCATAAAGAGGGAAGGACGGAGCGGGAGGCGTGGATAGATAGAGAAGTATCATAAAGAGGGAAGGACGGACCGGGAGGCGTGGATAGATAGAGAAGTATCATGAAGAGGGAAGGGCGGACCGGGAGGCGTGGATAGATAGAGAAGTATCATAAAGAGGGAAGGACAGACCGGGAGGCGTGGATAGAACGACTTCAATAAATGTATCAGCTATGCTGAAGTGACCTATCCCATAGAAAGTGTGGACTACCACGCCTACAGATACGGGTTTACCGTTATACTCTAGGCCGGTACGTAGGCCCTACAGGGAAGAAGGTGTAAGTCAACGGATAGGACAAGTTGGAAATTACACAATGCAGTATCAAAACAATGAACACTCTGCGTTAACCCTTTAAAATGTTCCAGTGATTTACACGCACATTGCACACCGACGAAGGAGTCCAATGATATAACGTGGCAAAGTGCCACTCGCTGAGGGCAAGGCTAAACATGCCGCACCTAACAAAGAGCATAAGATATGTATTAGGTATATCTAGGTATAATGCCTTATCATTACTCCAATGTCAGTAGTAATCAGCTACAAGAAAATACTAGCAGGCGCAGTTTAATTATTCACCGCAGCTACACTCAAACCAAGAAAAGAGCCTGGTCATGCGCTTTGTCTGCTGCAAACGTTGCGATCACAACGGCAACATCTCCTTGAGGTTCATCAGCTCTCTTAGAGAACAGGAGCGCCAGACTACATCAAGTACTATTGTCCCGTACTTGATGCTAAGTTTTGATCAGTTTGAGTTTGGAGAAACTCCTCCAACACAACGTACGCCACACTTACGCACGTGGTAAGAAATGCCCTTTGTGAATAAACGTGTTCGGAACAAGTCTCGCATCTCCATTTCAACTCCAACTGCAGGAGTGTGAGCGCATTTTATTTGGCCGCCATCTCTCCCGTTTGACTGTGGAAATGTTATATGTGACGACTCACGTGACGGACATCCTCTATCGACCTTGCAGTCTTTCTGTGGCGACGCTGACGTACGTTTCTGTCAGTCGCTCGATGGCGGAGTCGATGTAGTATTAATTGTCCGGTAGATAGTTGTCAAAGACCTGAATTTGTTGTTCACTTCGACCACGTGACGCGTTCTAATTGGCATGTCCTCGTTGAGTCAATAGAGGATTTGGAGCTGTTGTCGTCTCATCTCTGCGTGTAGACGTGTAATTATAGATCATGCCGGCCTTCACTGCAACGGCATTTCTCCCCGATACGCGTCTTCACGTGCGCGCTCTTCTTTCTGAAATGAAATGAATGAGCGTTTATTCAAAACATTGGCAACAACAATATATGCAAGACAAACAAGTCTAACTACAACACAAGTGAAAATGTGGAATGTTTGAAAGGGGTAAACAGAAAGTCATTGACTTGTATGTAGGTTTACCCCTGACCTGTATATTTATACATTAGTTTTACGTTTATTGAACTTGCTATTCCTCTGTCCCAGCAGTCATAATTGATATCATGTAATGAAAAATATTCATGTTCAATATTTAAAGTATATGATAAGTACACAAGTTAACACATAATTTATTATGGTAGTTATCACAATGGCGGAATTATATTTGTTGATGATTTTATGTAGATTTCCACAAGCAGATATTTCTTAAATGAAAGGTTCTTGCATTTACGCTTAAATATAGTCATAGTATTAGTAGTTTTTAAGTGATCATTTAGAGAATTCCATAATCGCACTCCATTTCCCGTCGATGGCGATGCCCGTATCCTTGCATACCAATGCAGTAGCTTTCGACCATGTTTGCTCTTGCTTTATCGCAGAAGAGAACAAGATCTCCAAATTTGGTAGCGCAAATGTCCAGCCCGAGACCGGGCGTTTGCAGATACATATGCACCTCTTTGATCGCCCTCAGAACTAGACTATTCAAGTATCTTTGGGAGAGGGACATGGCTATACCAGGTGCACGAAAATTAGATTTTAAAATAGTATTTCCGAAATTGATTTCAGCAGCCTGTATTTCAATGTAGTGTTACAGCATAATGTCAAAATTGCTACCACATTATATTTATCTAAAGGATACTGACAATAATTTATTAGTTTTGAAGTTGTCTAGTTATTATACTTTTGGAATAATTCTTCCGTAAAATTTATATATCATTATTTTATGAATTTAAACCTCCAAAAAGAGAACATTAAACAACTTCTATGACCACTACTGTGTGTAATCCTTTGCCAAATAAACAACATAACAAAATTCAGGATGATGTTCTGCCACGTATGATTTTGGCTGATTTGCTATGGAGAAAACAGCATTAGATTCAATGTAGACTTTCAGCTAGAATATAAACATAATAAGACAGAAAACCATCCTGCAATTTTACTCAATTGTTTGTCTAATGTTATACTCATTTAAGTTGACACTCAAGTGCCTTATTTAAATTGTAAGTAAGTAAGTAAGTAAGTAAGTAAGTAAATTTATTTCCTCATCCAGATAATATACAACACAATTCAAGAGCAATGTAACACAGATGAGGTGGCTACCAGAGAAGTATAACTTATCGAGCTGGTAGCCAATTAAATCAAACTCATATAGGTTACTCCCACATACATAATATTACGTATATAAATGTTGCATTCAATTGCAATAGCTTCAGGTTTACGACTTTTGTAAATTAAAGCTAGAGATGTTGTACCAATATAAAAACAAATTCACAAGCGAATTTCTTACAATATGTAATTAGATTTAAACTTTAGTTAATGCCAATTATAAAGCTCCTGGCTTTATGCTTAAACATATTTAGCGTTTTCGAATGTTTAATGTCTACAGGTAGTTTATTCCAAAGACGAGCCCCTATTACTTTCAAGGAGTTCTCTCCAGTTCTATAATTACATCTATGTATATATAGAAATTGAATGGTTTCCTGCCGACACACCCCATCCTTGTCTACAGTGACCACAAGCCACTTGAGGCAATAACAAAGAAACCTCTGGGCAGAGCACCCACGCGTCTACAGGGCATGCTCCTACGTGCACTTGCGTATGACATTGATGTCAAGTACCTGAAAGGCAAGAAGATGTCTGTCGCTGACACCCTGTCACATGCCGTCCTGCCAGGTGGACAGGAACAACCGAAAACTGAGTTCGAAGCTATCCACGCTGTGAACTATCTATCCATGAGAGATGATGTTGTCCAGGACATTCGTAATCCCACCGCTGCCACCATATTACATTATTTGCTCGGGCCTCACTGAATAGACGTTAGTATATTCAGGCAGAACAGAGAGGATAGTTCTACTAAACCAAACTTTATTAAACGTAGCTGCCGCGACCATGGAGCGGCCTGTTATTCTACTTTCTGAAGAGACGTCATTAAGTGATATTGTTACACGAATCCTTCTCATTCACCAGACTGTCCACTGCAGACATGTCTACTGCTTCTGCACAAGTCTGACTATTTGTGTTGAGGAAGTATCTTTGCATTAAGCGTTGAAGTTAGCCTTATCGGGGTTTGCCTTCAGCTTAAAGCATCTTTGGTGGCAATGAACCAATCAATGGTTGGGGAGGGGGTGCACCTCTCCTGGACCCCTTTGTCCTAAACAGAAATTGTTTCACAGTGAGCTGTTGTATACATTTCTATGATATAGTATTACTTCACTAATACTATCAGCTTACTTGATTACATTTTTAGCACACATTTAAACAATAAGATAATATGATACTGATACAAGTTAGAGTGTACATGCATCTTTATATTATGTGATTATCATATATATCTTTATTCTGCATGTACCAATTCTTGTCACTGTAATATTTAATATATAAACTACTACCGTTCGAAACATGTTATAATTATTATGTAATGATGAAGTAATGAAGTCATAATGACGTCATATATTAACTATTATATTATAAATACGTTCACATTTTAGTCCGTAGTTCAGATAGATGAAACGTTTCCATCTTGAAAATTAACAGGGGCTCATACTCCATGGCCCGAGCACCCTAGTCCTGCAAAAAATCCATGTACCTAAATCCAAGAGCTAACTGGGCCGCACTCAAGTGAGACACCAACTATTGAGGAAAAGTCAACTTTCCTCGGAATATCGTACTCTGTTGACATCAGTGAAAAGAAATTCTCCATTTTCTGTCCATTGTTGAGCGTAACTCATTCTTTATCCGTATCAGCTGCAACAATGTGCGTTCTCCGTCAGGCAGAGGTAGAGTCGTTGAGCGTTCGTAACGTTGTATGATAACTATTTTTATAACGTTGTCATAACGCCAATATAACGAACATTAATGTTTGTTGGGAAGATGTTATGGCTAATACCCCTGAATTTGTTTTGTAGAAATATGTGGTGTCAAATAAATTAGATTTGATGAAATAAAAATGCTAGATTTAAAAATTGTCGGATAAGACTGTCTAAAATATACACCTTTGCCTTGGGCTTGGCTTTCGGTGGGGGGGCTCACAATCCGAATCCCAACGCTCAGTACCCCTTAACGCGCCTTTGAACGAGTGTCGAGGCACGAGTCGCGTTATTACGTCTTTTTCTTTTTGTCTTCTTCTTAGTCTGTTTCTTCTTCTTACAGTTAGCTCTCGTCACTCTGTAATAGTTTATCAGTAAATTTAATGTAGACCTCCAACACCATAGTAGCGCCTTCAACATTCAAGTTTTTTACTTAAAAAGTCGATAACTCTGAATACCAACCTTTGTGTTTTAATAGATCGCCACCTAGATCAGAGCCATACCAGGCCAAATAACTGACTTCGGTTAGGTTAGCGGGTCACACATTTATTTCTTAAAGACTAAGCGAAAGGACATGTTAAAGGTCTTTGCAATTTCGTATACCTAAACTTAATACTCTTGTCAACTAATATGCCAAATATTAAACCTGTTCATTGCGAACTCATATTAAACGCTCAAACGTGGTCATTTGCATGTCACAGCCCGTCAGGTGTTGCTGACGTCACCACGGGCAGGGCCGCTGTGCGCACCTTATCCTTTAGCACGGCGAGCGACGGTGCTCCTGTTGTTTTAGATTGTACATGAAATTGCAATCGCGGAATTTAATAGTTATTGATATCATCGTAAATATCATTATTCTTATCTACAAGTTAGTCGCTGGATGTACACATGAATTGTATTAACTGTTTGAGTTATTGCTGTTTGAACATAGTGAATGCTCAACCTTGCATTATATGCGCTGCCGCGTATAGACTGCAGGATTAAGCATTCGCGATGTTCAGACGGCAATACCTATAAAACTAAAAACAAATCCTGGGTACATCCAGCAACAAACTTGTAGATAAGATTATTATATTTACTGTAATAACACAAATATTAAATTCCATCAAAAGTTCAAACGGCAATACCTAAAAAATACACAAAACGCTTGTGTGCATCCAACGACACATTTGTAGTTAAAATTAATATCTTTACGGTGATATAAAAATATTAAATTCCGCGATTGCAATTTTAGGTACGGCCTGAAACACCAACCCGTATAGACGCGCGCTATGCTAAATCGTAGCGGTGCTACCTGCGGTGACGTCATCACAACCGCTAGGTGTCGCAACAAACTGTGCAGAAAGTGTATAGAAAAGCGCGACCAAAAAGGGCCTTGAAAAGAGTGACGGAGCGGGTTAAAACATTAGTTGAATATCAGGACACTACTTTTGTATTATATTTCATTCCGATTTGGAATAAAAACGGTTAAGTTCGCTTAGTCTTTAATATTGGTTATCAATCTTCGTGGAAACTGGTACGTGGTTGCACGACACACCTCTCTGAATGTCACTTTGAGTGCTACAGAGCCACATTACATTTTGGTGAATTCATCCTATTTTTTTCATAGAGTCAAAACTAACGTATTGTTTATCAGAGGCAATTCGTCACAGCTATGATACAATACATTATAATATGTTTTGTGTTTTACAAACATTTTATTTTGCAAACAAAATGTTGTTTTATTTCCTGAAAATAATAAGTGAGCTTTATTATAAACAGTGACAGGTGAATTAAAAATGTAGTTAACATGTGTGCTTGCCATGCAATTACTGAATGGTTCAACAGTTTTAAAAGTTGTTAACATCAATAATATCAGCAATATGAAAGACTGTTTAAAGGTCTTGATAAATATTTTATGGGATTTAATTCTGATCCATTCCAGTTATATATATAATCTTAAAATAGCGTATTTAGGTGGGCAATAGGCCATGGATGCTACCTTTCGGAAATATGTAATTATTGTGAATCATACGATATTTTATTTATTATAAATTATTCCTGTTGTTAATATTTTACGTTAGCAATATTAGAGATTTCGTTATGTGGATTTTAAAAATAGCTATATCAATTATATTATTGACATAGTATTAATGGTCATGAAAACCTTTGTATGAAATATTATTTGACATATTATTGTATTTATTGGTAAAGCATGATAATGTTAAGTTGTTTGCCAACTTCTAATTGATGTGTAACGTGACAATGTGCCTTTTTATAAGACGAACTGGTGATGTTTGGAGAACTTATACTTATGAATAAACCCACATGTCTCAAGATATTTTGCAAAGTGTTGGTCAGCTCTGAAAAGAACCGTGTGTTGTTGTTGTTTCTTCCGATAGCTGCAGTCCACCATGTTCGTGAGCTCGTCAAACTGGATAAACCCTTCAGATGTCCAAGAGGATGGATGTCCTGGAATGGATCCATCCCGAATTTGACATCTCGCCGTGCCACACTCTCGCTTGTTACAACATTTCGCCTTCATCCACATAAAGTTTAAACACCTTATACATGTGCGTGTATGCTATTATATTCACAGCTTTCGATGATGGCATGGAAGTGCTGTCCTCATGGAACTACAGACTACAACCAAATCAGACTCATAATGATTTTGGAGGTGCATTATTTTATCAACCAGCAGTTGCAGGCTCCCAAAAAACCTCTCTTGAGACATCATACTGCACCACCTATTTAAACCTCAAACGGAACTGGTTTCCCACAAGTGAAACTCGTTTACCTTAGCGAGGTGGTGCATGTATGCACACATCACATTTCCCAACTTATGGGCCTTTTGGCAGCCTACGCTCAACACTGAGTGTGGATTGCCACGCAGCATTATACACAATAGAACTCAAAAACACAAGTCCAACAACCAGAATTGTGTGTTTGTTTGTTTCTTTACACAATTTATTTATACAATATTAATTTGCCTATACAGTGTACCTTTGCATAAGACATTCACATAAATTATCCTTTAATTAGTTTAATATATCTAAATAAATGATTTAGAGGATGATAATATCAAGCAAAGTATTGAAATTTCACATAAATTAGTAACCAATGACCGTTGATTACTTTTACTGGCATCCGAATATACGTTCGTTATAATGGCCGTCTGGTAAGATTTAGCAACGTAATCAAATGGCCGCTCAATCTTGTTAAATTATACTATTATTGTTTATTATTTATAATGTATATAACAGGGATAGCATAGAAAAACATATAAAATAATATGCATCATTAAATTTTGCAACAAATAAATTGTTAGTAAAAACAAAATAATATATTGTATCATAGCATGATAAATTACCTCTGGTGGACAATATTAAAATACAGCACTAATTACTCAAACCAATAACCGTAAACAAACTATCAGCGGCTGTCAACATTAAATTTAACGTAACCTTATTTAATTAATTAATTTAATGAAAGATCGTGTATTTGATTGACTTGTTTACAATTATTATTGAAATGTGAATTGTGATCTATCCCCACGTCTGGAGTTAACCGTAAAGTGGCGCCACTTACCGGAGTATCCTGTGGAACTAATGAATACACGCAAAAATGAGTGAATTTTGAAGAAAAAAAGTACATTTTGATCGATAAAAGACAGTAAATTTAATTGTTTGATCACGTGACAAGTATATATATATATATATATATATATATATATATATATATATATATATATATGTAGAATATGTGTTGTAAATACGTGAAGTGAAGTTTGGTGATTGTAGGTGACCGTTATCGTGTGGTGCGTGCCTAAACTTGTAAAGTTAAACTACAAAAGTACCTCCGCCCCGGAGACGGCGTACGCGGATTTTTCATGGCAATTTAAATATCCTGAGAATCTAATTTTATGGATACGTTAACCTGGAGGTAGTGTATGTGCATCACCTCCCAGGTTATATTATTTGGTGAGCGTTCTGTAGCGCTCACTTGGATTTATGTATTTTATAATGCTGTTTTGCTAGACGTCGAAGCCGGATTGGGTAAGCGCCAATTTTTGAGTCGGCGCATGATCTGGCGTTCGCCAGTTGCTCCATCTAGCGGGTTATTCAGAGTGAAAGCATTTCATTTCATCAACGCTAGTTTAGTAAATTTACGCCAGGTGTCGACTGTCGTACGTCCTTGGATCTTTGAGGTCGTGGAGCAGAACTGTTTTGGAGACATAATTTTAACGAAGATGCCAGTGCCATTGAAAGTATTCAAATTGGTCGGTCCACGATACGTGAAGGGGGCACAGTTATGGTGAGACATTGCGTCATACACGCCTTTTCCGAAAACTCGGGAACGATGGCAACGAGTTCGTTAAACAGTCAACCTCAAATATCGCTCACGTGCTTATGTTGTTGCTAGGCTAGCTTAACTCTAAGTCAGTTCTAGTCTTGAATTATTGCATCTACGCAAAATGTCCATATTGTGGATGTTATGTTGGTTTGTTTACGCACGGACATTAACTTATGATGTTTTTATTTTGTGACGTAACAGTAAAAACGGTCACTTTTTGTCGTAAAATGTATAGTCACGTTCATCGTCGAAATTTCGGCAGTTGTGTAGAATCGGGCGGTAACCCGAATCCGGACCCACCTCGATTTCGCTTGTTATAACTTCAGTTTTGCCTAACTTTTATACCTCAGTGTGTTAGTTCCATTATTCAACATTATCCCATACATATTTTACATTTAAGAATATTACGTATTAACGCACTTTTGAGGCGTAAATAACGCCCCAGTTTGCATCAACATACGCCGCTCATTTTACGAGCGCGATGCGGTAACGCACGACCGCAGCAGTGCTGAATAGCGCAAATCGTTCGCTATTTGGGCTTCAAAAGTGCGCCAAGACACAATATTTTTGTAATATAAATATGCCTGGAATGATGTTAAATGATGGAACTAATGCTTTGAGGTATCAAATTTAGGCAAAACTCAAGTTATCACAGCAAAATCGAGGTGGGTCCAGATTCTACACAAGTGCTGAAATTTCATAAAAATCAGCCATACAATGACAAGCTACTTTTGGGCACATATGTAGAATTCCTCAGTGCATTTATTCAATATTAAAATCTAGTCATTGTTTTAAAATATTGTATCTTATGACACTTCTGAGGCCCAAATAGCATCCCTATTTGTGCCAGTCTGCACCCATGCGTTACCATGGTCCATGCCACACGCTTGAAATAAGTAATAACAGTGCATGTTGATGAAAACTTTGCTAATATGCAATATTTTGATAATGTGTATGTGCCTGGAATGATGTGAAATGATGGAATTGACATGCAGAAATATCAAATTTAGGCAAAAATATAGTTTGACAGCAAGAAATAAACTTACTTTGGAGCAATTGTTGAAACATGTGACACTTCGACCCGTCTACAGCAGATGTTGTTCATGCACTGATGTCATGTGATGTGGCTCAGATTCATGACATCAGTGCGTGAACAAGCTCCACTGTAAATGGGTCGAAACATCGCATATGTTTCAACAATTGCTCCAGAGTAAGTTTATTTCTTGTTGTCTAATGGAATCTTGGAGCCCTGAACAATATCTTTAATAAAAATATAGTTGTAACGGCAAAATCACGAGGTGGGCCCGAATTCAACACAGGTGCCCATATTTGTCATAAATTATGCACTTTAACAACTAGTTTTATTAATTGTATTGTATGTTGTATCTAAAATTTATTATAAATAAAATGTTATAGGATAATTACTGGGGACTAGGGTCAGAACAATACACCACTTCACGATATGTATCATGATACAGAGGTCACAGTATGATACATATTGTGATACAGACCCACTGACAAGATTGGTACAAGAAAAATAAGATATGTTTATTTATCAGGAAAGAATTCATTATACTGAACAACTATGATGTAGGTCCTAAACACATCTGTAGCATGTAGCGATGATAAAATAATGTAATGGATATATAATTTATTAATTGTATATATATTGTACGGTAACATATTGTAATTATATATGTGAAAACAAATTGTGATCTGTCTGGATAAATAAAAATTTTGAAACATTGTTATATGTAATTAGCATATTATCATTTTTGTGGCGAATAAATAATTACTACAAAAATAAAAAATATATTTACAAACAGTGCATCATAGTATACAAAATGATTTGGTTTATATTACTTTGTGAAAACATTAACAACAAAGTGTAAAGAAAATCAATGGTTTTGTGTCAGGATTGAACAGACACCGCCCGATTGTAAAATAATGACAAGAAACCGACGCGTCTACCCACTGAGCTAGCGGCACCAACAGAAATTCACTGACTGATTTAACTTGTTATTGTAAATTGTACAACTCCTCCTTCATATATCGATATTCTAGTGATGTTATGAGATTATACACGTTACTTTCTGTAGCTGGATACAATATATGTTTGCTATGTATGTTTATTGGTGTAGATTATCTCCCGTTAGTTGCATTTGGTATAATTATTCTGAAAACGAGCCGAAGATGGCGAAACCTAGTCGACTTGTAGACCCATTCGAATTTATTGTTTTCAATAAAATTGGATTCATGTGGAACCGTAAGATAACTGCTTTTTCCTCGTTTCGACCCAAAAGCTATCCTTGTAAACATGCTCTGAATGCATGGAAAGGGTCGGCCTGATGCGAGTGTGGGTCATATGTGACGTCATGATCGCCTAGCTCATAAAAAAATTATTTTCCGCGGGAATCGCTACACAGATGAGTTAAAAAAATTATTTATGCTATAAATCTTTTTTCTTTTTCTCAAATGTTACATACAATGTTAAAACTTTGTGTGCACACGGAAAACGGATTTTAGCTAATGCCTTGTTTTTATTTCTTTTAAGATTAAAACAACTCTTTAGGATTGACAAATGTTGCTAATAGGCCTACTCAAGTTGGCATTGCAAAAAAACGTAGACACAATATGACCTCAAATAAAACAAAAACTGTTTAATTAGTAGTAAGAGATTAATCAGTGTTAGACGTAATGAACATTCCATTTAGTAAACCACTATAACTCCACCAAAGGATACAGATGTACAGCTTACAAACAACTGAAATAGTGAATGGCAGTGCGTTGTGAAATGGTGTTCACGTGGACAGGGCAGTGTTAGGGCTGACATCGTGCTTCACTCACATGTGGTCCAACCTGTGCACCAAATAAAAAAATAACAATTGGGTCACAAATTTTACACAGATATGGGGAAACATACAGGTATACACGTTATATTTCGCTATTTTATCGTACAGAGGCAGAAGTGTTTGGCTTTGAACGTTTACTGTTTCACCGTTTGACCAAGATGACATGAATATTTTTGTCTACCAAAGTTGCATATATGCCGTAGCATATCATGATACAGACATTGTGTATCCAGGGGTAGAACTACCCACCAGTACGTACACTAGTAAAGATTACGGCGGACTAGTAAACCTGCCTACCAATTAGTTCGGCTGTCTAATAAAAATCAGCATGTTGTGTGGCACCACCATCCATACCATTGGCATTTACCTAATGAGGCAACAGTGAAACGGTGCTTTTAATTGGCTGTTGTGTCACATCGAATTCTTAAATGACAGTTTTGTTTGATTTAGTATATCTGGTAGAGGGGTATGGCTAATGAGTGAAATTGGTGGCCCATTTTCAAATGCACGGTTTTCGAATACGGTTTACCATCTACATTGCTTTATTAGTTTACGTTTACACACAATGTATCGTTACTTGACTGGGGTTGCAAAACCAGCAGTAAAGCACAAGCTAGAAAAGTGTGAATGGGACACGCAGTAAGACCAGCAGAAACTACAGCGTGGCTAATTGAAGGTTTGGGAGCGCGACCACACGTTGTCTTACAACGAGGATAGTCACAAGGGAGAAGGGTTTGATGTTCTACACAGTGTGCAGGACACAACGTGACTGGCAAGAATGCTTTCTTGACGGGCACGGACAACTTTCGACAACCTACGTGCACATAACACAAGCATGTCGCACACATCAAAGCCCAGCACTGCATCTGCCCACCGAGCCATTCAAGCGCTGAACACGGCCACTATGGACCGTCTGACGCATTTGTTGCGATTAAAATTTGTGTTGTTTTCATATTTTCAGGACTAATAAACCTTTTTGGCGGAGTAGTAAACTTTTGTCTTTACTAGACTAGTCCTGCTGTCCAGTAAAATAGATGCTGAAGTTCTACCCCTGGTATAATATACCATGTGTATTGCAGTATTGCGGAATATCAGTATATTGTTCTGGCCCTAATGGGGACCATTTTGACAACCGTGCTTAACCCATCAGGTATAGGCTGTTGAAAATGTGCAGCAGTATCCACTTAACTATGTACATGATATTGCATTTTTAGGATGCCGTCAGCTGCCATATTTGGTATCACAGGCGTGTGTGGTTGCCTGTTCTACACTGATTGGAAGACCGTCATGCAGTATGTGCCATGGTATGGACAGAAATACAATCACGAAGTACCCAAGTAAAGAAACAGGACACTCTTCATGTAAGTGTCAAGTTAACGTGAACCTCTTAGTCTTAGGTGTACTCCAAGGGCTTTTTTCCTTAGAGTTTCTCGCTGAGATAGTAGCTTATCAACGGTATGACTAAAAGGCGCACGACCAAAATGTATGTAGTGTTGGTAACCAAGCGGGCTGTTGGTGGCACATAGGAGGTATGTGTGTGCAGCTCGCCAAATTTCAGATATGTTCTTCACATTGGAGTAACAAAATTCGCAACTTTAATCATCGCTTGTCGTAACTCTACGGTTCCATTCGCCAGATGGCGCTACTGTGCAAATACTAAATACTCGTCCGGAAGATCGGATAAAATGCCGAAACTGTGTAACTCCTGGGTGAAATACAGACACATTTTTATTAATGCACACACAAACCATATATATACCATCAACGGCCAAACTATCTACCAACATATTATATTACACGGTCGTGCGTGG
Organism: Escarpia spicata; assembly: GCA_963995525.1. Lineage (NCBI taxonomy): Eukaryota > Metazoa > Annelida > Polychaeta > Sabellida > Siboglinidae > Escarpia > Escarpia spicata. The sequence continues at coordinate 8,667,638 of OZ023216.1, forward strand.
TCGTGCGCCTTTTAGTCAAACCCCTTATCAATAGTGTTCCACCTTGCTGCCATATTAAAATGTGTTAAATTTGGCCCATGCAATGAGAACATATTTTTATTTCAGTGCTGTTCCTTTTAAACTGATGTTCCTTATGCCAAGTGTCCTTGTAACGAGAGCCCACTGCATCTGCAAGTTGTTATCACTGTATGCCAGTTTAAAAAAAGAATTTGAAAATGTTCTGACCTGATTTGACTTAAATATGTACAGTGTGTATTTAGTTTGGATATTTCCTCAGGCCCAAATGTCTTCTTGATATTACAAATTACAATGACATACGTCAACATTGGCAATTAACTCTCCAGAGCTAACTAAGTGAATAAATCAATAAAATAATAAACATTTCAACATAATAAAAAGTAATGTTTTAAGGTGTTTTACTGTTCTTGAGTTTTGAAATTTTTCCATTATAGAAAATCGTTAAGCACCGCTTCATCACAGAGTGGCATCAATCGGACAAAATGAATCGAAGCGTCGAAGTCGGCAACGTTGTTTCTGTGTGTTTGACCAAATGAAGCCAACATGTGACGGACGGATATGCTTCTGTTTTCAGACAAGGCAGTTCTGTGAACAGAAATATGCATTTGTTTTGTTGTAAAAAAAAATTAAATGAAACACCGATATCCACTAATTGGTTTTTGATATTAACACCTTGTCTAATGCATGGCTTAGGAGTTTGTATATCTGCCAGTACATTTAGAATGAACTAGCCTGTTGTGGTACCCAGATTCATCCTATCAAACCAGAGGTGGTAAAGGTATTAGCAGGAAATTCTCTGAATCAGTTGAATTTCGACCCAATTAAAGTCTTGATTGCAGGAATCCAGACAGGCATTATCAACTTGAAGAAAGACCTTGCAGTTAACCCCACCTGCTTCAACCAATCTTATAGCTGTTATTAATTTTACTGTTTCAGCTGAATGTTTAGTATACAGTTTGAACATTTTTGTGAACGACATCCATATTGCGAACAATGCTGCTTTTCAACATATACAACGCACCAAACAGTGTTAATGGTAGACATACAACATGTTGACAATCACTTGATGATCAAGGAAGTATGGCCAGCGTATATGAAAATAATTTATGAGCTTGCATATCCTCACTCCTAGTTTGGGGCCTAGACCCTACTGAAAAAATGCTAATACTTTTATTTACATTCCTTACGGTTATGCAATTCACGTGCCATCCAAAATTTTTTGTTCTGTATGCATAGATAACTCGGCAATTGTGAATGACCCCTAATTGACCACTTTGTGTTATCATGGTCGTTTCCTTTAGTTACTTTGGAGAATAACGCTGTTTCTTATAATATTTACATGTGTGTTCCCCATAATTTTTGCAAAAGTTAACATTTTAAATTAATTTGTGATCTTGACATATTCTACTAGTGTTGGATTCGTGATTGCCACTAATAGGTGGACACTGGATATTTTAGTAAAGTTCTTTGGTAAGCAACCAAATGCAACATGGCTCAAATCAGCATAATTACAAGTAACAATTATTATTAAGACATCACCTTTGTCTCTGTTATAACTTGGTGTATAAAATCATATTAGGAGTATAATAATTTTCATAACCCTAAATAAAAACATCCTGCCAAAATCAATGTACTAGGTTTTTCATCACCATTTCTCAGATGGTAAGCTGCAATGCTCTTCTACTTCGTCGTCCATGTAAATAATCCACCCGTTACTTGTAATTAGGCTGATTTGAGCAAGCTTAGACATGGAGAACAACCAACACCATCAACAAAGTGCAGACTTTGATCAACAACTACCTAAGAATTCTCCAGATGCGCTGGCCAGACACGATAAGCAACATTGACATATATGCGCTACCGGGGTAAGCCAAATAGGAACTCAGAAGTTGGGGATGGATTGGTCACATGCTACATAAACCAACTTCAAGCTTCACCAGACAAGCTCTGACATGGAATCCCAAGGCAACAGGAAAACCGGCCAGCAGAAGAACATTTGGCAAAGGGACCTCCAGGCAGACAGCAGGAAGATGGCTATATCTTGAGAGAAGTGCCAATGTTGTCAATGGTCAATAGGAGGGACGATGGGGCACAAGTAGGGTGGTCATGCACCAGTGCATATATCCAGGCTGGAATTTTGTAAGATTAACTTTCTGTATAAATCCCAAGTATGTTTTTTAATGATTACCCTGGCTACATCTACCAGGACGTTAAATAAATGTAGTGTTGTCAGAGCTGGGGTCGATTACACTCATGATTACGATTACATTTCCTTGGGAAAAGTTGATTACAATTACACACTTGGAAAAAAATTGATTGCAATTACAGTTCTCCGATTACGATTACTTTTTTTGGCCAGGCTTATCAACTCTTCTGACAAACTGTGCAATTGACCAACTGTAGGCACTTCACAGTTGTATTTCAAAGGGTAGGCTGCAGGCATGACTGAATACAACCAAAAGATTTAATCCTTTAGAAGGATTTGTATGATTCTGTGCAAACACTAGCAGTGAGAAACCAATAAAAAGTAAATTGGCCATGGTCCAGGTATGACCAGGCCAGATCTGAACCAGGCATGTGAAAACTCTTCTGACAAATTGTGAATAAAACCAAAGGGTTTAATCCTTCCGAAGGATCTGTGCAAACACTGGCAGTGACTGGCCAGTGAGCAGTGAGCAACCAATTAAAGTAAATTGCAAATAGCCATGGCCCATGTACTGGGATTACTGACCAGTGCACCAGAGTTTCTGTGATTATTGACTTACAAATGGTTTCTATTGACGAATAATTGCATGCATGCATGTATATATATACTGGAATCAAAAGTATTACATGTTAAACAAATATATCAGGTGTAATTGAGTCTGATTACACGATTACAGGACATGATTACGAATACACTGCTTTAGAAAAAGTTGATTATTATTACAACTGTGAGTGTATTACTGTAATCGAATACAATCGATTACGATTACAATCATAATCGACCCCAGCTCTGAATGTTGTGCATCTTGATGTGCTTCCACTCTCTACATCTGCCAACGCCACAATTAAAATGACCTCAGTAGTGCAGTCTCGACACTACAATATAACCCAGGGTATCCGTCTGCAGACACCGAGACACTAGTTCAAGTTCAGAAAGACAAGTTACATAAAATTTAGCCTGGCCCACCTCCAAGTACAAAGCTAAAACAATACGGGGTAACTTTTAGCATGGCAACATCTCACTGTGTAGACGCATGGTTAAAAATGTTATGCTTATTCAAAGTATGTGTGCTTAACTTAATATTCTTGGAATTGGATTTGATCAAATGTAATTTACCCATCACCCTCTATAGTTCGCAGACCATCAATGGGTATCATACCACCATGAATTCAACTGTTATTTTGGTTGATTTTCTTCTGAATCAGTAATAAACAAGCAGACATAACTGCAGTGCAAACAACAAATCATTTCAAAGACATAACGTGTACAGTACTGCAAGTACAATCAACATTGCTTATGACCAGTATCTATTTGATTTTTGGCACATAAATTTATGTTAAACTGTCTGAATATCGACAACTGTGATCACACGTTCTTCCTACACAATTAATCGATAATCATATATTCAGCGAAAACTGCCAAACACATAGTTATCAAGCTAAATCAATGTGTTTCACTTCATTGTTTCATTGCCATTGGTCGTCACTGTCTTTCGCTCGTTTTGCAAGCAGCTGATTTACTTCGGCTTCCACATCTTTCAGGTGCTTTCTTCGTACCAGTGGTCGATACTGGAACTGGTATATCACATAGCTAATTGCAGCAGAAATAAGTCCTGTAGCAAGGTACACTTTAGGTAGCAGTGCCATTTCGTCCTCACAAATTTTTTTTGCGGTTATGAACTACGTATGTAACCAACACTGCTGGGCTCAACCTAGCTGTACACGAGTTACCAATAAATGACACGGGGGTCAATGGCATGAAATAGAATATAATTTCTAGAGACTGGACTGTCTAGGACCTAGCCTCCTAGTCCTAGGCTAGATTGTTTGCTTTCACAAGTTTCTGTTTCACCAGTAAATATGTCGGCGTATCTTTACTGTCACTGCGATTCACGTTTCACTTCAGAATTTCGAACACTCGTAGTCATGTGAAGATACGATACGTCTATGTAATTAAGATGCGGTATTCGCTGCAGTATTTGTACCGACTTCACCGCCTTGACGCGCAGCTGAACCAATGCCAATGGCAATGTCGTCGTAACCTTCCTGTGTCGGCGGCCGGAGTTCTCGTTGGTATTGTTCGAGAGGCGCTTTCCACATGTAGACACCAGACAACACCCCGACAACAATCGCAACCACAATCTGATGTTTCTGCAGTCTTCGTATAAAAAATGGGAGCATCACTGGTGTATGTGTTTAAAGATTCGTGAACGTAGAAGCCGTAAAAACATGCGAGGTTCGGTACACAAGCCGGAAATGGTAGTGATTTCATGCGCAAGTGCAGTGAGGAGATGTAATTTAAGAAATTGATGCACAATCTAACCGCCAGATGGCACCATTCACAATTATTTAAATTTTCTGTTGGTAGACTTACGTTTTTCGAAACAAAACACTCAAATGCACCCTTTCAATGAGTACTCCGACTACATTCTCCGTGAGACTCCCAAAACATCAAACTGCATACCCTCCTTGGGCCTCCAAAATTCAAAAACCTCCAACGGCACTAATTCGAGACCATTTGAGCTGAATTCACCCAACCATCGCACTCTCCATGCAAACATCTCAACATATCACATCAAAAAAGATTATTTTGTCAGTCACGATAGAGAAACTCCAGCTAGAGTATACACATTTAAAAACGGGATAAGCACACAGACAAATGTGGCAGCACTGCAGATTAGCTCTGAAACAAAATTCTTAGTCACGTGTCAAAAATGGCGTCTACTATAGACTGTGACTTTCCTGTTTGCGGACTTTTGCCAAAAAAAGAAACCGGGGCCTGGTCATTTTGTAACAAATATCCTAATTATGATGGGCGCGGGGTTACGATTGCTGTACTGGATACTGGCGTTGACCCGGGAGCCCAAGGTTTGCAGGTGCGTGCAATCGCTAACGAAGTTTCAGCCGGTTATGCAATTCGGTACCTGCAATCTAGTTTTTTCCTAGTCCCTAGTTGTTTCCTACACTCGGCAACGTTCTATTAACTGACTAGTGGTTACAATGGGTAATCTTTTACTTAACTGGCCTATATTATTAGGACCTTATGAAAACGGTTTTACCTGCTTTTTTTATGTATGTGTTCGTAATGTAATTCTTAATCACTTCCGGTACAAAGAGGGTGTCCGTCGATCTCGGCCCTCGTCGATCTCGGCCCATGTCGATCTCGGCCCATGTCGATCTCGGCCCACATATTCCTACTTTCTTGCACAATGTATGTCATCGATCTCGACCTCGGACTGGAACAGTGTGACTGTTACATGACTAAAGGGATTCAATGGTGCTTTGAAGTTGTTGTCATACCAATTACCCTTTTCACAGGTGTGAAAAACACAATTAACACCAAGCAGCAACAGCGCATTATTAAATTACACATAATCCACAAAATAAAAATTGTCTGGTACTTTCTTTCCGGTTGTTTTGTGTCCATTAATTTCTATCCTACAACCATATATTATATGTGGCATCTATATTATACTATAAATAGTTCCGATGATAAATGTCATAGACAGTAATTGCAATAGCTTCAAATGTAGTAATAACAGGAAGGAAGCAGTAATTATAGTAAACTGAAGGAAACAGTAATAGTAATAGAGTACATTCAAATGTAATTGTAATGCGAAACTGCATTTATTACTATGCATCACATATAAGTAAACTGATCAGTAAGCTGCAACAATTAACAACGATGCTGCCGACGGGATATCTGGCCGTATTCTTCCAACGTCGAAAAAATCAACATTACCTTCTACCATCAGTTGATATGTGGTAGCATCTATGTCGGTTCCACATCGTATGTGGCAGCACTTCTCGCATGATTCCCACTGCAAGGCTTTAGAATTTGTTTGTACTCTTCTGTGGCATTCTACGCTAAGGTGTAACTGCGGCACTGCTAATGAGTTGTGAATAGCCTTTCTACTACAGTAACGCACTATTTATAGAAACATAACAACCGCCCCATGCCATGATTAGCTGCCATAATCATCTACTCAAACATTTACACCCCGTTCAATTCCCTGATTGGCTATCATGAACACCTAGAAAAGTTTAAGCCCACATCTGGAAATTCCAGTGTCGGTATATTGGCTGATTCTATAAACGCTGTTCACATTCCAAGAAAATGCAGTTAGGTCACCAAATCAATCCATATATTGGTCATAGAACATTATGATACAGGAGATATTGGTCATAGAACATATGATACAGGAGATATTGGTCATAGAACATGTGATACAGGATATATTGGTCATAGAACATGTAATCCAGGAGATATTGGTCATAGAACATGTGATACAGGGGACATTGGTCATAGAACATGTGATACAGGAGATATTGGTCATAGATGCAGGAGATACAAATCTAACAGCAATAGTATGAGTGTATTTTCGCGGTTTGTTTATCAAATTGCATAATTTCTCAATACTCCAGCAGGCAGCTACCATATGATTTGTACTAGAAAGCATCACTAGAACGATGTTGTTTATTTATGTTTCTTGATTGTGCTTTTAGTAGTCATACATGAGTATTAAAGCAATTCTTTCTAAGATAATAAACATTCAAGATGAACAGTATCAAAACGTGATAATTTCCCATAAATACGTTTTGAGCTTTGTTCCGATGCACTTTGTGCAATGGACCAGTGTGAATGAGTCACACGGCTTCAACTTCACAACTGCGATCGCAACGATTCAACAACAGTAGACATCAAAGATCTAATGCATTGGGGTTCTTTGACACGTTAAACAATAATGATCAGTTATCGTTTTTATAAATAATTTTGTGTGCCTGAGTATACACTGTATTTTACTTTATTTTTACAATCATTATTATTATTATTATTTATTAATGTGAAGTAAATTACGGTGTATATATAGTTTAAACTTTACGTAACACAAACTGCATTACATTTACTGGAAATTCGTATTTACTTAACATCACCTATGGAATAGTCTTTTTGTATTACATGAAACTTGCTTAAAGTGGAACCAGTCTCCGAGTGTAAAATATTTCACTGTTATATACATTGATGTACAAAAGTGCATGTTTTCATTACAGCGTCTCTGCAGTAAACAAGCAGATACCTATAACGGCTTGGCCGTTGTACAAACAAAGACATGCTAAATGAAATAATGCTTGAATAGCATGCCGATTACTACTGCCTCTACATTTGTTATCAGACACAAATAAAAATATGAAATTATCTGCTCATTCATTGAAACAATGCAAGAGCACCACGCCGATTACTAGTGCCTCGGCCGAGTGCGTACGTTGTTACCACACAAAAATCAAAGACATACAACAAACACATCTGCTCAATGTAACAATGTTACACAGCTAGCAGATTAATATGGCCTCCACAGTTTCTTTAGAGACACCAATCAAAGACAAATAACATGAAAGGATCTGCTCAATGAAACAATGCATGAGTACCAAGCCGATTACTAATGCCTCAGCCGACTATGTACGTTGTTACCACACACAAATCAAAGACAAACAACATTATACATCCGCTCAATGTAACAATGCCACACAGCTAGCCGATTAATATGGCCTCCGCAATTTCTTTAGAGACACCAATCAAAGACAAATAACATGAAACGATCTGCTCAATGAAACAATGCATGAGTACCAAGCTGATTACTAATGCCTCAGCCGACTACGTACGTTGTTACCACACACAAATCAAACACAAACAACAGCCACATCTGCTCACTGAAACAATGTTAGAGCAGCTAGCTGATTACTATGGCCTACACACTATGATATACACCAATCAAAGACAAATAACATGAAATAATCTGCTCAATGAAACAATGCAAGAGCACCAAGCCGATTACTTTTTCCTGTATCGACTCCACATGTTCTCACCACATACAAATCAAAGACAAACAAAACAAATTTAATGCTCAGTGAAACTTATATTTTTCCATGTGTTAGACTGGTTTTGAATCAAATCCAGTTTTCACGTCCAGTTAATTTTCACTTCCAGTTAATTTTCAATTCCAGTTAATTTAGTAGAAGCTGTGCGAATAAACTCATTGAAATAGGTGGGCCGAGATGTTTATTCTCTACACACACGCACACACACACATATATATATATATTTATTTATACATATCCCGCCAACACAACTACCTATTTTAATAGCTAATCAGGTGGGCCGTGTTCGACGTGGGCCGAGATTGATGACATACATTGTGCAAGAAAGTAGGAATATGTGGGCCGAGATCAACATGGGCCGAGATCGACGGGCCGAGATCGATGAGGGCCGAGATCGACGTGAGTCACAAAGAGGTCAGATATTAAATTTTTAATTGTCTTAGAGCAATTTAATCCCGTCGAGTTGATGTAAACCCGGTGCCATACCGGGGTATCGCATGTACATGCGAATTGAGAGCATCCCGGGGGCATCAAAACCGCGAAGGCGGCTTTCTTGCGATTTTGCGGACATATCCCCGACCTCAAATCATATCAGATAAACATTTTTAATTATGATTTTTGTTTTTATAAATGGTTAAATAAACAAACGATTCACTGTCTCCGCTTTTTCTCAGACTTTCGCAAGACGTGCGATGAAGTAAATTCCCACAAGAAACATTACAAATAGTTATAAAATAGCGTTAAAGTAATGAAATAAAAATCGACATTATTAAGAGTTATTATAATATGTAATAATATACAATTATTTATTTTTGTGTGTATTTTAATATGCACATCCTTTAATTAGCCTATATTAACTAATTAGAATTGCGTTAAAGTAACGAAATATGGCTGAATTAGAAAGTGTATAATGTCTAAGACCTATTTTAAGCTTTATTACAATACGTCATAATATACATGGGCCATAAAATATAATCTGATCAATTAAATTGAGTAAGTTTCAGTGATAACCTCACACCAAATTATAAGATATTATTTGCATATATTGTCTTAGTTATGCCATAACCTCACCCAAAATAATAATATAATATAAAGTGTAGTTGTTTCAGCTGAGCCTATAATGGGTCTGACAATAGCATTTAAGCATTCCTCAAGGTGTAGGAGATACATTTTATTAGCGTCAGCACAAACAGTTTTCGTTGTCTTTTGTGTTATACATGTGTGTTTTTTGTGCGTGTTGAATTTTTGACCGAAACCTCCTAAATAACGAAACATTAATACAGATCCTGTTAACACCATCCGAAAGTCTGAGAAAAAGCGGAGAGAATGAATCTTGTTTATTTAACAATTTATAAAAACAAAAATCATCATTAAAAATGTTTATCTGATATGATTTGAGGTCGGGGATATGTTCGCAAAATCGCAAGAAAGTCGCCTTCGCGGTTTTGATGCCCCCGGGATGCTCTCAATTCGCATGTACATGCGGTACCCCGGTATGGTACCGGGTTTACATTGACTCGACGGGATTAAATTGCTCTAAAAGACAATTAAAAATTTAATATCTGACCTCTTTGTACCGGAAGTGATTAAGAATTACATTACGAACACATACATATAAAAAAAGCAGGTAAAACCGTTTTCATAAGGTCCTAATAATATAGGCCAGTTAAGTAAAAGATTACCTTACAATGTTATGATCTTATGAGGTCTCATTCAACTACTGAACTAGTCAGCCTTTTTCAGAACATTATCGCCAAGCCGACCTTTCTATGCTGGCATTGAGGGGGGTCACTGCCAAGGTGCTTGTCCTCAGTGGTTCTTTTACATCCCTAATTGAGAGTTCAACAGTTCAGTCATTCCACTTCCAGAACCAGTCCAGACTCCAGTGTCACTAAGAATACTATATATAAATTATTGACCATCGTAAATATTTCATAATTCCCAGATTAATTCTCTAAGTATCCAGGTTTTGAATTCCAAACATTATGAAATTTGAATTTTCATTTCTAAGGGAGATATGACATTTTAAAGATGTTGACTATTCATCCTTCATATTACGTACATTACATTCCGCTAGAGGCAGCACCGTAAATTTGTACTCGCATTCTAGAGCAGAAATCTGTGACGCTTTTGGATGCCATTACTACGGCTCCCGCGGAGATTGGGGAATTCCCCAAGATTGCTTGGCAACATTATGCAAATTAATTTACGTCGTATTTTGATGATCACATGAACCAATGAAAGACTGATCTACGTCATAGCCAGTTTCGCGGGTGTTTTCCGAGCACTATAAGCAAGGTAGGTGAATTTGAACTTTGATGTTGTGAACAATCGTTTTAAAATATGGTATAATATAACTCCATCCCATTAGTAGCCTGTGTTAACCATTTCTAAATACATATGCCTTCATATGATATATGTATTTTATGGTTGTGCATTGCTGTGGCAGTGTGTAATCGCCGGTGGAAAAGCAGGCTTGTCGCATGCTGTTTGGCATTCAAAGCTAAAATGCGTAGTTTGCGCACGAACGGTTTAGCGGCACATACGCCACGCTGGCGTTGCATAATTATGGATTGGTGCGTGCTAAACAAATCATAATACATTTTTGTTATACAGGTTAAGTTGTATGCGTTTCAAGCAATCATGAAAATAAATCATAGTTTTAAATTGATTTACAAATGTAGCACTGGGCCTGAGAATGTGAGCGTAGACTGCACCGATCCAACATTCATATGTTCGATTGGTATGTGTTTCGAATGTGTAGGAATCACGCCATTTCCTATGATGCAATCCAAACTGTTTGTACCTAAATCCTGATATGTTCTGTGCACAAAAGTAACCATAGATAGTTTTCTAATTTAAGGCCAGGCACGGCAGGCAAAAACGTATTAACTGTCATTTGTGGAATTGTATATATCTGGTATTTAAATGGCAACGTGATCATGATTGGGCTACTTGTGTCACATGGGCACTGACTTGCTACGTAATTGGCTGTTGTGAGGGATGGGCTAGGGTCAATGGGTTTGATTACATCTTGGAATCTTTGAATGAAAATTACTACTACCTATTGCAAGATTGAAACATTTAATATTAAATCCAGTGCCATCATCACTTTTGTAATTATGTCTATTTAATTTAACATTTATTGTTGTCTATTGTAAGAAATAGTAATTAAAATGTTGCCGTGATATTTTAGTTATTGTACTACAACAGTATTCAATGCCAGCTTTTTAATAGTTTTCTTAATACTAATAAGTAGTGTAAAATTACTTACTCAAAAACAAAGTCCAGTGACACCAATGTAATTATTTTATTTTGGGAAAACACTCTTATATTAATTAACACTAGTGGTACTGCATTAATTTGTATCACACATATACACTAATAGTTTTCTTCTATTTCATGTTGAAGGATTCTGCTGCAAATGTATGAAGAGTAACAGTACAGTGAAGATAAGTGTGAACATTGGCACACTTCACTTGCATTGCTGTAAGATGCATTGAACAGATTTTATCTACACTCAGCCAATACTGTCCTGTGAACATTGGCACATTTCACTTGCATGGATATATGAAGCAGTGAACGGATTTCAGCAGTGCTCTGTCTCCCAAAATCGGTGCACATAATTCTTATCAAACTCACTTAATTTCACAACAGAAACAACAAATATCATGTATTATTTTAATTTTTGGATGTAAACATCAACTGAAAACTTTGACAACCTCCACAGGGCAACAAAGTTCCACTACAACCGGAAACGTACTGATATGTTGGCAAGATGACAGATCGGCAACTTACCAGCAATACTCAATTTCATCGTTCAAAAGCTGTATAGTTTTTGAAATCCTGTTGATAGTTCGCTCAGATTATGTTGTAAGAAACGATGTCATGATACCTTATTGAATAAATCATCAAATTAGATAGAAATGATTATTTTGGAATTTCCACCACTTCCAGTTTATCACGTGACACTTCCCGGTCGAATCAGTCCGCATGGGGAATTTTGCATTTGGGCAATTCCACCATCACTCATGTTACATTTATACTTTTTTGGGTCTTTCAACACATCATATTTGAAAATAGTATTGATCAATCGAAAACATTTAAAGCATGTAGTGACTTGGGGTTATGGTCTACATCACTACGTAGTACATAGGCAATTATTCAGAATGTTAGATTTTCTAGTAAATATATAGAATTTAGTAGCTGTCACTCACTTTATGAAAAAAAGACATCAATATTTTTGCATCAACTTTGCAGCTAAATTCTCCTAAAACTATTGGCCTTAGCATAAAATCACCTGACTATTTGTTTAGGTGTGAATTTAAACTAAACAAGTACTTCCTTCAATGATATATTTTAGCCGCCAACTGCAAATCAAAGAGAAAAAATTTTGTCACACTTTACAACCTCACAACAACATTACATGTGCAAATTCAACCAGTAAACAGGTATTTTAAACAGTATTCATGTCCTCTTGCCTTCTCGACATGCATACAAGTGTAAAGAAACTTGTAATAACACATAATATATATTGCTATTCATTTCAACCTTTCCCTCGTACATATGTACCTAAGATATATACTGTACACAATAAAATGTCAGAACTAAACAGTAAATTAGCCACTTAAAAATCTTTGAAATTGTAAAAAACTTAAAAGTGTCCACTATTCAGATTCACAGTGATTACATTACTGAGATTACTTAGAAAATAGCATAATAAATTATGATTAACTGTGCACGTAATCATCACAAAATGTGTGGCGACCTAAGAAAACCAGTCACATTGACAACAAAATCGTATGTATTTTTATTCAAGAAATGGAAAGCAACACTATTTCCAATTCCAATACAGTTTACTGGATTCAAATATTCCCACCAGAACCAAAGTTACAAGAACTTAAAGAGGGCACCTATCAAAAATTTGTTCGGGACAAAAATCAGTTTTTAAAGTCGAGAATCATTAGCAAATGTAGCTGTGTTTGTTAGCTTTAGCTTACAGAAATAATTATTAAATTCTGATGTCTATTTTTAAACTTACAAGAATTTAAAGAGGGCACCCGTCAAACATTATTGCAGGAGAAAAGTACTCATGGCATAGCCATCTTTGATTTTTCAAAGATCGTAAACACGAAACGAAATTTGTCCCGTCGTCTGTATTTCCAACAAAATCTGGTTTGATAACATGTTAAACTGTTATGAAATTTGTACAGCTATAAACTACAGCAACATCAAACTAAACTAATAATTAATCAAACTACATAAACAACTCCAATCCAACTTCCAAATAAAATCCTGTTAACTTTCACTGCACACTCAATTTTCTTCCAACGTATTCATGCGCACTGCTGCTAGGGAACTGCGTGCTGTAAATAGCTTTTAAATGGTATGCCATATGTGGGCATGGAAACTTCTCGTCATTCACCAAAGATACACCACTATTGGCTGACTACCTTATCAGGATTGGAATGATCAGTGAACATTTGATTGGTCAACTTCACATGTACAGTCAATTTTGCTGATTTTTGGGGTAACAGGCACTTCATTAAAGCCATTTGTTTATCAATCATCCAATTGTTTTTGATCTATATGTAATCCTTCCTTCTGATTTTGTTATAACTTGTGTTTTTAAACATATTCTTCCTGCTACAGTAATCAGTAAATCAATCAGTAAATAATTATAGTCAATTCCATGTAATTTTTGACATAACAATGAAAAATATAACTTCACACATATTGACAATTTAATGTTTGTAATATTGAACACATACTTTGGGTGTAAGAATAAGAGAGTTACACATAAATGGTATATTGCAATTGAGGACATTGCAATGCTTTTATGGGTACATGTTTCTCATGTTCTCTAAAACTTTCTGCAACTCAAAGCCCAAATTCCATTTCAGCTTTTAAATGAAGAAAGATATTTAATCAATATTTTAATACAATTTTTTATGATCACTAATAAATATGTTCCGCATAGGTCACTAATTTCAAGCTACTTATATATTCAGAATCACCACATCATCAGAACCAGAACTAGTATGATTCTAAGGACGTCACTCACGTTACACATCGTCACTCACGTTACAGATTTTAAGCTCAGATTGCATAAAGTCTATAAGGCCTAGCTGTGAATTTGTTTTTGTTTTACATAAAACCTAGCTAGTAGAAGAAAAACAACAGTTTATGTGAAAACACTTTTTGCTTTCAAACTTGAGTTAAAATATTCACATATATGTCACTCACGTTACATGATGGCCACCAGTAACACATCTAACAAAATGCACTAATGTGGATAACATAGATGAATACCAACTGTGCACAACTAATTGCCAGTATCCACTTTATCAAAATATGCATTACTTAACTTGGTGTACTGTAATATTAAAATGGAAATGGGCCTAGTGTTTGTTATAAGTTTCAGAAATAAAATTTAAAAATAAAAGCCTGACCATTCCAAATGCTCCTATTCATAATTACCAAGTAGCGTTTGTGTGTAACTTTCATTTTTATTACATCCAACATGTGTACAATTTCATACAAGTAATACATTGTCAGTATGAGAATATTTATTTTTCAGTGCCATATCCAAAGTTACATGGAATTGCCCATTTCGCAGTTTCTGGCATCAAAATATATGTAGTAATCTTTCATTTTTTATGATGTTTGATCCTGTACTGATGTTCGACTTTTAGATTGTTTAGTTTCAGGGATTCAATTGCCAATTTTATAAGTTTTACGTGAATTTTCTTGAGTAAGGTAGAATTAGAGTTGGAAACATGAATTTTGGCCTATGAAATGATTTGGTGTGTGCATTGCACTTGGGTGCAAAAACAAGTCTCAGATTACTGCATCTTGTCATAATCATGATGTTTGACACCATTTTGGTGTCAAACACCATGATTACAACTTGCTTGTCACGTCATGTTGATTCTTTTATGTGCCTGAAATAAATGGCAGATTAGAGAAATATAAATGAGTGTTTGTTGTTGTTTTTAGAATGTTAAAATCTGCGATTACAGCAAACAAACTGAGACTGACATTGATTGTGTTGTTGTGTAGTCGTTGATGTTTGACACGTTTCCTTTAATTTCAAATTGCTCAAAAACTATGAGAAGCATTATCTTCTCTTTACACGTGATGATGACAGCGTATGTGCCCAATCTAAACATGCATTCATCCTTCTGATTATATCAATTTTGTTTTGACCCCTGTACACTTTTCATGCTCACTTTTTGACAACAAGTC
Organism: Escarpia spicata; assembly: GCA_963995525.1. NCBI lineage: Eukaryota > Metazoa > Annelida > Polychaeta > Sabellida > Siboglinidae > Escarpia > Escarpia spicata. The sequence goes on from OZ023216.1 coordinate 8,682,986, forward strand.
ATACAGCTGTATATATAGGGGGCCTATGTGCAAATAATTATTGATATCATTATATGTCTGGGTATACTACATACACTAACAGTTCAAATTATAAAATAAAAGATACTGTCTACGCAATCAAGGGTCAAAACTTTATGCAGACTGGCTCTGGTCTGCCTAAAAACGGTGGTCTGCCTAAGGTGGTCCCTTATGCATATCTGGTCGACGTATGCTGCTGTTAGGAGTATATATATATATATATATATAGAGGCCTATGTATATATATATATATATATATATACATAGGCCCCATGTACACTTAATAGAACGAATACGATATATATAATTATATATATACTGGTGTATATATATATAGGCCCATATATACACATATATATATATATATAGGGGCCTATATATATACACTAGTGTATATATATATCTTATTTGTTCTATTAAGTGTACATGCCCTAATTAGCGTACACCTCCCTTTTTAGCAGCATCCAATTTGGGCTGGATAACAATGTTCACTTTTGTCAACAACTACTGCATCTTCAACATCGTACTAGCATTGCCCTTGGACAAGTTCTTGTTCCATTCTTTAATGGAATTATGCAGAATATATTAAATTTGATAAAGCACACGCACATATTTGATCATGTTTAAGTTGTTGTGTGGCAGATATATTAAACTTAGTTTTTTCGAAGAGCAATAAATATTGAAAAATATTTTGGTTACATGGACATGAGGTATTTGTGCATTCAATCACACCAATCAATACTATTAATCCCAAGTTGTTGCTATCATCAACTATACAATAATCACTTGATGTATTGTACTGAGTCATTGTTTTACACACAGACAGAATGTTAACATAACTGTTGAACTGTTGAAAGTGTTAGAGATGCCATTAGCTCTAACACTTTCAACAATTCAAATAATGCCCATGAATTGAATCGACCACCATTAATATTCATGACACAAAGTGAGCAATAACAACGGCTTGCCATTAATAGTTGCCCAGTTGCTGGGACAAATATAATATATGATACTAGATGCAACAACATAGTGACATATTATATTGTGTAAAAATGCATGAACATTGCATAAAGTTCAGTTAGGGCAAGTAAAAATTCTGGTCGTGCAAGAAGATTGTCAAGATCAATTATGCTGGCTGGTGGCCAAAAGCCCTAATGTCAAGTCCCTGGACTTATTTACTTGCGTTTGGAGACAAAATGCCTCCTTTTGTTTGTTCGCCGTGTACAGTATATATACACCCCTGTATACCAGGAAAACAAAATGATGGCGCTGTCAGACTGTACCTGAAGTTGTCCTGTAGTGTCAACTTTTTAACAATGTGAATGCAAAATATTTATACTTTGCAGAAAACTTCAGATGGTCGACCAAAGATCATTGACATCATTGATGTGACTGGATCAGGGGATGTTGACATGTCCACCGTGGTACACGCAAAGGATGGAGTACTGACAGGACTGTCAGGCAGAAAACTAAAGGTCAGTTCATTAATATGCAAACAATTCCTTTTTGACCCTAGACTTGGAACTGTTAGGGGCCTGGCAGTGAATCTAAGGGCCACCGAGCCCCGGACCTCCACTGAATTTGTTATTTATCAGCCCAACTTCAACAATCATTGATCATATTATTAGTGTCATTGACACATACACCATTACTAATATGAATCACCTGCCTGAGCTGTCTCCAAGACTAGGTGATGGTGCCACCTATAAATTATGGTTTAGGTCCTGCTTTTTTATTATTGTGATACAGCAATAGTTATTCTGCTTATTCATTCCATGACACTATCACAATAATAATACATAATTAATCAAAATTGAAGTTTAGTAGCTTAGTTTTGAAATAATTTGTTTACAGATATCTGTAATTCTGCATAAAATTCAATGATATAATAAATTATTTAAATATTTTACCCTATGTTTCATCGGCATGGTATTTTTTAGATACCTGCCAGCTGGAACAACCCCACTGGCACGTACCATGTGGGGGTGAAAGGCGCCTATGAACTCTTTCCAAAGACTCTGTGTGACCGACTGACGAAGGAACAGCGTGAGAAACAGTGGGACCCAGCGCACAGGGTTGCCGTGACAACGGCCACCAGGGCACTGGAGGAGTTCAACACCGAACACCCTGATTCATCTCTGGTTGGTGTCATCACTATTTCAAGATAGGAATATTTGAAGTGCCAGTGGCATGGTTCTTGCATTTTTTGCTCTTATTCAATGTAAACAATATAAAGCTGTTTCATGTGAGCTCATTTTTGGTGAATTAGATATATGTAATATTTTAAGTTTTCAATTACCACCATGAAACAACAGTTTTCTTTTTAAGAGAAAGCAAAACTGACGTCAGCAGGGATAACAATATTACATAGTTTTGTACAATTGTTCGCAACACTATGCATGTTTTCTATGCTAATTCCAAGCCATGTAATTTCATCAGCAACTACATGCAGATCCACCTCCTGTTCATCTAGATCCACATTACGTCAGTCTTCTCCAGATTTATACCACTGGTTCTGTTACATGTCTGCAGTTCTGAGATCAAGGAGAGATTGTCGCCAATGTCTTTGTTGATCGCTGGTTGCCTGACTAACCTCTCCAGTATCCCAGTCACTTCAATGGTTTTCCTTTGCCAGAAGGTCTTCTCTCGGGCAAGCATTGTGGCTGATGTGTTATGATCTTTGTTCACTCAATGTCCTCCTATAGCAGTGAATCTGAGACTCTGTGATTGGAGTACTAATATTATGTCCTTTTTAATTTTAATATGTGTAGTTTATAGTACTATAGTTGTATGAGTTTACAATAAAGAAGACTTTATGTATAGTTGACAATTGTCTTGCAGGAGAACAAGCTTGAGAAGGAAGAGCTGCAGGCTAGACTGGATGTTCTTAGCACCCTGGACAAGAAGTTCTCTTACTGCGGTGCTGTCTATGACTGCATTGTCTTCCACGATGGAGCCACCTGGAGGTGGGTGTTGGTTTATTGTGCAATGAATGCGATGTTTATTCCAGTAGAGAACAGTTTCTGCTGTAGTGTCAAAATAATACTGTATATAGCAGGTGATTTCAGCTATCTTCGCATTATCTAACAAAACTTTAAAATCAGGCTGGGCAGCTTAAAAAATAAATATTTTCCAAAAACGTGTCATGATCAAATGTTCATATATATATATATTTGCCCATTCTATATAAGGGTTGAAACATCAAACATCACCGCAAGTATTGTTTTTAGTCCTTTGGCCGAAGGTCCAATGGACTATTGCTATCACTCTGCATCCACCGTTAGCTGCCGTATCTCAGAAACCGTTCAGCAAATTTTTTCTCTAATTTTGCATAGACATCATAGAGCACTGCCACTATGCACTAGAAATCTGTAATTGACTGAATCTTTCTATAGGGCCCCCAAACTGGTAATTTTTTACATTTTGCCTATTTTATCAAACACTGTTCAGTAACTTTTTCTCTAATCTCTGTTAAACTGACAGTTGCATGTAGGTTTTAAGCTGTATCTTTCTGGTGTTAAACAGTGGGCTGAAACTAATGTGTAATGGGAATCCCTACTGCAATGGTAGAACCTGAGGAACTTTAAAACAGCAGTAGACATAATTATCAATGCAATATAAATATATGACGTAGGATTAAAATAAAATAACTTAGGTATAAAATAATATATAAAGTAAAATAACATAGGTATACTCAAAAAAGTTAAAGCATATTTGGCCAAAAATTATAAGGAATATTATTCAGATGTTTTACTATACATGTTGCAATTATTCCGTCGCTCCAGTTATATTAGTATTATGTCGCTACTACTGTTTTTAAGTAAAAATGCATGTTATGCATATGTACCTTGTTAACAAATAAAGTTTATCATAGTTCATCTCTTTGTTCTTCCCATTCTGGGTGAGGGTGGTAGGGGCAAAATGAGAACAGATAATGCATGTGCATTTTCTTAAACAATGTTTTACTGTGCTACATGCGAGATTGCAGCTCACCAACTCTCCTGCAAGGTTTCTACAAACCTCTCGAAATCGGACTAAATATCAGAGTATCGGGATAAAATCGACAGTATTTTTTAATAACACATTAACTAATATATACAATATTCACGAAATTGTCTACTCGAATACTTTATTTCCAGGTGTATCTTCACTGGCATACATATAGTCTAGAGAGCTATTAAACATGTTAACACTTCCAACATAACTCTTAATGATCTGTAACTATGGTTCACCAAAAAACATTTAATTAATAATTACAAATTCACAATATAGTCCAAAGGACTTGAGGGCCTCTTGGCCCATTTTTAAAATTCTGAATCGATTATTGTTCATTAGGGCATGTGTAGACACCACGGAGAAAGGAGATCTTGAGTCATGTGCATTATTAGCCTCCTACAGAGAAGAGCAGCAGTTTTCAACAATCGGCACATCAGGTATGTTACCTACAAGTTTTCATCTTGAAATCTTCATTTTGAAATGACCATATAATAGTTGGACACACGTTACATGTGTACTCTGATTAATTTATAATTACCACATTAAACGTTAATATTGGACATAATTGTAACATTGATGTTAGCACAATCTCTTTGTGTACGTTTTGATTTAGCAATATATTTTTAGTAGAAATATATACAATAATGTGAGATCAAATATTGTACATAGTATTATTATGTAAATCTGTTTATCAAAAACTTAAATCTTAAACATAAGAAGAATTATTTCATTATCAATGTAGCCAATTTGGAGCACTCTTTGTGAGTGAAGAAATTAACAAAACATTTCTGCTTATTAAAGTGTGGAAATGTTTGGGGGCAAAAAGAAAAACTTGTTACAGATATGATGAACTACAGTGTGAATATCTACGAGGATGGAAATGTCCTGGAAGTAGCTACGGGTTCTGGTGAGTAGTGCTATCAAAACTACCGTCATGCTAAGGGGTGGTCTCAATACACACTACCGTTATATTATCATAAATTGCCACAGTACTCCCCAAATTCCCACTTTGTACTGATTATGGATAAGCCGTACAAAATCACAAATAGGAGTTTTAGAATTACTCCTATATACCTGGGGCCCCCCTTCGCCAACATTCTTATAAGCTCATACGCCCAATTTTGCTCTTTAAAATTAAATACTCCTATATTCCTGACGCCCCTTTCGCCAACATTCTTATAAACTTGTAAGCCCGACTTTAAAATAATTTTTTCTCCTTAGCAGTACCATAATATACTGTCAACACCAGGGCACGCCACCAGGACACTTGTCCGTGTGTCACGGACATAATGTCCTCGGTGATGTCAGTGGATTTTTCAAAAACAAGTCCTTAAATTTAATAACAGATTCTGTTTAATGATGGATTTTGCTTACGTACTCGTTGTCTTCCTGAAACGGTCCCCAGATTGAAGGTGGAGTTGAAATCCTTGTTTTGTCGCTACAGGTGCTCACGGAACACACGTCGCGTCGATAGCGGCCGGATACTACCCCGATGAGCCGGCCAGGAACGGTGTCGCCCCCGGCGCTCAGATAGTCGCCATCAAAATCGGGGACCGAAGACTCGGGTCGATGGAAACTGGAACAGCATTAGTTCGAGCGGTGGGTGTATATCACAAACCGACATATTATTGTACTTACGTAATATGGAAATATCGAGGTCATTACGATTTGTGACATTAATGAAATGTAATATTTGTAAGTGTAATATATCTGAAATGGCCTGCATTTATGTGTACAGCTACAAAAATAGTTGATTGTGATATTTATTTATTAGTGCAAAAGTGTCGTGTTGTTTCCAGTGAAGTTAGTTTGATCAACATTTAAAGATGCTTCCTCAGCTGATTTGCCAATCGTGAATCCAGGTTTCAGTTATATCTGCAGTTGGATTATACTAAGACTTGTTAGATGGTCAAAATGATTGACTGGTCATCAGATCTATTAATTGGCTACAATCAATTACTGTGCCAATAATTAGCCTTCAAACCACAAAACTTGTCAGACACATAGTTTTCGAGAAAGACAACACCATCTCAGAAACATGAACACCGTCATTGTGCTTTCACGTGGTGATTCCAAGACTCGCTGCAATTAATGCTTGGTCCAACATTTAAAAAGTTAACAGTTTGGTGATTTTGCCAAAATGACACAACAAGTTTGCACAAATACGCAAATTGCAGGTTTGCTGTTTTTGCAAAATAATTTTTATTGAGACGAGTGAAAAATTTAATGTAGACGCCTTTAGTTTAAGCCTTGCTGTGTTTGTCTGTTTGCCAGATGATCCGAGTGATAGAGTTAAAGTGTGATTTGGTGAATTACAGCTACGGTGAAGCATCCCATTGGTCTAATACAGGGTATGTGTTCACTGTTCTCAGATCTTTGGAGTCCTTACATGACCTGTAACTTGTGCATGTTAATTACAGTCCAGAAATCATGTCGCACATAAAAAAAAAAATCCATATGTTTTACTTGAAATGTTGAATAAAGCTGTGTAAAATGTGAAAAAAGTGTGTAACACAGACATGTCTGCATTGTTTGGAGACAGCCGGTCTTGGATTAATTATGTGTACCTTTTGGTGCGAGAACAGCTTTCATGGAAGTCATTCACGTCAATCACAGCCATTATTGGCCAGTTTTGTATTTTCCGTGACATACCAGTGTAATTTGAACCATTTATTTTATTAATATGGATCCACTTGATTTGTTTCACTACCAGTTGTACCAATGATAGTCATTAATGTGGACCCATAGACTTGGAACTGTTAGCTAATCTGCTGGTTCCCTCTAAATTTCATCTGTCTTATCAGTTGTAATGACCCATCTTGGCCAGTATCTGCCAGTGTTGAAGACTGGTCTCTGGCTAAGCCCCTGAGTGCATAACAAGCAGAGGCAGAACAAACATGAAGGTCACAGGAGAAGGGGAGGACAACAGCTGAGGTGGGAAGACTGTGAAGAGGGATTTGAGGGAACGGGACTACTGAAAACAATGGAGAGAAAGAACAGAAAGAGCTCTATAACAATATTGTACCTGGCCCTGACCCCTGTACAACAGGGAACATTGATGACGAACACAAATCTGAATAATTTAAAAGCTCTGAGAGAATGAGTACATTAAAACATCTAATAACAATGAGATAGAATTATCGTTGTTTTAATTAATTTTACAGTCGAATCTGTGAAGTCCTGAAAGAAGCTGTTACCAAACATGGCATAATATTCGTGTCCAGCGCTGGCAATGACGGACCAGCGCTCTCAACCGTCGGTTCACCAGGGGGCACCACGAGCAACATCATTGGTGGGTTGGAACGGAGAGGTTGTTATCGTTTAAAATTTGCAGGGCTGTTGTTTGATTGCTCAAAAAGAGATGTCAAACAGTTGTGTTGAGAGATCTAACAAGACATTAAGATCTAAAGCCCCAGCTAGTTTGACCTTTTATCCATAAAACACATATTTTGTCCATAAAACACTCACTGCTGTATGTATTGCACAATATATAAACACTGAAATTTATCATTAAGCCTAGGTGGTAATTAACTACTTTTGGGGGTAACAAGTGTAAATATAATAAAAGTGATTCTGGCCTGGGTCAGAAACATGGTGGGAGAGAAGCAGAAGTGCGAAGTAATATTGCAGAGAAATTGGTAGATCAACCACTTCTCAATAAAGATGTGGACCACATATCGAGTGGCATATTCGTGACGGGGGAGGGGGGGAATATGGAAGGGGTTACTCCCATCATGCACATTTCTAGAGTACGTTTTTCTTGATTCTGGCATATTTTCTGCATAAAATGTTGGATTCAAATGAGTGGGAGATCTTGACATTTTTAACCTAGAAATTTCATGTTCGTGGTATATTTTGCTTTGAAAGCAGTAAATCAGTAGATTCTATTAAAAATTGAAAGAAACGCGGTAAGCTTGGCACTTCTGGAGTTAGGACACCAGTTGAAACACTAGTTGGCTTTTGTAACGAGCTATGTGCTGTGCTGTTGTTTTGACAGGTGTCGGAGCCTATGTGTCACCAGAAATGATGGGGGCTGCATATTCGTTGCGAGACAAACTCCCAGGCATGCAATATACTTGGTCGTCCCGCGGCCCAACGTAAGTGACTCAGTTGATGGATGATTGGCAGATAACAGCCCAAAGATGGAGTAGACACATTCAGTAATGGTAATCGTAATGTAATAATTTACAGTTTGTTAGTAATTATACTTCGGAAGGGCAAATCATCATAAATTGCCAAAGTAATAGTAATCATGATTACAATAATTTTCCAATTATGGATATTGTAATTGTATTTTTCTGCAACGATATGTATTTTACAAGTTGTATTACGTGTATTGTAATATCATGTTTGAATAACATTGGAGACACAAATACCATTAAGGTTTTATATATTTTGTTGTTTCAGTAACATTCTTCAAGGTAATCACCATGGTAATCATATTTGATTACATTAGTTGTGTATGTGTATATTCTGATAAATGTTAACAGTTATCATAATCAATTACACTTGTGGTGTAATCATCCTGCCTCTGCTACATACACTCTGACCAGCAATTAATATGTGTTATTTATTTTACCGTTATGAAGACAAGACGGAGCACTTGGTGTTAACATCAGCGCACCAGGGGGCGCCATCACATCGGTGCCGAACTGGACGTTGCGTGGATCACAGCTGATGAATGGCACCAGCATGAGTTCGCCGAATGCGTGCGGTGGAATCGGTAGGTCACACAGGTTGCGAGATAAACTTTTTAGTTTCGGTTAACTTCCATGGATGTCGACAAGAATTTCTTAACAGCAACACTGTCTTTGTTCGTGACTTTTGTTGACGTATCTTTGCAAGTCTACTTGAGATATACACAACGTTGATTAACACGTACTGAATTTGACTATGGGTGAGACAAAATTAATGATGTATTACATCTGATTTTCTCTGTTATACTGTTTAACTAGATTTAAAAGAGGTTCATGTACTATTAAACAAATTTCATATTGAGTTCTAAGCAACAGAGTACATATTTATTTAGTTACATTTTGATACACACACACATACACAGACAATTCTGTAGAGAATACACATGTTATAGACTCTGCTACACAGCCAGACTGTCTAGACATCAGTGCATAAAACAGAGGGCTGACTATTCGGGGTAGTTTTAACAGTACTATTATGGTAGTGATGTGATAGCAGTTGGTTCCTGAAATGGTGTTCAAAACCCTGAAGGACGCTGCTACAGCCAATGATTGTTGGTGCAGGGTAGCTAAATAAATCAAAATTACAAAATGAGATTGAAAGACATGTTTATGAACATTGTTTTTATGCAGCTCAAATAGCCCTGCTGATCTCTGTGCCAGCTGTCGTTACTATCGATAGTTCAATTTACTATCGGCAATAACGCTAGATAAATCTACTGTCATCGTTACATCTAGAATATCCCGATGCATCGATAGTTCAATATATCATTACACCCCAACAACACATGTGTGTCATGGGCCTGTCGAATGTGTGATGTAGTGTGATATTATTGTACCCCAACAACACACGTGTGTAGTGGGCCTGTCGACTGTGATGTAGTGTGATATTATTGTACCCCAACAACACACGTGTGTAGTGAACCTGTCGACTGTGTGATGTAGTATGATATTGTACCCCAACAACACACATGTGTCGTGGGCCTGTCGACTGTGTGATGTAGTGTGATATTGTACCTCAACAACACACGTGTGTAGTGAGCCTGTCGACTGTGTGATGTAGTATGATATTGTACCTCAACAACACACGTGTGTAGTGAGCCTGTCGACTGTGTGATGTAGTGTGATATTGTACCCCAACAACACGTGTGTCGTGGGCCTGTCAACTGTGTGATGTAGTGTGATATTATTGTACCCCAACAACACATGTGTGTAGTGGGTCTGTCGACTATGTGATGTAGTGTGATATTATTGTACCTCAACAACACACGTGTGTAGTGAGCCTGTCGACTGTGTGATGTAGTGTGATATTATTGTACCCCAACAACACACGTGTGTAGTGAGCCTGTCGACTGTGTGATGTAGTGTGATATTGTACCTCAACAACACACATGTGTAGTCGGCCTGTCGACTGTGTGATGTAGTGTGATATTGTACCTCAACAACACACGTGTATAGTGGGCCTGTCGACTGTGTGATGTAGTGTGATATTGTACCCCAACAACACACGTGTGTAGTGGGCCTGTCGACTGTGTGATGTAGTGTGATATTGTACCTCAACAACACACGTGTATAGTGGGCCTGTCGACTGTGTGATGTAGTGTGATATTGTACCCCAACAACACACGTGTGTAGTGGGCCTGTCGACTGTGTGATGTAGTGTGATATTGTACCCCAACAACACACGTGTATAGTGGGCCTGTCGACTGTGTGATGTAGTGTGATATTGTACCCCAACAACACACGTGTATAGTGGGCCTGTCGACTGTGTGATGTAGTGTGATATTGTACCCCAACAACACACGTGTGTAGTGGGCCTGTCGACTGTGTGATGTAGTGTGATATTGTACCTCAACAACACACGTGTATAGTGGGCCTGTCGACTGTGTGATGTAGTGTGATATTGTACCCCAACAACACACGTGTGTAGTGGGCCTGTCGACTGTGTGATGTAGTGTGATATTGTACCCCAACAACACACGTGTGTAGTCGGCCTGTCGACTGTGTGATGTAGTGTGATATTATTGTACCTCAACAACACACATGTGTAGTCGGCCTGTCGACTGTGTGATGTAGTGTGATATTGTACCTCAACAACACACGTGTATAGTGGGCCTGTCGACTGTGTGATGTAGTGTGATATTGTACCTCAACAACACACGTGTGTAGTGAGCCTGTCGACTGTGTGATGTAGTGTGATATTGTACCTCAACAACACACGTGTATAGTGGGCCTGTCGACTGTGTGATGTAGTGTGATATTGTACCCCAACAACACACGTGTGTAGTGAGCCTGTCGACTGTGTGATGTAGTGTGATATTGTACCTCAACAACACACATGTGTAGTCGGCCTGTCGACTGTGTGATGTAGTGTGATATTGTACCTCAACAACACACGTGTATAGTGGGCCTGTCGACTGTGTGATGTAGTGTGATATTGTACCCCAACAACACACGTGTGTAGTGGGCCTGTCGACTGTGTGATGTAGTGTGATATTGTACCCCAACAACACACGTGTGTAGTGGGCCTGTCGACTGTGTGATGTAGTGTGATATTGTACCCCAACAACACACGTGTGTAGTGGGCCTGTCGACTGTGTGATGTAGTGTGATATTATTGTACCCCAACAACACACGTGTGTAGTGAGCCTGTCGACTGTGTGATGTAGTGTGATATTGTACCCCAACAACACACGTGTGTAGTGAGTCTGTCGACTGTGTGATGTAGTGTGATATTGTACCCCAACAACACACGTGTGTAGTGAGCCTGTCGACTGTGATGTAGTGTGATATTATTGTACCCCAACAACACACGTGTGTAGTGGGCCTGTCGACTGTGTGATGTAATGTGATATTATTGTACCCCAACAACACGTGTGTAGTGAGCCTGTCGACTGTGTGATGTAGTGTGATATTATTGTACCCCAACAACACGTGTGTAGTGAGCCTGTCGACTGTGTGATGTAGTGTGATATTGTACCTCAACAACACACGTGTGTAGTGGGCCTGTCGACTGTGTGATGTAGTGTGATATTGTACCCCAACAACACACGTGTGTCGTGGGCCTGTCGACTGTGTGATGTAGTGTGATATTGTACCCCAACAACACACGTGTGTAGTGGGCCTGTCGACTGTGTGATGTAGTGTGATATTGTACCCCAACAACACACGTGTGTAGTGGGCCTGTCGACTGTGTGATGTAGTGTGATATTGTACCCCAACAACACGTGTGTAGTGGGCCTGTCGACTGTGTGATGTAGTGTGATATTGTACCCCAACAACACACGTGTGTAGTGGGCCTGTCGACTGTGTGATGTAGTGTGATATTGTACCCCAACAACACACGTGTGTAGTGGGCCTATCGACTGTGTGATGTAGTGTGATATTGTACCCCAACAACACACGTGTGTAGTGGGCCTGTCGACTGTGTGATGTAGTGTGATATTGTACCCCAACAACACACGTGTGTAGTGAGCCTGTCGACTGTGTGATGTAGTGTGATATTATTGTACCTCAACAACACGTGTGTAGTGGGCCTGTCGACTGTGTGATGTAGTGTGATATTATTGTACCTCAACAACACGTGTGTAGTGGGCCTGTCGACTGTGTGATGTAGTGTGATATTATTGTACCCCAACAACACACGTGTGTAGTGAGCCTGTCGACTGTGTGATGTAGTGTGATATTATTGTACCCCAACAACACACATGTGTAGTCGGCCTGTCGACTGTGTGATGTAATGTGATATTGTACCTCAACAACACACGTGTGTAGTGGGCCTGTCGACTGTGTGATGTAGTGTGATATTGTACCTCAACAACACACGTGTGTAGTGAGCCTGTCAACTGTGTGATGTAGTGTGATATTGTACCTCAACAACACACGTGTGTAGTGGGCCTGTCGACTGTGTGATGTAGTGTGATATTGTACCCCAACAACACACGTGTGTAGTGGGCCTGTCGACTGTGTGATGTAGTGTGATATTATTGTACACACGGTGTTATCCTGTGTCTGCAGCACTGGTGTTGTCAGCCCTCAAGGGAGAGGGTGTCAGCTACACCCCATCCAGTGTACGACGCGCCCTTGAAAACACAGCCTTGAATATTGACACGGTCGAAAAGTTTGCCCTCGGACACGGTCTCATTCAGGTCTGTGGCAACAATACTCAGAAAGTATATATACATATACATGTATATATATATATATATATATAATCGAGCTAACAGACGTATAATATGCTTTCCTCCTTGACACCGTACATCTCATATGCCAAACTTTTAGGGGTTCTACTGTGACCCCACGACACAGCAGTTTTTATTATTTAAATGCACCTCCCAATATTAGCCTTTCTATAAAAAAACAAAGTATGATCATTCCAAGTTTTTTGTGGACGGACGGTTATGTACATTGGAACAACTACTTGTGTGGGTTACAGTCTAAATCTCTAACACTTATTTCTGTGCAGACAAATTGTTAGGAAAGCTGTTTTGACTATCAATTAACGTGCAAGGAAGATCCGTTTTGCGGAAAGTCGCTATTGCCTAAAAATGGTGTAACGAATCTTGGTGTACATAAACAGTACTTATTTCTCACGTAGCCAGTTCGTGTCACACGCATGGCCATTGCTAGAGCAGCCGGTGTATTTATTATAAGAGTGGTTCTCCTGATAGCAACCTCTTGGTCTTCGTGAGAGTGTCTGGTCAATACAACAATGTTGTTTCTCAACCAGTTTTCTTTATTAAAAACAAATATTAATATATCTTTGTATTCCTTAGTAATTGTCCTTTGTTAAAAATAGATCACGAATGTTTAGAAGTTGTTATATAGATAACATGTGTAATTGGTGATATGTTCTTTCATTATTGGCTACTTATATCTAAATGTAAGATTATTGATTAATTGTATATAAATGTAAGTAGTGACCAAATATAATCACATTAATTGTCCTTCGCAACAACCTAGTGGCAAGATCAAGCGAGATTTAGGTGAAGTGGTTTTTGGTATGTGGCAGATTTGATGGTTTTCACTATACATATGTTTTTAAGATGACGTTTGTATCACGAGGCCTCTGTGGTCATTCATGGTCATTTTGACCATACAGGTGGACAAGGCATATGAGTATCTTGTGGAGAATGCGGATGCGCAGGAACAGGATGTCCAGTTTGGCATCAACTGCGGGAACAGCAACCGTGGTATCTACCTGCGCGAGAAACACATGCTGGCAAGAGCATCAGAGTTCACCGTGTCAGTGGAGCCACAGTTTACAGACACGACAGGTAGACCAGGAAGATAACAGGCACATTTCTCGTTACGCAAGTCAGTGTTTCCGTAGACACTGGTGATACCAGCCATTATTTACAGTATGAATATGTGTATCTTTGCATCCCTGCTTGTTGTAATAGTTATTTTTTTTTCATCATTCGTTTATTCGTCATTTATACGGAAGTTACACCCCCATAGTTCATCCATCCTCCAGTCACTTGTTCACCAATACCATCTCTCTCGGACTCTCTGACATGCTTATGATTACTTGTCTTAATATGTGATATCTGTGTATTAGCACAAATTTATCTTAATTGATTCATGTTGCAATATTACTTTCTCATACATTTAACGAGAGCCTGTGGTAAAAAGAATTCTTTTTCAAAGAAGCAACAAAGATTATGTTACAAGGACAATCCATCGTAAACAGAATATCTTGTTAAATTAAGGAGTGTTTTCAAAATGCAAAGAGTAGCTGCTGTATCACAGGGGACACTATTTCTCTGACACACCAGTGAAAGTGTCCAAGTGGTGCATCCTGACAGTTTTGGGACTATCCTAGGGTGACCTTAATTTCAAGGTGGCTGTATTACCGAGGTGACCGTAAAGCAAGGTTCGACTGAACCTAATTGGATTCCGAAAGACTTTTTGAGCTTTATCGATGTGTTTCTGTTGATCTCTACAGAGCAGCGGGTGAAGATCAACTTTGAGATGCGGTTTGCACTGACATGTAACGCTGCCTGGGTGTCATGTCCTCCTCACCTTGAACTCATGAACATGAGTCGTGCCTTCCAGGTCAAGGTCACTCCTCAGGGTTTAAACCCTGGTGCTCATTTTACAGAGGTTAGTCATTTGACCTTGTTGTTATGCTGTAATACCTCATACTTGACTTCCCTCCTTATTTTTTCAATACACTTATTGAAAACACGGTTCCAAGCAGTTTGGTGTTGGGCCAGGGATTGTGTTGTAGACAATGACAGATGTGAAAGACCCCCTCAAGTGTGATACAGGGTGCGGGGTGAACTTTGTTCTGGACATGGACACTTTTTTACAGTGTGCAGTTCGATACATTTGATACATATCAAGCAGTTTAGTTTATTCACCGTAATAACTGTTTGTGTTCAAACACCTAAAAATAATTAAATTCTCAGCTGGCCGAAAATATAAGGCATACAAAAATAATTCACAGAAAAGCTTTCTGAACATTTACACAAACACGAACAAGTCCTGACCATATGGCTCATTTGACTTCACATGCTATTAATAAGGCTTTGTAATGTCAACACAGAGAAGTTGTGTTTTATAAAGGTCACTAATAAATGATGTCCAATTACAGAGAGACGTTATGTTGTATAAAAGGTCACTAATAAATGATGTCCGATTACAGAGAGACGTTATGTTGTATAAAAGGTCACTAATAAATGATGTCTGATTACAGAGGAAGAAAGACAAATAATTTTTAAGGAGGTGTCTGAAAATATATGGAACACAAAATAATAAATGTTGTAGATTTTAGAATGTCTGAAAACATACGCTGTCCAGATACACACAGTCGTTGTTGGAGTTTTATTTATTTAGTCATTTGACGATGGTCGTATTCATCCAAAAACCCACACCTTGCAATACATGACATGTTGGTTGTCGCCATGTATCATCAGGAGAATGAATTACTACAGTGGCACCACCTGTCAGGTAGAATAAGTATTAATGCACAAATGATGCTAGTGTTGATAACAGAACTGGTGGGTGATGTGTTTTGGCAGTCGTGTCACATCAGTTTAATCCATCATTTATTGGCTGAGGTTTTGGTTGCTCTTTGAGATTGCAAACATTTTAAAAGTCAGCACCACAAGTTGGTGGGGGCTAGGTGGATGGGTTGTTTGGTTTGAATAAATAAAAAACACTGTTTTTTGTGTTTCCAAACTGATGAGACCATCTTTTGGGGAACTGAAACTACCAGTGGTTATGATGTTTGTTAAAGTAAGCAGGGTGAAGTCTGTTTTGTAATTTGTAAATGGATTTCAAATTACATGTGTTGCATTTGGTCATAGACACTCCCAATGCAGTTTAATCCATGCGACCTCAAGAGTACAATGAAGAGCGACTGAGCTGATTCCTGTACTGAGAGAGTTATGAAAACCATCTAATAGAACATATTGGTACATAGACATATTCTTCAAACTTATTGTAAGGCAGATTCAGAGGGCACAAGGCAACATTAGTTCAATAACAGTGTAGGTTGGATATGAGAAAGTACTCATTTTCCCAGGCCAGTCACAGAGGAGAGATAAATGACTAGAACAAATTATCTAGTGGTTGTGTTAATGTCAGCAGTGTGGATATGTTTAGAAATAAAACTGACAGTTATCTGATGATGGCGTGTTATTCATAGATTCGATAATCCAATGGTTTCCTTGTCCACATGCTGCCTGGAGCTTGTATCTTTGGATGGCGGTCTTGTTCAATTTGATTAAAATCTCATGATATTATTACAATGTTTCAGGTATGTGCCTATGACGTGACATCCCCCCGTAAAGGTCCCATCTTCCGTGTGCCTATAACGGTCATCATGCCAATAGAGTAAGTGTACTTATTGCTGTAAGTGTATCAGGTACTCATCGCTGTAAGTTTACTTATTGTTATCACTGTACTTATTGCTGTAAGTGTACGTACTGTTGTAAGTGTACTAATTGAAAGTCCTGTCTTCTCTGTGCTTATAATAGTCATCATACCAGTAGAGTAAGTGTACTTATTGCATCATACCAGTAGAGTAAGTGTACTTATTGCATCATACCACTAGAGTAAGTGTACTTATTGCATCATACCAGTAGAGTAAGTGTACTTATTGCATCATACCTGTAGAGAAAGTGTACTTATTGCATCATACCAGTAGAGTATGTCTACTTATTGCATCATACCACTAGAGTAAGTGTACTTATTGCATCATACCAGTAGAGTAAGTGTACTTATTGCATCATACCTGTAGAGAAAGTGTACTTATTGCATCATACCAGTAGAGTATGTCTACTTATTGCATCATACCAGTAGAGTAAGTGTACTTATTGCATCATAGCGGAATTAATTTCCTATACTGTTACAGAAATAATTAGGAACTGTCCTAAGGTGATCTTAATTGTGAGGTGTCGTATCATCGAGGTGAGCAAGGTTCTGCTGTGTTTATTGCTGTTAATGTGCGTATTGTTATATGTGTACCTACTGTGCAAAGGTCTTGTCTTCAGTGTGCTTATAACATCGTACCAGTAGAGTGAGTGTACTTATTGCTGGAAACAAACATCGGATAGTGTTTGTCAGAATACTATCTCACTAATTTCAAAGTGCATGAGCATTGGTAGTGTTTATTTATCAACAGTTGTAATGGAAACTGTCAGAAGGCAGAACTCAAAACTTCCTATCTACTGGCATTGCGAACGGCCGACCAATTTCCTTGAGAAAACTTGCAATGTTAGGAAGTAACACACCAAATTGGTAATCACCAGTTTTTCCCGAAGTTTCCCAGTCTTGGCTAGGGTCTCGCGGGAAAATACAAGAACAAGTTTTCATAGCAAGTGGTTAATTCCATCGACTGTTGTTCAAGGGTTGAAGACAAAGTCCAGTGGAAGCAGACGAGTCGATGTGTCAAATTCTCACCAGGTGACGTCCGACGAAACTTCATCTCAGTGCCAGATGGCGCCACATGGGCAGGTAAGAGAGGAGCAAATTCTAGGTAGAAATTGATTTAATTTTGTTACTCGATACGCATTTTAAACTGTGCTGATGTGGTGGCGCTAGTGCTGACTGGCTCCTTATTTCCAGCTGTGTACACAGTGTACCGGTAGATCATTTTTCGGCCATGGTTACCATAGTTGGAAATTTGAACAATCAAACAACGCTGATTGTGATGTCTAGAAACAACATGTGGTATAGAAATAAAAAACTTTATTGGTAAAGTTCAATTAATTGAAAAATGAAACTTTTGTGAAAAATGAGACATCGCAAAAACCACAAATGGGAAATGTGTTTTGATCTCCATCACAGTTACAATGTTTACATCCAAGATAGAGTATGCTTGTTTTATCCATGCTGGATTTGTAATAAAATGGTTCGTGTCCTGTCAAACAGTTTGCTACTTGTGTGTGAGAATGCAAGTCAACTAGTTCAGAGCAACTGTGGGTAAAAATAGCCTTAGTGGCAATCTCACAAGTTTGCAGGGTTCTAAAACAAATTCCGTATTTCACATCAGTTTATACTGCCGCCAACTACCACTGTTACACGGTGAGGGTGTACGATTTTGAGCAATCCGAAATGGTTTCCAAAATTACAGCTGATAGTTGCTGGATTCAACTGACATGACATGACATGGCTGCGAAAACATCACCCACCACCATGCTGCCCAGTTCCGACATCCACGGTAGTACAAATGTGCATTGATACCTGTTCAACTTGCTAGGTGGTGCCAGTGTAGTGGTTTATTTCTCTTGCGATATGGTGATGATGAAAGCACCAGACACACGTATGTAACGCTGTACGTTTCTCTCAACTTTACAAACTGATACGTCCACCTCTGAGATTCTGTTTGTATTGTTGAATGCCAGTTGAAGGTGGAATGTCTTGAGAGAGATCATTAAAGGCCATACAAGGATCGTACGCACAAGCTTGTTATGGCTCCACTTCAGTCGCATCTTTTATTGTGTCTCTTTTGTCAAGTCTATTGTTTGTTACATAGCAACTTTCTTGATCCATAGGAGTGCAGCTTGAAACACGTTTTGCCACCAGCTAGAAGTGGTGCATTGTTGCTTCGATGTTGTGTCTGTCTATGTTTTGTTACCCCAGGTTGCTTTCCCACATTCAGTAGAAGATTCTCTTGCCACAAAAGAGCGGATTTCAAATAAAATTACCTTCATTTACTGGCAATGGAGATTACATTTGGATTATCACTGCAGATCTTTAATTCCAGTAGATCTTTGACATATATACAACATTATTGTAAAACATTTGAAAAAGTTGGTGATCTCAGCCAGACGGCAGAACTGTTTTTGCATCTTGAATTGAGACATTTTAACCCTTTGTTTACATAGCACGTACATATGCCAAATTTGTTATGGTTGCAATCCATATTTTTGAATTTAAATTCTGTAAAATCTGTATTTGTAATTGGTAACTTGCCTATTAAATAAACCTACATCAAACAAAAATGTTACAGAAATCAGCTTAACATCAAAGGTGTTTGCTCTTTGACAGCTATCAATTTGTTATTCACATTTATGGATGGTATGATGCATACAAGAAAACATATTTTATCACAACTTTTATGTGTACTGCATCCGTTTTAAAATGGGATGCAGCCATTTTCCTCAAAACTTTCAAAACATATTTTTTGTATATGGGAAATCCGTATGCCTTGTGAATCCTTGGTGATGTTTTGTCATGAATGTTTCTGCTACTATGTGGCGCTGTGTCTGCGTTGTTTCTAGTCATAAATATGCGGTCGTTGGACGACGAACAAAAGGCGCGCTTCCTAGTGCGTGCCCTACAACTACCGCCAAACTGTCTCGTCAAACGACAGTCGTTCAAGAAATATCTAAACCTCGAAAAACATGCGCAAACTACGCAATCATTTGTCGTCCAAGTGAGTAGTTCGACATGTGTATGTTGGCGCCACCGCGAACATTTACTGTCGTTCGTCCATCATTACTCCTTTTTCTGCACAGTACTTTTGTGTTGTTTCACTTTTGTTCGGTGAGACATGAAATCCAGAGCCATACAGTTTTGTTTCAGTTGTATATATCTGTAGTTGTGGTGAATCTTGTGAAAATAAAATTATATCTACAATGCCATTGTGCGTCACATGAAAACAAAATTATATAGATAATGTCCTTTGATATGAACACGAAAACAAAATTATGTATATTTTATATATTCACTATTTATAGTGGCATGATGCATTACATTTAAACAAGATTATATCAATGGTGCATCTTGTTAAACAAATCTGTGGTGCTATAGTGCAGTACATTAACATACAAGTTGTATCTACTGTGTCGTGATGCATCATGTTTCATTAACAGAACTGTTTGCACATATTTGGTTTTGTTGTTGTGTTAGACATGAACAGATGATTGATGGCCCAAAACATCACAGTGACAATATCACGTTGTTGTTTGTTGACTGTGCCTGGCCTGGATTCATGCCTCTTGTACTCAGGTTGACACATGTCACTACCACTGACATGGGTGGTCCTGCAGGATCGCCCAGTTTACTAGACACTGTGTGACTTTCTGTTACTTTCACGCCATCCCTACACACGTGGCAAAGTGCTGCTGCTGTAAATAACGAGAATTATTCAACTAAAATTGTTCCTTGAATGGGGGGCGGTAGTAATATCAGATTACTCGTGGTATATTACCTACACAAATGTAGAATGTTGCTGAAACAACTGTACTTGGTCCCACTTGCTGCCTCTATTGGCGTTGATTGTACCTTGTCATTAGTTCTGCCTTCCTCTGCTGGTGTTTTTGTGTTTGAATGTTTTGTATTAAATTTGTTTTGTGGGTGAAACAGTCAGGCTGCAAAAAATACGTTGGACTTATTAAATGCAATTTGGCAGGCAGTGTACGTTCAGCATATTCATTCTAGTATTTGAACATATTAGTAACTGAGAAACTGACAAGGTTGGTGGAAAAACAGGAGAGAGGATTCACATAACGTGGAGAAAACATTCTTTGGCAACAAATGGATGGCACAATCACATTGACTGACTGGAATCATCATTTAACAGAATTCCACAGCCACTGAGTCTTTAGTTTGGTGCTGCAAATGTACGGTGAAAATGCATATAAATAAAGTCCTGGAGAAGTAGAAGTCAATCGTCTTTACTGTAGTGAGTTGTAACTCGCTATTATTCTGAATCTTTGCAGCAGCAGCATTTACACGCCGTGTCCACCCATGCCAGTTACCTAACCTGCTTCCTTCTTTTAGCATCAGCCTGTGATTATTGTTTTTCAGCCGTTAGCATTCACTGCGCGGAATCAGAGCACGGAGCTCGCTTCCTACTCCACTTACTCCAACTCAGTCCCCACCAGTCGTTCAAGAGCATTCAGTTCGAGAAATATCTCACCCTTACTGAGAACGGCGATAGCACTCCCCAGACATTCCCCGTCATTGTGAGTATCCATCCACCAGGTGGCGCAGTCGTCTCGAATCAGTTTCCTTCTCGCTACATTGCTGGAAACCATAAGCTTTTGACTAATTTGTAGCGACTAAAAAGCGATTGATTTTATTGCGTTGCAGCCACTAACATTTATTATCTCATCTTTTAAGGTAGTTATTGATCTGCAGTTAGATAATAATTGCATGGTTATTTACTATTAAAATATATAATGATAACTAAATGTGTATTGCGGATGGCTCTATAATACTCAACTACTTGCATTTATTTAGCTTGCTTTCACTTTTGCTGTCATTCTCTTTCTTTTACTTATAAATGCTTCATCCAGATTTCCTTTCTGTTTTCTTTATATGCCCCTAGCACCAGGGGGGTCTAGAAAATAGTTTAAAATCATTAATTGCATTACATTTCTACTTGCTGGGATCAAGTATATGTGCTTTGGTGTATATATCTGTCACTTATCTTTCAAAACCTTTGAATCAAGTAATTTTTATCTCCATTTCTTTCCTCGTAGTAATTTTTTTCTGTAGAACTAGCCACTATTTTCAACATTTGGTGTTCGTTGCCTAATGACATCACTCCATGCTATTAATGACTTCTCTAATTCCTATTTTTGTGTTGTGTGTTTTAATTAAAATTAACACAGCACTGGAGAGAAGGAAACGGGTTCGTAGGCCAAGTTGTTATGGATACAATCAATGACTGTGAATTTCTGCTATGGTGAGCCAAGAAGCCATCTCACTTTTATCGAAAGAAATGTCAAATGATTTTAAACAATACAATGAACAAGTAATCCCTGAATCAAAAGTAAGTTTTCTTTCCCTTTAATTTGCATTTAACTGATAAACCAGTAAATTGCAGGAAGTACAAACAAAAATGAAAGCAATGCAATCGAAAGTGAAAGCAAAGTTGGTCCTTTTACTTTGTATTATACTGTTAATAGTGGGTAGGCTGCACTAAAAACAATGTTTGACTGCTTATATAGCTACCATTACATCAACAAAGAATATGTTTATTTTAGTGACACACCATTTGTGTGTTACACTGATATACATTACTTCCTTGTCACGAGGCAGTGAGTATTTCAACAGTGAACATGGACACACTTAGAAATGGCTAGGAAAACCAATGTTCATGCTTTTGGACATTCCTATGTACTGGTCATGGTCAAGTGACTTTGTTTGTTCTGTTACCTGAAATAATCTTGAGCCGTTTTATTTCAACATTCAGATTGCAAACAATATTTTGGCCTCGTCTACTTTATATTAATCCCAGAGGAACAGATAAGACAAGGTCAGCTTCAGGCACTTCTACACACCCTGTGAAATGTCAGATCTTAATTAACTGTCATCTTAAAAGTACTCATCTTGACTTAACTTTCAGTGTATTGTGTCTATCATAATGACTATGTATTTAAACACCTAATGTATGTTTGTCTGATGTCAGTTTGTGACTAAAACTGATCACTGTCTCCATCATTTACTGTAATTCCCTGACAACCATTGACAATATGAGAAAGAAAGTTCCACCTGCATCCACAGCCTTTGCAAAGTTCCAGTATCCTTTTGACCACAAAATCACCATCACATGGATGTATAAATCACTTCCAGTTAGCTTCAGTTATGTTGATATGTGTCATCCTGGCTGAACTAAACTTGAATGTATACAGAGGATGGCATGGCGTGCTCTCTGACTTTGTCCGTGTCTTAGCACCACTGTCATATACAGAGGATGGCATGGCGTGCTCTCTGACTTTGTCCGTGTCTTAGCACCACTGTCATATACAGAGGATGGCATGGCCTGCTCTCTGACTGTGTCTTAGCACCACTGTCCTGCAGATCGTTTGTCTTCTAACTCATCTCTCCAATGTGAAATAGTTTTAAATGCTCGGTAAACATAAATAATTGACAAAATTGTGTTTTCTAATAAATGGCGCCATGTTTATTTTAACATGGAAATCAATGATCACATGGTGGAGTACAGTAGAATCACACAAAAATACAGATTATAGGTGTCCGAAAACAAACATCACAGAAAATTTAAAAAAATTGTAAATTTTTAGGGTGTCCAAAAAGTTACAGTGTCCGAATACACACATTAAGTACAGGATATGAAAAGAAGGTAAAATGTCTTCAATTCAGCCATACGCTGCTCATGGAATGTTCGGGAAGTAGATGTAGTTATTTGTGTACACATGCTGCTCAGCGGCTCGTGAGAATAGTCGAATGGTTAATTATATTGGGATTCCGAGTCGGATGTCTGGACTGTTCTCATGGGTGGTACAGTTGCGACCAGCAACGTCATTACGCATTTGATTTAGTTAACTTTTATACAATGCTTAAGAGATCTGCCGGGATAGTGTACATAGTCACCACTCCTGGCTTGTTAGGATGAGCTAGCGCCACTGCATTTTCTAATAATTACTTCTACTTCCCGAACATTACATGTAACGTCAGCCATGATTGGTCAAAACCAAAATCACTGATTCTGGAAAGGCAACGAGATGATTGGATAACGGACACAGCTTAACTTCCGTGTTTCGGCAATATGGTCTGCCAGGTGATACTGAGACTGATGAAATCACAGCACCCCCTGGTGTGCGAGGATGACATCAGCCAAGTTCCATATATATAGTAAACCAGTTGAATGTTGTGATGTCCAGAAACATTTACTGAGGTAGAAAGACTGGCCGTTTATAATAGTTAACACGGCTGCCCACGCATCACTGACTTCCACTGTGTCTAGATGCCAAACCAACAGTTTTTACAATATTAGGGGTGATCTCATAAGTTGACAAAGTGCTAAAGATGTAGTGCTTTCTATTGGTTCAGACCATCACCCACCCTCACCAGCACGTCATGCTTCAACCGACATTGTTGTGAAGACATTACCCACCACGATGTCTCGTTCTGAAATCCACAATAGTGCCAATATGAATTAGTGTCCATTCCACTCAATTGGTGGCATCACACTGTAGCAGTTTTATCCCTGTGACGTGGTGACAACTAAATCACCCCCACTCCTACATAATGCCGTGTTTTGGGGGGATTTTGCAAACTGCAATGATTGGTTGTTGAGAAGATGAACAGTTTTTATTCACAAAGTCTGACCTTATACAGCGTAGGAGAAGGTAAACCTTGAGTGAAATAACAATAAGACAACATGTTGCACTCAAAAAATGTTGTTGGTTTTGAGAAAAACTTTCATATTTCATCCACAGAGTTTAAATGGTACTTGTTCATAATGTTGGAATATATTAAGAATCCTAAATCAGAGAATGGTAGCAAAGGCGGAATTGTTTCTGTAGATTTGTTATCATATATATACATAGTATATATCCAGGTAATTTTTGTCGAAACGCGATGTGTCCATACTGTGAACACTGTCACTAAGCGGGAAGAAGTGCAACTTTACCTTTTGTGAACCATAGCTGTTCTTTCACCCTTATTGGGCGTCGTAGTGTAGCAGTTACAACATCACACTCTCAGTCGCGAGAATCTGGTTTCAAATCTTCTTGCCGGTTTTTAAGTTTGGTCCGATTAGCTCACTCCACATGGCTTCTGTTGACTCAACTTTATAAATATATACTTTTAGAGGATATGTGTGAAATGCTTTGAGCAATTTTAAGGACTGGATGTATAAGAACTATAAAGAACTTTCCTTTAAATATAATGTAACTTGAACACTTACTAAATATTGTAATTTCTTACTCAAACACTTATCATTTTTTATCCTTTAGGTAATAATCCTTTTATAATATTTCTGATAATGATCTTATAATAGTTCTGATAATAATGTTATAATAATTATAACGATGATGTAATAATTATTATTATTATGATTTTATAACATTTCATTATTATTTTAGAATATTATTTTTTTTAGTCAGTTATTTTAGATACAACTGGTCAAATTTGGAGCACGTGCTATGAGCACGTCATTTTTATTTAACTATACAAGATGTTATTATTAATGTCAATAACTCGCTGTGTATTCCAACTGGTGACAAAGTTGTAACATTTTAAGAAGATGCCCTGAAAATAAAACAATGCAGGCCGGTGTTTAGAGAGTAACTCTGACCCTTCTGCTTTGTTTAACTTACATTTCACTGCACTTTTACTTTCTACTAATTGCACTTCCTTGTAACTGGTGGTTGGGTATTTCTGCAGAGTTTGCATAACATTGATCTAATATAGGAAATGTTTGTGTTACTTTGCAAAGAAATTGTGTCATCAGAAATATGTACTGTCTAGGCATATGTGTCATCTGAATTATGTAGAGAGCTGACAAGGCACCTTCTCCGTAACATAAGATTATGCTGTTGTAACTATGACAACTATGACACCAAACAGTCAGGTTCTATTTTCCGCTTTTTCATGTAAATTTCCTACATTTTAGCTGCATCGCTGCATACAGTTAGTTGGCATTACACCATGATGGATAATTAACACATTTTGACTTTATGTAATATGAAGTTTACTTATGCCAAACCAAAGTATTTAGTATTTCCTGATGCTACAATTGAAAGAGATTTTCTTATTATTATTGTATAAGAGACATTTAAGTTATATATACACATAGTTTTGGTATTATATAAAATGCATTTGATTGTGATATTTAGTTGCCTTTGGGAGAAAGCATTATTTCAAACAATGTCTTTGTCACAGGGCGGCCTCACTTTGGAGTTCACGATAGCGAAATGGTGGGCGAGTTTGGGCGATGTGTGCATCGACTACAACATTGAGTTCCATGGTTTACAGCCATACTCCAATAACATCAGCATGGTGAGTTAGTACTGTGGTCTACAGCCATACTCCAGTAACATCAGCATGGTGAGTTAGTACTATGGTCTACAGCCATACTCCAATAACATTAGCATGGTGAGTTAGTACTATGGTCTACAGCCATACTCCAGTAACATCAGCATGGTGAGTTAGTACTATGGTCTACAGCCGTACTCCAATAACATCAGCATGGTGAGTTAGTACTATGGCCTACAGCTGTACTCCAGTAACGTTAGCATGGTGAGTTAGTACTATGGCCTACAGCTGTACTCCAGTAACGTTAGCATGGTGAGTTAGTACTATGGTCTACAGCCATACTCCAGTAACATCAGCGTACACATTTATGCATAGTGCTTATATAAATTTATAAGGTAAACTTCACACATGTATTGTGAACGGAAGTTGTCCTCTATTGCTGGTCTTTATATTCTGTATCTTCTGTTTATTTTCTTTAAAATGATCATTTGCTAAGCTTACTCTAAATGAGAATATTGCTTGATTTGAGAAAAATTGTGCCTGGATCATGATGGCTTTCTCATGTCATGTTTACTTACAGCATGCTTCTGAAGGAATTCTACGGGTCAATGTGAAGTCGACTCTGAAGTATGAAGAAGTTCTGCCTTCTGTTAGTCTCAAGACTCTGGTACAACCCCTAAGGTAAGGCTATAGGAAGATACAAGACCACGACAAATATTGACATTAAATTTACCATGTTTGTTCCCCATCTTGTAATATAAATATGTCAAAGGCATACTGCCCACAAAGTGGCATTATCCTTTACAGCCGGAGCTGGTAACTATGGTGATGTGGTCGTGCTTGATCACAGATCCAAATGAAGTGTTACGGATTATCGTTAACATGAGTGATAGTGAGAAATGATGATGACGACTGTCCTAGTGACAATGATGTAATATCACTCATGTGTGAACACACGGATAGTGATGACAAAGCGCCAGATTCCAATGATGACCAGCCAACCCAGGGTGGTAATGGAACGACCTGTCATATTCCTGGAATTTATACTGATTCGTCAATCAGTGAAAATCTGTATAAATGTCAAATAATGTTCTGACTTCATTCATATTTAGCCATTTTGTAAAAATTAATGTTCTTTCTAAATATGCAGTCCTCATTCGTCTGTGACTAGTAGTTTTTGTTTTATGTGAAGTTCCTTGTTATGATGTTACTCATAATATTTGGCGACTATTTTGAATAAATTATGATATTATATGACTTCAGAATTACTTGTCTCCATAAATGAATTCACCAAGATGTTACCTTTCTGAATATGTGTAGATATGCAGGGAAAGTCTTAGTAGTAATGAAACCACATGCATTTTAAAATATGCACCAACATTTCTGGAAAAAAATCCAGATCTGTAGAGGTTAAATAAGACTGCAAGTAGGATGAAGTACAACAAATTGAGTGAACTTCCTGCTAATGATTACCACCCCCTGTAATAGTACCAACTTTAGAAAGGTGAACATCCTGGGGTCCAACCAACTATCCAGCTGAGGTATAGAACTATGTCTGTTGAAGAAATTATATCAGAAACCCATGTTACACCCCTTGATGCAATTGACCTATTCATCACGTGACCTGTTGCCTAGCAAAAACTACATCAAGCCATCAAAAAATGGATGCCAAATACGTGGTGGATTCGGACATTCTGTCGCGTAGTTTGTTAAATTCTGGTTACTAAAGATTGTCTTCAAGACAAAAACATAAGGGAAAGTTCGTAAACTGACAATTTTATGCGGGAATGTTTGATTTATGAATTGCCATGCCACAATAGTAATGTAATTCACGTATATTAGGTAGAACCAAAACAAATTTCAACTTCAAAATATCTAAAAAGTAATTAAACCATTTAATAGAACACATTAACCTCTCTGGCAAAATGTTATTGCAATATCTTTAATAGTTTCTGAGAAAATAAGGGTTGAAAATGCCTCAAAACGGTATATTTTGACATATTTAATGATTCGCCATGTTTACACCCCCATAGATTTGTAAAATGAAGACTTAGAACACCATAATTTGCATTAATTATTACCATCAGTACCTAGTTTGTGCATAATCTTTTTTAGCTTGCACAGGACTATACTTAATCAGATACAGAACCCTGAAAATACAAAAATCTTCAATTTTGACAGGCGTCGAATGACCAAATTTTATAGCGCAGCACATCCCACCTGAAAACGGCCATATCTCATTCATTTTTCATCATACAGAAATATGTCAAGTATCCAAATGATCAGGATAACACAGATTTAATTTTGACATGCAAAAAAGCATTGTCAAACATACCTACTTCAGGGTGACTGTTCAAACCTAAGGATGACAGTTTGATAAAAATACTGTTGAATTTTATCCCGATACTCTGCTATTTAGGCCGATTTCTAGTGGTTGTAGAAACCTTGCAGGAGAGTTGGTGAGCTGCAATCTTGTATGTAGCAAGATTGCAGAAAATTTCTTGTTTAAGAAAATGTGCACACATTTTCTGTTCTCATTTTGCCCCTACCACCCTCCCCCAGAGTGGAAATAACAAAGAGATGAACTGTGATAACATTTCATTTGTTCACAAGGTACATATACATAGCATGCGTTTTGACTTAAAAAAAGTAACAATTAATGACATAATACTGATTGAATTTGGAATTAGTAGCTGCAACATGTATTGCAAAACATCTGAATATAGTTTGCAAAATTAGAGAAATAGCTGCTGAACTAATGGCACACGACGCACGGCGGACCACGCACTGCAGACCGCCGTGGACGACGCACGGCGGCACAGCGGAACGCCGTGGACGACGCACAGTGGACAGTTAGATCGTAAGATTTGCGAGGCATACAAAAATTAAATACAAAAAGACAATTCGATCAAACACTAAATAAAGAAAATGTCACAGTTACACACATGTTAGACGGCGAATATCAGAATCCTTCATCGTCGAAGTTCCCGAGTGACCGACGACAGCAGAGCCGGCTGCCGTCATTGGCTACGCCCGATCCGGTCGATCGCGCGACAGACGTTTCGGCCTCCAACTTTCACGTAGACACGCATCACAGTATGAATTTATACTTAAAAACAGTGAACGCCACACAAAAATACTAACGCTCACCTTTCATTTGCTATAATTCTGAGTGATTTTTATCGCTAGTTCGTCTACAACAGAGCCAGAAAAAACTCCATCTACTTCTATCCCATAATTAGAAAAGGAATCCTTTGGCGATCCCCACATAAAACCCACCAATGAAATCGTCGGAATCCGGGCTTTCCGATGACGTTATTTCTATAATTATACACACAGACACTGAAACGCGTGAAAAGTATTTTTAGAAGCCATTCTCAGCGTACCACACTTGCAAAAACCAGCCAACACCATTTGTCTCCCGGCGCCTGGCGCACGTAAATACTTTATTCAATGAACAACAAAACACTACATTCTAAAAGATAAGATAAACTTTATTGCAGTATAAGTCTTGATGTAATATTCTCACATTTACTGAGAGAAATGTCGGGTTGGAAATCAGGTAAAATCGGCTGACACCAGCTCTGTTAGCCACTGCTAGTGTGTGTGTGGGCCTACCTACGTATATAACCGTTATCAACACTGCTGCAAAGGCAAAGCTTGACGGATGTCACACGAAAAATTCTTATTGTGACGTAGGCAAACTGTGATATACTGAATACATCAATTGCTGTACAGCCCTTGACCTAATTGCTGTGTTTCTCAGGCCGGTCGATTACAAGATTCGCTGCCTGAGCACTGAGCGAGACGCGATGTCCAACAACCGCCAGATCTACGCCCTTGAGACGACCTACACGTTCCAACAGAACAAGTCGGGGGAAGTGACCCCCGACTGCTCGTTGCTTAGCAACCTGCTCTACGAGTCTGAGTATGAATCACAGCTGTGGATGTTGTTCGATGCCAACAAGCAGCTCATCTGTTCTGGGGATGCCTACCCAAACCAGGTGGGTCATCTCAAAGTTGCACGTATAAAAACGTGGTGTTTTAAAAAACTGTGCATCCTTTTATTAAATTAACAACATTGTGAGAAAACAAACGTACATATTTTCCAATAAGGCATGCTAGCGCATCAGTGCAAATATTGTGTGTAGTTTTGGTAAAATCTTCAGGCAGACTAACTTTTAATTTTTTCACAAGAGTAAATACAGATGATTTTAAAAAATTAGAGTTTGCGTGAATGTACAGTTCCGATGCACATGATTCTGTGTTGATGCTGTCAACATATTCAGTTGTTGAAGGCTAATTGTCAGTCCGAAAATTGCCAGGTTACCCAATGTAATAGGCAAAATGAAATAGCACTTCTAATATGTCAGTACAATTTTGGCCAGCGTTGACACAACTAATTGTGTGTTGCTTCTCCGACCCACAGTACAGTCAGAAGCTGGACAAGGGGGAATACACACTGAAGCTGCAGATACGACACGAGAAACGGGAACTTCTTGAGCGACTGAAGGATGTCGCATTGCTGTTGCACCACAAACTCAACAACACTCTCTCTCTGAACGTGTACAGTAGCCACGCTCAGGCCCTCACTGGTGGCCAGAGGTTCGTCTCAAAGAACCTGGCAGCTGGTGTCATCTGTCCCGTGTATGTCACTGCCATCACAGATGACAAGTAGGTGAAACCAGAGCCAATAGAACTCGGCTAGTTGTTGCTACTTCTGCACAAATATTTGCTGTCTGTTAAATGTGAAACAGTTGAAATTAACATATGTTGTGTGCATCCACATGAATTGGTTTGAGGGTGGTTTGTGTGGAAGTGGTTGTTCTGTGTTAGGACAACTACTGTAAATGTGCGTACAGATGCAAAAGACAGTTTCTCAGAGTATTTTTAAATGATTATTGTTGTGATGTAAATTTGAAAAATATTTTCACGTTAACACAAGTAATGTAAAACATCTTCAGTTGATCTGGTGGTCCTCAGATCAGTCACAGAAACTACCCGTAACAATCTATGTACATACGCACATACATGCACGCACGCACGCACGCACGCACGCACGCACGCACGCACGCACGCACGCACGCACGCACGCACGCACACCACACACACCACACACACACCACGCGCACACACGCACACACGCACACACGCACACCCCACACGCACACACGCACACACGCACACACGCACACACCACACACACCACACACACAGACACCACACACACACCACACACACACACAAACCCCCTTCCGCGCACACACACCACACATACACCACACACACACACACAAACCCCCTTCCACACACACCCCACACACACACCACACACACACACACACACACACACACACACACACACACACACACACACACACACACACACACACACACACACACACACCCACACACACACACACCACACACACACACCACACACACAAACCCCCCTCCACACACACACACACACACCCCACAAACACACCACACACGCACACCACACACGCACACCACACACGCACCCCACACACACACACACACACACACACACACACACACACACACACACACACACCACACACACATACACAAACCCCCCTCCACACACACACCACACAAACACACCACACACACCACACACGTCACACCCGTCACACACGTCACACACGCCACACACACACACACACACACACACACACACACACACACACACACACACACACACACACACACACACACACACACACACATTATATTTAGATGGATGATGTATGCAGTCAACGGAAGTGAATAGATGAGTTTTTTGTTTTAAATATCCATTCTCAATTTGATTGTTTTGCTTGTGCCATTTTACATTTATTTTTATAATAAAATCCTATCTCATATCTGCTCCGACATGTTAACTTAGTTGTACAATGTACACTTCCTTTATATATCATAGTGATTCATTGGACTAACTAATAAATTATTTTTGTCTGGTCAAAATTTTGTGACAATATTACAAAAGTATTCTTATTATTTTGTAGCATA
Source organism: Escarpia spicata (assembly GCA_963995525.1). Lineage (NCBI taxonomy): Eukaryota > Metazoa > Annelida > Polychaeta > Sabellida > Siboglinidae > Escarpia > Escarpia spicata. Next base: position 8,714,914 of record OZ023216.1, read on the forward strand.
ACATAAGGCTGTTCGTGCTTTCACAAATCACTCAAGCTTACAATCAAAATCAATTTTATATTTTAACAAGAAAGCACTTTTTATTATAAAACTGACTGTATAATACTACAGATTTGAATATCGACAAACAATTTTTATTGTGGGCTAGATATTAAACATTTGACCCCAATAAACTTTGTTTAAAAACAACCAGTCTTTCTTCCTTTAAATATAATAGATGCTACTCATCAGATGTAAACTTTGGTCATATTATAATTTGTATTAAATAAATTTCACATACAAATGCAATATAAATGTGAATAAATATTATGTTGGTTTTGAAGAAATTGTGTTTTGTGATTAAAATATTTTATAATATTTTCATAATGTCTTATTTTCCTCTGCTTAGTGTGTCTGATTTAATTTGCATTTGCTCAGCCCAATCAATCAATCAATTCATTTTATTGTCCTAGGAAGGATATTTGTCTTACAGGTAAATCTCACACAAATATAATGTGAAAAACATACATGTTAGATGTTTATATACACGTATGTAAAGTATAAATCTAATAAAATCAACCACCTGTTTATTTCAGACTGCCCAAAGGTGTTACAGCAAACCACTATCTCACAGGATCGGTGACATTTGCCAAAGACGAATATGGAAAGAAGTCGGTAAGAGCAACAACCAACCAAATCATGAAAATGACAAATTAGTATTGGCTGTTCATGCGTGTATGATGTAAATACAGTGCGTTGCAACACCAGTACCAAGGTCATGTCCAGTAGAGATTTATTTTTGTATAAACAGAATGATAGATTATATATACATGTAACAATATCTTCTTAGATTCACATTCACCCAGTATACTGGTTGGGGAAGTATCTGCTATACTTACTAAAAGATGCCATTTTGAAATAAATCGGAAGAATCTTTTGCATGTCAAGATGATAAATCGGATACGTTTAAACTGTATAGCATTAACAAAACCAGACTACACCTATACCAAATGTTACGTAATCAAAATAGAAGCATACGTCAGTAATGGTTGTACTGCCTCTTCAAGAAATCAAAGATCGGCGGCAAAGCTCTCGCGACGTTGCCCGTAGCCAAGGTACTGTTTTACAGACGAGCAAAGCTGTTTCCTGCTACTAATATATAACTATGTCCCACCAATATGCCCTCTGGCTCAGTAACATTCCAAGCTCAACCCAAACTTTCCCTGTAGTTCGGAAGTGGTACGTACATGTTGGAGTAGTTTTCTCATTCCATGTGCAAGGTGCCCAGCGTTTCTATATTTCCTGTATCGTTTATTGCAATTGTTATGTTTTCTTATATTTTTTTAACAAAATTCCTGTATTTTCAAAACATTTCTGTTTTCGTAAAAATTGTAGAGATTTGGAGATTTGTTGACTGATATTACAAAAATATTTACTCTGTAAATCTACATTTCATTGACCCCCTGAGGTGGGATCAGATTCTACATTTCATTGACCCCCTGAGGAGGTATCAGATTCTACATTTCATCGGTCCCCTGAGGAGGGATCTGATTGTGTGGTATAGTGTCGCATGCATCACATCGTATTCAAATAAGTGAAATCAGTTAAGTTTGTGGCGTAAAGTTTAAAATCAGCAGTTAGCTTGAGTCTGTAGGTGGCACCACCTGAAATATCGCTGTGTTCAGCAATGTTTGCTATTGGCTTAGTATCTTGTGCAATTATTTTCTTTAAATATTCCTGTATTTTTTACTCTTGAATTCCGATATTTCCTATAAATGTTTGACAGAAATGGCTGGGCACGCAGCATGTGTAGCAGGAAGTGGAATAGTTCCTTGTTGTGTGACGTAACATACGGTAGTTCCCTTGTTGCAGACAGTCTGGTTATATATACATGTTTATTTCACATATTTTTCATGTGTGAATAAAAAATGGAATAATCATTGTTAGCTGAGTAAATTAGTCCCTTTGGTTGTAAGAATAATTGTGTAGCAAACTGTTCCAGGTGGCATCGTATTTGTAAGTTTTTTGAAGATGCTAAAATAGTAATTTGAAACAGAAAACGTCCTAACTTAATTACTGCTTTGTTGGTACAGTTCACAGTTACACTTGGCCTGAATGACTATTGAATGCATTTACCTTGCTTTGTTATCTGCTTATCATAATCATTGCTTCTTTACACTCATTTGTCCAGTGTAGACATTCATTTTACATGCATTCCCACTTTCAACATCTCCTGACAAAGGTTCCTCGTGAAGTGTCAGATTTTAATTAACTGCCATATCTTAAAAACAACTCATGATATCGTGATGACATTTTTAGTGTACGACATATGTATGAATAGAAAGTTACGTGTGACGTATTAATCAATCAATTCGCATGATGGTTACCATGGTAACCAGACTATCTTAAAAAAAAGCAGATTGAATTCCTATAGTTATGTTTTCAAATTTATTCTGACATGTAATGTATATTAAATTGAGAGAGAAAGAGAGAGAAAGCGAGAGAGAGAAAGGGAGAGCGTGAGAGAGAGAAAGGGAGAGCATGAGAGAGAGAAAGGGAGAGAGAGAGAGAGAGAGAGAGAGAGAGAGAGATAGCGTGAGAGAGAGAAAGGGAGAGTGTGAGAGAGAGAGGAGACAGAGATAGAGCGAGCGAGAGAGAGAGAGAAAGGGAGAGCGTGAGAGAGCGAGAAGAGAGAGAGAGAGAGCGAGCGAGAGAGAGAGAAAGGGAGAGCGTGAGAGAGAGAAAGGGTGAGCGTGAGAGAGAGAAAGGGTGAGCGTGAGAGAGAGAGAGAGAGAGAGAGAGAGAGAGAGAGAGAGAGAGAGAGAGAGAGAGAGAGAGAGAGAGAGAGAGAGAGAGAGAGAGAGAGAGAGAGAGAGAGAGAGAGAGAGAGAGAGAGAGAGAGAGAGAGAGAGAGAGAGAGAGAGAGAGAGAGAGAGAGAGAGAGAGAGAGAGAGAGAGAGAGAGAGAGAGAGAGAGAGAGAGAGAGAGAGAGAGAGAGAGAGAGCATGAGAGAAAGAAAGGGAGAGCGTTATTCAGCCAAACTACTTTGTTGCAGAAATGAACATAATATTTATTACAATAATTTGTATGGAAATATATGAATTCAATTTTCCATGGGACAGTCTACAAAACCTACCCTGACAGTTCTTTCTAAGATTGCCTGGTTACCATTGTCACTATCATGTAAATTGAGTATTATGTCAGATGTGGCTTTCTTTCATATATATACAATACATTGAAAAATTAAGTTACAATAAGGTGAATAGTTTCTAAGAAATGACAGTTAATTCAAATTTGACATTTAACGAAGAGCCTGTGGTCCTAAGCATATATTCCTACCATTGTCTGGTCATAATTTGGCTAGTCCTTTCAAGTACAATGTTCTTGGCCCAACCTGCTTATGGGATTCCCCATTTGAGCTTGGTGCATGTATGGTCCTTGGTTCTTGATTATTCATTTATGCCACATCCTTTTTGGGTGTGAATTTTATTGAAATGTCTTTGAGATTCAAGTGTAATGCCGAAATAAAGTGTTGCATTTCTACATGATTCTACACTTCATGTACTCTGCATTTCTACATGATTCTACACTTCATGTACTCTGCATTTCTACATGATTCTACACTTCATGTACTCTGCTAGGAAACTGCTAATTGAGTGCAAATGCTTAACCTGCTCTTTCACAAGTTCAGTGTTTCATGTTAGGTACTTTGTATGCATAAAGCTTACTAAAATAAAACCCGAAGTTTTGTTTATGGTTAAATTAATGCTTGAAGCTTTAAGTATTTTATGTTTCAAAATACCGGTATATTATTTGTTTATCTACAAAAGTAACTAGCAACAGCTACATGTGCAATGAAGCAGTTTATAATAAACTAAAAAGTCAGTTTCACATAATATGCTTGTGCTAAATTAACTAGGCAGTTTCATATTCAATATTTTGGTATACTCGTGCTGAATCCACAAGATTTTCAATATTCTGTTATGTCCATGCTGGATTAACAAGGCATTTCACTTTCAGTATTTTGTTATGCTCGTGTTGCTAAGTTAACAAGGTTAATAGCCATTAACTTTTCCTGTAAAACAATGTATTGTAGTTGTCCTGTTGAGTGCATATGATTCCTGTTTCACATGAAGTCAAACTTGGTTGAATAACAAGATTTAATTTAAGAAATGCATGCCGTTTCCACTCATTAGCTACTGCTGTGATATTTATCATAAGGGTAATATCAACCGTAATATATATTCTGGTAATGTTTCTAGCATTAAAAAGAAACTGGTTAAATAGTTCCCATGCTGTGCTCATATTTGAGGTTTACTGATTATTAATTATAATTCAACACTTAAGTTTATCAAGATTCAAGAGATAAGTAGGGTTCAGATAAAAAAAATTCTAATCTGGCTACAAGAATTCAGAGAATTTTCTTGCGCCTCTCCAGGTGTGAACTATGATGAAAGTTCCAAGTGGGACAACTCCTGTCACTGATTGGCCACTGTCGAAGTCGTGACCGCCTGTCAAACAAGTTAGACCCCACCCCATTTTCACCTGCATTGCAACTATGTCTGTGACTGACATTTTGTACCATTCAACATTGATTAGCCAGTTGGGCAAAAAATCTAGTTACATCATCGACAACTTGACTGGAGGAGAAGGGTTGTGATGTCATTGTATGTGTGTGGACAATATTCGGTTTACCTTCTGAAGGGTCACAATGGTTGAGACTTTTAAGGTACATTTTGACAGTATGGACCAATTTGTCAGATATTTTACAGATATATTTTCTCTTCTCCGCCCACGCTGTAATGACGGCTGCTTGTAGGACACGTACCCCTTCATGTATGTGTTGGCTGACCAACCGAAGAAGGCCAAGTCAAGCAACAACACCAGCAGTAGCACTGGTAGTGTTGCCAGTATCAGCAGCATCAACAGCAGCAGCAACAACATGAACGGGGAGAAGACAAAGGAACAGGAATACGAAGAGGCACTTCGCGATCTCAAGATTACTTGGATGGCCAAGTATGTTCCTCCACCTTGTTTCTTGCTATAGTCGTTCTACTACGACCCAACAAAAGATCCCCCCGTAACTTTTTTGTTTCTTTCTATGATCAATTAAATTATGATTGTTCCAAGTTATGTAAACCATTGCTAACTAATCAGTGGATGGTTTACGTAACTTGGAACAATCAGAAAACAGGCGTAGCGTTGCTAACAGCTGTACAAAGTTATGATATCATACAAATATTTAGTAAAGTCCTCCTCTGCATCTCTGTGTGTGCATGAGTGAATGCATGTATGTGTGTGTGCATGAGTGAATGCATGTATGTGTGTGTGAATGCATGTATGTGTGTGTGCATGAGTGAATACATGTATGTGTGTGTGCATGAGTGAATGCATGTATGTGTGTGTGTGCATGAGTGAATGCATGTATGTGTGTGTGCATGAGTGAATGCATGTATGTGTGTGTGCATGAGTGAATGCATGTATGTGTGTGTGTGTGTGCATGAGTGAATGCATGTATGTGTGTGTGCATGAGTGAATGCATGTATGTGTGTGTGCATGAGTGAATGCATGTATGTGTGTGTGCATGAGTGAATGCATGTATGTGTGTGTGCATGAGTGAATGCATGTAGGTTGTTCTCTAAAGCTGGGTGCCAAAGTGTGACATGGGGTGGTAAAAATTAACTCCTTATAAACCATTTTTTTTTTTTTTTAAAGACAGGTACATAAAAGAAAGATGAGTTGTTTGGTTTGTGTGTGTGTGTGTGTGTGTGTGCGTGCGTGCATGCGTGCGTGCGTGTGTAATGTGGTGTTAAAGTTACGTAACTCTACAGATGTCCCGCGTAACACAGACACCAAATAGAAGGAAATACAACAAAGCAAATGAAAAATTGTCGTATGGTAATTTGTTTGTGAATACACATGCTATTACTATGACTACCTATTCAACATTTCACTTAAAGAATATATATATATATATATATTCTGACGAAATCGATTTGGTGTATACAGTGTGATAGGAATGGGGTATGCGGCAGATTCTGTTCACCCTCACCGCTGTGCTGTTGAGGACCTTATTACTTAATAATACATGTATAGCAAAGCAATAAGTTTACATCATATATTTTGTCTTATTTTATGTACAAACTGAAGCTGAGCTTGTAAATTGTTAAGTGACAATATTTTTTTATATGAAATATAGTACATTATCAGATATTACAATACATACACCATACAAATTATTGAAATTATACTAAACTGAACATTAAAACAAAATTGTAGTTTACCGTCTTGCCATTGACAATGACGGCCCGGTTTTCCCATCTTGACCAGGTTGTTGGGCCTTGGTGTGCCAGGAGAGGGCGAAGGTGGTCCATCAACTTGTTGGGGCCGCAGGCTCCACAACGGTTGTATGCACAGTTGATGTGCCAACGTCCCTCGTCACGACCACACGTCACCAGATCCACAGCGTGGTATGGATGGCGTATCCGGCAGATCTTGTTCAACCTTGCTGCTATGCTGTTGATGACTTTGATCTTCAGGCTGACATTCTCACAATACTCACAGAGGCACTGGCGTAAGCAGTTCTGCGGAGCTGGTCGAATGTAAGCCGGCCGGCATTTTGCAAAATGCGAAAAGCTGATTACACTGCCTGTCGACTCCGTAAATTCCCTGTGTAGGTCTACGAGAGGCTTGGATAAGACAACACTTTTTCGAGACAAGCTTATTATGGGGCAGCAGGGTTGCTGATGAGGCATAGAAATCCTTCACCTACACTTCTAGCTTCTTCTCCATGGGTGTTGCAGCAGCATGACGTTCAAGTAGGGTGGAGCTGCTGGACACCATCTTCACGGCCGTTTTTCTAGTAATTCCAAGGGACAGACACTCGGCACGGGCAGACAGACTGCCCCCGCAGACTGACAGAAGTGTCCATCTTGCCGTATTTTCATATGTTGACCGACGATGTTTGAGTGAAACCAACTTGTTGATGACTTGTTGGCCAATCTTGACTTCCAAGGAGGAAGCTGCTCTTACTGATGCTACGAATATCGACTGTTTCCCGGGTGAAGCTTTGTCTTTCATGTCCTGGACAACTTGAAAATACTTGTGAGGACTGTCAGGAAGTGCTGCCCGGGCCCTTAACAATGCCTTTCGTCTTGCTGCTGGTGTGTGGGAAGATGCAGAAGTGGAAGGTTGTGTTTCCTGATTAACGTTCTGATCGCCTGATCGCCTGATCGCCTGATCGCCTGATCGCAGATCGCTCTGTAGTTGTGGCTGCTGATCAATCTCTTTTGCCCGTTTCTTCTCTTGGTACTTCTGTCGTCGCTTTCTTTGGAACCATGCCTTCTTCTTTGGGTTGGCATTCAGATTGGCCCTTTGTTTCTTCTTCTCCCTCCATTTTGCCCTCTGTTCCTTATCTGTTTTCCTAGTGCGCCTCGCTGGAACCTCCAGGGCCCTATCTCTCACTCTCTTTGCCTGCATGCGTAGTCTTGCTTGTTCATTCTGCTTGGCTTTCGTCTCTAGTGTGACATCCTCTCTGTGCTGTTGGCTGTACAACCTCGCCTTCTCTTTGTACGCTTCATGTTTAACTGGATTAGCTTTCAGTTTCAGTTTATAGTCTCTACAGGTTTCTGCATTTGTCTTTTTCTGAGGGTGAGGTGGTGGGGCTGCTGGGGGAGTTCTGGGTTGTTGCGTTTGCCAGCTATTCTGTTGCTTTGCCGAGTAGACATAGTCAACCTGACACACACACACAATTTATTAATTCTATTCCAAATTGATCTAAACCTCACAAATAATTATACACGGTTAAAATTGAGGGAACAGTTGACTAAATCATTGAAAATTATATAATTCTGTGTCACAGTAAAATAATTCAAACACTGAAGTCATGACACGTTGGTTACATGAGTTACGTTGGACATCTATCATCGTCAAATAATTCTCAAGCAAAGATTTTTAACCACATGGTCTTTTTCTGACCCATGTAAATCAAAACCTAAGAGGGAATAAATGAGAAAAATTAAGCAGACAACACAAGAACAATGGATTCTATGATAATTTAATACAAATCCTCATGTGTAACGTAACAAGAGTCCGTGAAAGTCATCACTTTAGGCTTCCGGATACGTTGGACATCAAGTTTTGCAGAATCTTACCTTGAAGCACGGTCAGTAGCATACGATGTCCTGCGTAACAATCTCCCACCGGCCGGAAGCAAACATTTGAAACCTTTGTTTGTGTACACGAGGGAACGCTACGCACGCATTCAGTGTGCAGTTATTCCTCCGCGGAGAGTTGGAGTTCATGGGTCTTAAAATATTTCCACAAGTTTTCGATTACAAAGAGAAATCGAATGATTTGTTCAGTCCAACGTAACCGAGAAAACCGGAATCGACCCATAAGTCTAAAGTAAAATCGCTAGTAAAAGACTAATTATTTTATTTTTTCATACAAAAATTGGTATTGCAGATTTCAAATATACGTCGACACTGGGTCAGTGCAAATAGTTCTGGATTCATGCGCGGGATCGTACTTCGCTCAGTTCAAATGTAAAGGTGTGAACTGCGGAAACCATGTGTTACGTTGGACATTCTATTTTCATTTCGTCCAAAATACACTTTACTTAGATTCGTCAGTGGAGGAAATAAAGTAAACACTTAAAAGACACATAAACAGCACAAATTTGTATGTTTTTTCCTGTTTTTATTCACTTTTCTTGCACACGCCTACACAAATACACCGAGTGGCGAAACTTGTCACACATTGGTCCGCCATTTTCGTCTCTATTTGTCGATAGTTTGCTTCAAAGCACATGCAAAAAGTCATATTTTTTCATACCTTGGTTTATTCCCATTTATTAGTACATCAAAATTCAACACAATGATCAACAACAAACAGACTGAATAAGTGAATTGGTAAGCAATAAATTGATTTGAAGTGAATGCCACTGTGTGGCACCCAGCTTCAAAGAGTGACCCATGTGTGTGTGTGCATGAGTGAATGCATGTATGTGTGTGTGTGCTAGCGTGAGTGCATGCATGAGTGCGTGCATATGTGTATCACATTCTGGTGCATAATGTCGAAAAAAGCACTGGGTGCCTGGTTTCTCACATAACCATAAAAATGATCACGTAGACCTGGCTAAGAACCACTAAGTTATCCATTCCAGAGGAGGGTATTTTTGCTGGTTTTATAGAATTCACAACGGTGTATGATCAAAATTTGACTTAAGATTTTGTCAAGTGATTCTGTAAATGCATTTGAACCTGCACGTGAAGCTGCTGGTGTGTTGGCAGACTGGAGACATGGCCAAGTGTGTTTGAGGAGCTCCGACAGACATATGAGGATCACCTGCCTCTACACGTAGCCCGACTACACGCCCTCGACTCGGAGAAGGTGTGCAAACTTGTGTAGTAATAATAACTAGCTCCCACCCACCTGTGCAGCCACAAACTTGTGTAGTAATAATAACTAGCTCCCACCCACCTGTGCAGCCACAAGCTTGTGTAGTAATAATAACTAGCTCACACCCACCTGTGCAGCCACAAACTTGTGTAGTAATAATAACTAGATCACACCCACCTGTGCAACCACAACTTGTAGAGTAATAATAACTAGCTCACACCCACCTGTGCAGCCACAAATCAAAGGCAGCAGTTGTCACTATTACTTTATTTTGAGCTTAAACTCCTTCCCGTGACTATGTCATATCCACCGAAGCCAATTACGGCATTGCGTGTAGCAGGCAATATTAAAACACCACAGTGGAGCCACCTGGGGATTGATTGACAATTAAATTTGTCCACTGAAAAAGTAAATAAGTATCGTTGTGGGTTTTTCCCAAATACATTACAATTTGGTAGATCAGAGGTGAGTGGTTCAAGGAAGTGGAAGCATAGAAAATGAGGCAAGTTAATCTCGGCGCCCAGGAAGAGATGGACTTACAATGACCCAAGGCTAGCATGTTGATATATAGATGTGATCTCATACAGAGCCGATAACACCCTTGAAGGTGCTCATGGTGCTTACACCATTATCAGAGCAGGTGTCTTGGCTAATGCAGTGCCTGTGTGGGGTTTTGTAGCTCGACACCATAGGCTCTGAGTCCATGATAGTTTTTTCCATTTCCCTGTGTGGTATTACTTCCCACAGACGCCAGGGAGAACGAATAGACACGTTCAGTGACAACCATTATTGGTCAGTTTAGTTTCTTTCAGTGACAAACCAGTGTCATTTGAGGCATTTATTTAATTAATTTGATCCATTTGTTTCACTAACAGTTGGTACATGAGTAATCATTAATGTGGGTCCTTAGACTTGGAACTATTAGTTAATCTAGTGGGCAACTTGCCCTTTCTAAATTCCACCCCTCTTATCAGTTGTAATGGCCCGTCTTGGCCAGTCATCTGCCAGTCTTGAAGACAGGCAGTCGGGTCTCTGGCTATGTCCTGGGTAGAATTTACCAATGGCTTACAGTGTCTCCTCCGAAAGACGCACAAAGTGGGGTGAACAAAACTGACAAAGTTTCTAGATTATGGTCGTTAGATGGAAAATGTATACATGTATCATTATGTGTGGGCAGGTGTTGGTTTGGTTGTTGCCATGTATCATTATGTGTGGGCAGGTGTTGGTTTGGTTGTTGCCATGTATCAGTATGTGTGGGCGGGTGTGTGTTTGGTCATTGCCATGTATTATTATGTGTGGGCAGGTGTTTGTTTGGTCATTGCCATGTATCAGTATTTGTGGGCGGGTGTGTGTTTGGTTCGTCGTTGCCATGCATCATTATGTGTAGGCATGTTGGTTTGGTCGTTGCCATGCATCATTATGTGTGGGCGGGTGTTGGTTTGGTCATTGCCATGCATCATTATGTGTGGGCGGGTGTTGGTTTGGTCGTTGCCATGCATCATTATGTGTGGACGGGTGTTGCTTTGGTCATTGCCATGTATCATTATATGTGGGCTGGTGTTGGTTTGGTTGTTTCCATGTATCATTATGTGTGAGTGGATGTTGGTTTGGTTGTTGCCATGTATCATTATGTGTGGGCGGGTGTTGGTTCGGTCGTTGCCATGTATCATTATGTGTGGGCGGGTGTTGGTTTGGTCATTGCCATGTATCATTATGTGTGGGCGGGTGTTGGTTTGGTCATTGCCATATATCATTATGTGTGGGCGGGTGTTTGTTTGGTTGTTGCCGTGTATCATTATGTGTGGGCGGATGTTGGTTTGGTCGTTGCCATGTATCATTATGTATGGGCAGGTGTTGGTTTGGTCGTTGCCATGCATCATTATGTGTGGGTGGGTGTTTGTTTGGTCGTTGCCATGTATTGTTATGTGTGGGCGGGTGTTGGTTTGGTCATTGCCATGTATCACTGTGTGGGCGGATGTTGGTTTGGTCGTTGCCATGCATCATTATGAGTGGGCGGATGTTGGTTTGGTCGTTGCCATGCATCATTATGAGTGTGCGGATGTTGGTTTGGTCATTGCCATGTATCATTATATGTGGGCGGATGTTGGTTTGGTTGTTGCCATGCATCATTATGTGTGGGCGGGTGTTGGTTTGGTCGTTGCCATGTATCATTATGTGTGGGCGGGTGTTTGTTTGGTCGTTGCCAAGTATCAGTATGTGTGGGCGGGTGTTGGTTTGGTCCTTGCCACATATCATTATGTGTGGGCGGGTGTTTGTTTGGTCGTTGCCAAGTATCAGTATGTGTGGGTGGGTGTTTGTTTGGTCGTTGCCACATATCAGTATGTGTGGGCGGGTGTTGGTTTGGTCCTTGCCATGTATCACTATGTGTGGGCGGGTGTTGGTTTGGTCGTTGCCATGTATCATTATGTGTGGGCGGGTGTTGGTTTGGTCATTGCCATGTATCATTATGTGTGGGCGGGTGTTGGTTTGGTCGTTGGCATGTATAATTATTTGTGGGCGGGTGTTGGTTTGGTCGTTGCCATGTATCATTATGTGTGGGCGGGTGTTGGTTTGGTCGTTGCCATGTATCGCAACGGAAATATAATGACAGTGGCTGGCACTACTTGTTGAGTGGAATCTACTTATATTCGAGCTAGTTTATGTAAGTGGGTAGGTTAAAATTTTCCTCTTAGACCGTTCGAAACTTGAGCGCCAAACTTTAAGGGACTAATCTACAACCCCTAGAATAGGACGTAAGACCTATATATTTTCAAAATACCCTATGTATGTCAAGATTCTCATTTGTTTGAGTAAATCACTTGTGCGGAATGTAAAACGTAAAGTGCGTGTGATAGGTAAGACGTAACTTGACAATTGCACGAATCATGCACGCGCAGCAAATACCTCCAGAAAACGGTCCCTGCGTCATACATTTGGCAACATGAAGTATATGTTGACATGCTTCCTAGTTATGTCTACCCTCCTGCCAACAGCATACAAATATTATTTGACAATGCTGCGCTATCACAACTAGGGCCTATCAATGGACGTGAACTTCACATTCCCACTGACCTTCGTCATTTTGAACAAACAATTAATATCTGCGAGCGCGTTATGGTGTTTATGTAATGATGCTGTGTGTTTTCTAACATTTGGTAAATATTACTATCACGACTCATCTACCAAGGCATCCCTTCAGGTGACGAGTATTTTTGCTAGTATATACTAGATATTAATGCACTATTGTGGACATCAGAATCAGGCTGCATGATGGGTAATGTCTTGGCAACCATGTTACGTCAGTTGTATCCGATGGTTATTGGCTGTGGATTTGGATCGCTCAGTATTGTTATGGGTACGTGGTGGTTTAAACTAATACCGAGCACTACGTTATTTGGACTGTGAACTTATAAGACCACTTCTTAATTGAAGTTACAATGATGTATCAGTGTGCATAGTAATACAATTGTTGACAAGTGTTTGTGTTTATCGCAGGAGCGCACGTCCAGATTGGGGGATGTAATAGAAGCGGCGAAGACGGTCATAGGAAAGATTGATCAACAGTCACTACTTGCCTACTACGGCATGAAGTTTGATGTCCGGCCAAACGCTGCTGCTGTCAAGAGGTGACTTATTTACCCTCGCAAACTCCTTCATCCATTGTCATGATGCACATTCATTGGTGTTCTTGTCTGTATACTGTATTAATAGTTTTGTGCAAAGTAAGTGTGCATCACGGAAAGACCAGACTCTGATTGAAAAACTTGTGAAAGTCAGAGAACGGCACGTTCGTATGCAGTGTGGTATCCTGTGCATAGGACTGCTCGGTGCGCTTTCCACTTCACACTTGGCTAGCCTGTTCATTCATGTACCATCGTAATATCTCTGGGAAGTACAATTTAGCTTATGACAAGGTAAACTTTGTTTTTTGGCAACATTTTGATCTGGTCTGGTGACATTCGTTAATTTATACAGTGCTAGTTAGTTGGGTTTAGTGTGATTTAAATGCCCAAATGCTATAAATTTTATATTTAAAAGTACACCTAAATTAACAATGTTTTACTTCATGTTTTAAACTTAATAGACATTTCACCAGTATTTGACTGATTTTATGATAATGAAAATCTAATTTTTATGTAAGAAGGTGACCCAATGCAGGTAACTGAATCTACCTGATTTTCTTTCCCCATTACACACGCTATACATTAGAGCACAGTGGCGCAGTGGCTAGAGCATTGGACTCTCAATCGAGAAAACCCGGGTTCAAATGCAGTGCTGCTGTTTCGAACATTTGGCAAGTTTAGTCACTCTACGTTGCTCCAGTTCACTCAACTGTATGAATGAATACCTGGCTATAGAGAGTGGTGGGTATTTGTGTTCGAATAGTTTCATGCATTACTTACAGCATGGCTGAATGCTTCTCAGAGAAGTGGAGATGGTGTTCGATCGAACAGAACAGGTCTGCCAGGGAGTAACATCTAAAGCGCTTTGAGCAGTTCTAAGGACTGGATACCATGCTAACTTATTTTATATGTTGTTGTGCAGTGAGATGGACAAGCTGAAGATGGCGCTGATAGACGCGTACGTGCGTCTCGGCTGTGCCCAGGCGGACGTTGTCCTCGAGGCGCAGAAGGCGACGTCGTCCCAGGATGAGGAACGGGAGGAGAGCAGCATCATGTCAACGACACCGCACACGACACCAAAAGACGTTGATGACACATTGCAGCAACTGCAGCAATGGGTCGATGTCTCTGACTCAAAGGTGCGACATCTTGTGTGACTCGGTCGTCCTGCATGTACTGGTAACCATCTTTATGTGCCAGTGGGAGCCGCTGGTTACATCAGTCTCAGTACTCCCTGGTAGATCGCCTTGTGAAACTCTCAAGATAACCTCAGCCAATAATATCGCTTGCCGTGATGTTCTGGTGGAACATTTGGAAGTAGACGTAGTAATTTGAATACACAGTACTGCTCAGTGGCTCATAAGAATCGTCGAATGGATAATTATATCTGGATTCCAGGAAGTTGAGGGTGTCTTCTTAGAATTGGAGTAGGAGTTTAACGGGTGTCTGCACGGTTCTCACAGGTGGTACAGCCATGACCAGCGAAGTCATGTTATGATTCAGCTAACTTCCATACAATGTGTAGGAGACCTGCTGGAGGTAGTGTACATCATTACCACCCCAGCTTGCATGGATGTTCGTATGTGGATCTGGTCACTGTTTCACTGTTTAACATTCTTACCTGTGCTCGTAAACCCAATTTTTCTCTTTAAAATTGATTTTGCTTTATAACATTGATCTTGTATTTATGTGAAATTCTTCATTCTGGATCAGTTCAGCCATTCAACATACCTTTGCAACAAATTGTCTTACACAGGTAGCACTGGTATCATTAAAAAACTGAAATGTTGTCTTAAAATAATGCCTGTATCTCCACATCGCCATAGTATACCTAAAGATCTGGGCCATTGTGACCTATAACGAACGTGTAATCACATTGTTTAAATGGCTTACGTGTCACCTATGTTTGACACTTGTGTTGCCTTACAATCCCCAGGTGCATCCACTAGCAATGAGACATGCCCTGGTACACCGACACCACGGTCGCGCCCTCAAACTTCTAGGCAAAGTCGGAGAAGACAAACCAACGGAAGACATTGATAACAAGTCTATAGAGGTCAGTATGTGCTTGTGTGGCTCTCTCGTTGTTTTCACCAGTTGTTTGTAGATCATGAGTGATAATCTGACTTGCCAACGCAATTGTTCAACTTTATTGTGTAGTTGCAGTAATATCGTCAGACGTATTATCAACTGGTTTAATTCTGGATCCAGAATCGATTAATTTAATTCAATCTTCATGTGAATGCTTCATACGATTAAGCATAATGACAAACATGCACTGTCCACAACCTTTCCATAGCAGTAATCCGGCCATAGTGGACATATTGCTTAGTCCCAGTATTTATACTACTGGTACAAATAGAGCTTGACCAGGATTGTTACAGGCACATTTTGAAATCGTACAGTTGCACATAAGGATAGGGATATCTGTCTAAGTAACAGTACTGGTTAAAACCAGTTTTGCTTAAATGAAGGAGGTGGCATGATCTGATTTCTGTTCTGTTATTGTGGTGTTGACATTCTGCACTACAAGATCCCATATGCCTTTCGAGTCATGTTTTATAGCTACCACTTCCCACAGTAGCAGCATATCATAAGTAGGCCTGAACACGATAGACTTTTCATCAGCCACTGCCTAACAAATTATGTTGTGGTATGTTTCAGCTGTATACCCTGCTGGGCTGGGACTTCTGTGTGCGTCATTTTGAGACGTGGCTGCTCGTACGATACCCTGCCTCCTACCGTCTCTTCTGATGGGTGCCACTCTCAAAGCATGGCAGACTGGACCTGTTGTCTTGCTCAAAGTTATTTTGGGTTGCATGTGATGGAAAGTTATTGTGTACAATAGTCATTATCAGGGTTACAGAAGCACTGCCCACAAACTGTTGTAAATAATAACTTTTATACCTAATTTATTAATAACTTTTATTTTTGTAACACTGGATATAGATTTAACAAGATTGCCACCCAAAGAATTAACTCTAGATGGCAGGTGGCCAAGGAAGCCTTTTGGCTTATCGAGAGTCCAACCCTTTTTTATCTAAGTGTATCCCGTATATAAGACAATGGTCATGATCAGAGGCACTTAATATACAACATTGATAAAATGTAAAGAAATTTACTTGTGTAAAATAAGTATAAGCTAAACACTAAAGGAGGTACAGGGTGTATTAGAAAACTGGTCATAATCATGCAGTAGAAATAAAGAATTAAAATGCAATAACAGATTGTGTGACAGTTACTGTAAAATCTGTGAAGTAACGTGAGACAGTTTTAGGCTAAGAATGTGTGAAGTGGGGCTACTTTATTGATGTGTAACAGCAATAACGTTTAACAGCAGTAACGTGTAACAACAGTAACGTGTAACAGTAGTAACGTGCAACAGCAGTAACATGTAACAGCAGTAACATGTAACAGCAGTAATGTGTAACAGCAGTAATGTGTAACAGCAGTAATGTGTAACAGCAGTAATGTGTAACATGTAACAGCAGTAACATGTAACAGCAGTAACGTGTAACAGCAGTAACATGTAACAGCAAGCAATATATAACTGTATTTAATTCCCAATCACATGGTGTCTAATGCATGATCCAGCAATTTTGTGCAAATTTGATTCAACTAAGTATCGCAGTATACACAAGCGCTAAGCCTTACTGGCAACAAAATCACGCAAAATTACACATTGTTTCAACATTTTGTGGGCGTGGCTATTGTATCCCAAAAGGTGACTACATTTCAATAATCTTCTTTCATCTTCTGCAATGTTTCAAGAACGAAGCATGTCAGTCTGACGGTATTAGAGTGTGAATTTTGTTATTGATTGTGTCTTTGCTAAAAACTATCACATCTGTTATGACATCGGATCTTGTGGCAAGCGCGCAAGTTGACAGTAATGTGTCATAAGTTGTCATGATATATTAGTGTAAGGGGGAGACAGGGTAGGGTTGGTTCTGCGAGACTTCTCAGGTTGAGGTGGAATGATCATTAAACATGTACCAGAAAGATGGTAATGAAATGTCTGCAATATGTGAATGTTATATATTATGTATGTCTCTCTCTTCCTCTCCATCTCTCTCTATAGATACACACAAAAATCTCTCCGACCTTCGTCATTTCAAACAAACAACAAGTATCTGCGAACACGTTATGGTGTTTATGTAACAATGGTAATAGTACTATCATAACTGTCAACTACCAAGGCATCCCATCAGGTGATGGGCATTGTTTCTAATAGGCATAACTGGACTACATCTGCACCATCTAGGAATATATGATGATTATTATGTGCTATCGTTATAAAATGATTATATGTGCAGTTAGGTGACAACTTAAACATACTTTGTATCTATTAAATTCTTTGATCTGTCCAACCAAGGTCTGCCATTGAAATACTAGCAGTCCACATTGTTAATGACAACAAAGTATTGCCATGCAACTTAGTAGAAATGGCCGTGCGTATTGTTCACAGGAATTGCACATTGTGTGGTGGCTCTTTGTTATATATAATGTAATCATACTTCACAGTACAATCTTTAATGGTGCTCGAAGGAAAAATGAATTCACAGCATAGTGTGCGTTTTAAACTTACTGCTTGTGCCACTTACAGCATGCATGTGTTATTTTAGATTTCACCTTTGAACTGTCGTTTTGAGCACTGGTGCTAAGTACGACGTCTTATCAGCATTAGGAAACTTTTCTAAGTTAGTTACACTCGTACAAAGTATTAACGATTTTAGAAATTGTAGATATGTAATATAAATAGCCACTTTTCTACTGTTCTGAGTACTGTGATATGGAGCACAATATTAAGTGTTCGATAAAATAGGTCTACTTCGTTTTCCAAAGTGTTTGTTCACAATGATGGATATATAACTATGTACCTGCCAACTCTCCCAGAATTTCCAGTGGTCTACTGGATTTTGGGTGTATCTGCCGATTTCACAGGTAAATCTCGTGGATTTTAATAGAAAACTCCAACAGCATCCCCCCCCCCGGCTTTGAGACAGAGCAACACCACAGGAGATGTGAGACATACTGAACTGGTGAAGTTCCAGTGAAAGGTCTCCAACAGCACCCACTTCCCCGCCAGCTTCTGATGTCAAGATCCGAGACAACGCGACACAGGAAGAATGCTGAACCTCTGATGAGTCTGCTGGAAAATAAAAAAGTTGGCAGGTATATATATATATATCACTGTCCTTGACCACCTTCAGACTGTTATGATCATACAAGGCAACTTCCGGTCATCAGTGTTTATTAAAACCTTGCGTTAGGAACTATCTGGATGTCTGTCAAATAACTGGAACGATTTTTATTTATTAATTTTGTTATGGGAATAAACACAGTGATGCACTGAATCAGATTTCTTGTCTTTTTCCTTTTATTGTGGCGCACCACAAGCAGTTCCACCTCCAATTCCCAAAAGTTCTTATTTTTAGGAATTAGTTGATTTAACTTAACGTTTGTGTCATATATGGTAGCCTCCTATGTTAGAGTTAGGTAGATGTAGTTTCTAGCCAGGTAGTACATGCTATATTGAAACTTAGATATACAAGCATATATGCATTGGGTAACTTAGAACACGTGATTTATGTGGACATGTTTTTCAGTCCTGTAACATGAAGAAAAAACGTGTTTGGATATTGAAAGAGCTTCATAAATCGATGGGAATGTATAACTACAATAAAATAAAACGAGTTAACAATGACTAAGTATTAGTATTACGATAATTTGTAATGCCCCCTCCCCATGCTGTGGACATGCCAAAATAGTCAGTTTGAGCACCTTTCTGACAGAAAGTCATAGATTATCACAACATATAATTTTATCTGTACATCCGACTCATTTCGTCAGGACTCGTCACACATATATATCATATAAATGGCTCCGAGCACTAAATCAGAAAATTTTCATGGCCCCAAGTAGTATATATATACAGTGTCACAATTGTATACTAAAGTGTGCAATCTTGCCTATTTTGTGTACCTCAAGTGTGTGGCCATGGAGCTGGTAGGGTTGGACCTTCCTGGCTCTGGTGACAGGCAGTGTGGTGTACTTCTCTGGGTGGAAAACCATGTCCCAGTTCTTCTCCCACTCGGCAAGTCGCTGGAGGTCTCGTTGTAGTTGCTCATGGTCTTTCAGTGCCTTTACCACGGTGTACACTGCTGTGTCATCAGCAAACAGTCTGGCTGGTGACGTCAGGTTCTCAGGCAAGTCGTTGATGTAGTATGCTAAGAACAAGCAGGGGCCCAGGACGGAGCCCTGGGGTACTCCTGAACGGACATTAATGAAACTGGATCTAATGCCCTCCACGACCACTGCTTGTCTCCCGTTGCTGAAGAAGTTGGTGATCCATGCATCGGTGGTACCCTGTAGCCATAGTGACGGAGCTTGTGTAGGAGCAGGCTGTGGTTGACCTTATCAAAGGCTTTCGCGAAGTCCAATATTAGGATGTCCGTCTGCTCGCCTTTCTCCATGTTTGTATAGAGTTCGTCGGTAATTAATGTATCGATGGTTCTGGTAGTGCCAACTGAACAGCATCCCGTGGTGAAATTTTGCTGTATTATAGTTGATAGCATCATATTTGTTTGTTCAACTATAAGATGAAAAATGGCTTAAGCTGGTGCATTGGTGTTTGTGTGGCGTACGAGGTCAGCCGGCTGTGCAGCAGCAAAATCATGCTCATCGAAGACGGTGCGGTCGATCGGTCATATTCCGGTCTTCCGGAAGCAGTTCACTGCTGTTTTCATTGTAACAGCAAGGACATACCTGATTCCGAACAATTCGCGGCGATATGAAAGGTTGTCACAACTCGACCTGGGTGGGATCGTAGCCAACATTCTACCGCCTCTGTGTAATTTGTCATCATGCAGTGGCTTCATGATGCTGACATCGAGTGTCTGCATGCGATGGCTACAATACGGCGGTAGGCAGATGACGGTCGCAAAATTGCCTCGAGCCATTTCGATGAAAGGCAAGTTTTGGGGTGCGTTTTGTGGCCATCTAAGATCAGAAGAACGGGTCTTGCGTCGGACAGGTTTGCGTGCATCAAGATGTGTTTGAACCATGTCAAAAAAAATTGAGATTGCATCCATCCTGTCTCATGCGCCACTGCGATTGACGCGGGGGGTGCTCGGTCCATCAGCTCGTTTTTCATCCTCTTCCTCGGGAAGATGAACAATGGTGGTATGAATGATCCAGCAGCAGTCGTGCCAATTTCAACCGTGACAAGTTGGCCCATCTCAGCAGGCGACAGTGAACCAACTTCTTTCTTGCCCCTACTAGCGATTATCTTGGATGGTCGATTGGCTACTGTGGTTATACTTGTCTCAACGACGTTATAAACGCGATCTGGAATAAACCTCTTCATGTCTTGAACCGTTTCCAGTAAATCGAAGAACGCGTTGACGGCTCCCTGGTTGAATGCTCTTGCGCGAGCTGCCGATAGGGGTTCTGGTATTCTCAGGGAAATATCGCGTCTCTGTGGCGAGCCTTAAAGTCGTGACACCAGTCTTTACCAGCTTCGCGTGTCCTGCGGTTGAAGTTATGTTGAATCCCATTTACTTTCGCCTAATTATATGCGACCCGCTTCAGTTGCAACAAAGTGAAACCAAACAGCATACTTTCTATGCGTTTAATATGCGCAACGAGTTCTGACTCCATCGCTGGTAAAATATAGGTCGGAATCTACCAGACCCTTTTCTGTCGCAACCGCAATGTCTCCCTCCCTCCCTCCCTCCCTCCCACCCTCCCTCCCTTGGGACTAATGCATTAATTAATATACGTCAGACCTGGGGCCGAAGTACTCGGTACTCGTGTACTCGAGTACATTTTTGAAGTACTTGTACTCGTACTCGTACTCATGAAACTTATGGGTCATGCACTCGTACTCGTACTCATACTCATTGTACTCAGATTTTACGAGTACATTATGAGTGCATTTGAGTACTTTCTCAATATGGACTTGGGAAATTAAATTTACTTGGTTATAAAATGAAAATTTCCTGAAATATTTAAATGTTCAACTATTTTTTTTAATACTTTGTTAATTCTGATAGAATACCACCTTACCATCCCTACACTTAGTAGATGCTCTGATAACCATGACTTTGATACACAAACATGACAATAGGCAGCATCTTTTCCCAGTCAGAAACACCTCTTCAGCAAACAAAAATTGTAGGCTATCAGTTCAGGCCATAAACCTGTTTGTTTAATTGAGCCACCAGGATTTAACAAGATTTAACAAGATTGCCATCCAGAAAATTACTCTGGATGGCAGTTGGACAAGGAAGCCTTTTGGCTTATCGAGAGTCCAATACTTTTTATCTACATGTATCCCGCCTTTTTAAGGTGTGTGTCGATTTTATTTTTAAACATATTCACGCTACTAGCACCAACACAATCAGGAGATAATCTGTTCCATTCATTTACAGTCCTTTGTGAGAATGAGAACTTTCTTATATCTAATCTACACTGCTCCTTTACTAATGTAGCTTCATGTCCTCTGGTCCTTCTATCTTTCTTAACTGAGAACAAAATGTTTCTATCAATATTTTCATAACCATTCAATATTTTAAACACTTCTATGTGATCTCCTCTCAATCTCCTGGTCTCTAGTGTTGTTAAACCACATTCTTTTAGGCGTATTTCGTAACTAAGATCCCTCAGATTTTGTATCATTTTAGTCGCTCTCCTCTGTACTCTTTCTAGCATATCTATGTCCTTCTTGCGATATGGCCTCCATGCTTGTATACAATATTCTAAATGAGGCCTCACTATTGTTTTGTACAGCGGTACTACTAATTCTTTTTTCTTATACGCTATATTTCGCCTAATTAATCCAAGGATTTGATTTCCCTTTGACGCTGCAATTCCGCACTGCTCTGAAACCTTCATATCAGCACTAATGGTTAACCCTAAGTCCTTTTCTTTTACAGTAGTACTTAGAACAGTACCCCCCATTTTATAGTTTACCTCTTCATTCCCATGACCTGTGTGGAGGCATTTACATTTCCCAAAATTGAACAGCATTTGCCACTTTTCAGACCATTTGATCAACCTATCAAGATCATCTTGTAAATGCTGTCTGTCTCCCTCACTTTTAATCCTTCTAAACACTTTTGTATCATCCGCAAATTTTAACACCTTGCTTGTTATATCATCGTCCAAATCGTTGATATATATATTAAGAATAATATAGGTCCTAGTACTGATCCCTGTGGTACCCCACTCAATACCGATTTCCAGTTTGAAGCCTCCCCATCAACTACTACACGTTGTCTTCTGTCATTCAGCCATTTTTCTATCCAGTTTATTATACCATTTCCTATGCCATGGGCCTTTAGCTTAAGGAGTAATCTTTGATGTGGTACTTTGTCGAAAGCTTTTTGAAAATCTAAATAGATGATATCTACTGGTGATCCCTCATCTACCCACCTAGTGATGTCTTCCAAAAAACATAACATATTTGTTAAGCATGACCTCGCTTTTAAAAACCATGTGATCTTTAATTAGTCTTTCTAATAATTTGCAAATCACTGATGTTAAACTCACTGGTCTATAGTTCTCTGACTTGTTTCTCGAACCTTTTTTAAATAACGGTATAATGTTTGCCTGTTTCCATTCTAAAGGAACCACTCCCTCTTCTAATGACAAATTGAAAACTGTTGCAAGCGGTGCGCTAATTTGTTCTACAATTTCCAATAGTAGTTTGGGCGGAATCCTGTCCACTCCAGGTGATTTATTATCCTTCATAGCCCTTATTTTCTTAGCTACCATTTTCGAGGTTACAATTAACTGTCCTAAATAGTATGAATCTGCCCCCTTGAACTTAGCCTCTGGTACTAGCAGTGAACTAATATCTTCCCTGGTAAACACTGAACTAAAATACTCATTCAGGTCTTCTGCCATTAAGAATCCCTCTGATATTGTATTTCCAGCACTATCTTCTAGAGGACCGACCTTATCCTGAACTTTCTGTTTGCTTCGAATATACGCATAAAAACTCTTACTGTCATGTTTTATATTACTAGCTAATTTTTTGTCATAGCTTCTCTTTGAATTTCTAATTTCAGCTGTAGCTTGATTAAGTGCTGTCCATAAAGAGCCAATTAGCAGTTAACCCACCAGTTAGACAGGAAATGCCTTTGATGTAGTCTGGAGACCATGCCACTTGACACTGGCTGACAGTGCTAACTGCTAAGAACAAGAAATGCCAGTCTTTCTCTGTAGAAGTAAGGTGGCTCAAGTCAGACTGCCTCCTACACTAGTATAATCCCATCATTTCCATGCCAGCAGCCTGGCTTAAAGTCCAAAGGGGATGCTGAGCCTGTTATGTGGACATATGCTAACCCTCTCAACAATTAGTAGTCTACGATCAGAAAATATAAACTGCAAACTTATAATATCACCAGATTGCTGATTGTAGAGGTGAACGAATACCTCAGTCAGCCATGTACAGATCGTCACAGTGACCCACTGCAGTTCTGAGTTTTCCAACTCTGGCGCAATTGGTCCCTCACCATCTCAGCATTCCGGCCTCATCAGCCCCAGTTGAAAGGGTATTTAGCACAGCAGAGAAAGTATTCTGCCCTGAACGGTGCAGCCTGAAAGACTCAACCTGTGAACAACTCATGTTCATTTAGTGCAATGGCAAATAGATGATAAGATCATACGATGCCACTGAAATGAATGCCAATGAAGTGAATTCCATTGTTGATGAAATATAGTTTTTTTTAGTTTTCCTCATAAACAATGTATCAACTGCCATTGCATATTCACTTGTACTTGTACTCATGAAAATGTACTCGGCCCCAGGTCAAATACACGATACACGTGTCAAATTGAAATTGCTCATTCAACTATGTATAGACTATTGCTATATGGACCACATTTTTGAAAATATGGAGTTTGTAAGACACGTAAATTATTGAAAGAATAGTATCAAAAATAAAAAATTGCTACTCACCATTTTCAAATCGCGCCAAGCAAACACCTGCAACGCTGAGTGGTGTCCCTGGCGGGTCAGTAAATACTACTACCGTTGATTTGACTGCATTGCACGCTATGACAGTGGGGGGCCACTTTGGTCGAGGGGCCCACTTTACCCGCCCTTCCCCTATTTGATATTTGTGTCATCAAAGTAATAATAAATTATCATAAAGGTGTAAGGAGAAATAGGTGCGACGGGGGTAAAATGTACATCGCATACAGAGGTTATTAGAACCGGATACTGCGCTTCATAAAATAAACCTTCCAATACACAAAAAGCTTGTATGAAAGCTACGTTCAGGGGGTTTTCGTTTGGTATACGACACACATGCACAAATTACCGGAGTCTTCTATGTCTGATGACATCTTATATTTTTGGTATATACGGTAGTAATTTCATTTAATATTTATTGAATGTTGGTTGAAACATATTATAGAGCAAACAAATCAAAACAAGTAATTAGTCAAAATAAAGTCATGCGTACAATTCACGAAGGTGGTAATTGTATGTAATGGCATAATAAAACGGAAAAAAACATGTTTGGAAAGGAGTAAATATGAAGTTGTAAACTTTCAAATAATATTGTTCGTGGGCATAGTCCGTTCTTGTTTTGACCCCACAAAGAATCTGTAACACTACAAGTATGATATATTATGTAACCCTGGCGGAATTGTTTCGTGCAAGCGGTTGCATAGGCTATTGTTATGTCAGTCGCCAGACGAAGGTAGGGTAGCTGGAACCACACCCAGTCGCAGTTTGCTAGGGATCATGGACGTGTCCACACATATATACGTACAGTTCTCTCGTCTCCGTATTATGAGTATCATTATACACGGCCTGGTGAGTTATTTGTTCATGTTTATAAGTTATATATAATAGTGAAATGGGTGCCTCATTACCCGTCGCTTCGGGCATGCCAGCTATAGTATGACGAGTGTAGCAGTGTTGTGTCGTATAATGTTAAATTGTGTTTACAGACGACTTACATATCTAGCGTGCGTTTTGACTCATTAGTGTGATGTATGGGTATGTCGTGTGCGTACGTTTGACTCATTAGTGTGATGTATGAGTATGTCGTGTGCGTACGTTTGACTCATTAGTGTGATGTATGGGTATGTCGTGTGCGTACGTTTGACTCATTAGTGTGATGTATAGGTATGTCGTGTGCGTACGTTTGACTCATTAGTGTGATGTATGGGTATGTCGTGTGCGTACGTTTGACTCATTAGTGTGATGTATGGGTATGTCGTGTGCGTACGTTTGATTCATTAGTGTGATGTATGGGTATGTCGTGTGCGTACGTTTGACTCATTAGTGTGATGTATGGGTATGTCGTGTGCGTACGTTTGACTCATTAGTGTGATGTATGAGTATGTCGTGTGCGTACGTTTGACTCATTAGTGTGATGTATGGGTATGTCGTGTGCGTACGTTTGACTCATTAGTGTGATGTATGGGTATGTCGTGTGCGTACGTTTGAACTCATTAGTGTGATGTATAGGTATGTCGTGTGCGTACGTTTGACTCATTAGTGTGATGTATGAGTATGTCGTGTGCGTACGTTTGACTCCATTAGTGTGATGTATGGGTATGTCGTGTGCGTACGTTTGACTCATTAGTGTGATGTATGGGTATGTCCGTGTGCGTACGTTTGACTCATTAGTGTGATGTATGGGTATGTCGTGTGCGTACTGTTTGACTCATTAGTGTGATGTATAGGTATGTCGTGTGCGTACGTTTGACTCATTAGTGTGATGTATGAGTATGTCGTGTGCGTACGTTTGACTCATTAGTGTGATGTATGGGTATGTGTGTGCGTACGTTTGACTCATTAGTGTGATGTATGGGTATGTCGTGTGCGTACGTTTGACTCATTAGTGTGATGTATGGGTATGTCGTGTGCGTACGTTTGACTTTAGATAATGTGACAGTTACTAGAAGTACTTAGCTAAACAAGTTTCTCCGATTCTTTGTCTGTACAAGTTTAGACAAGTATCTATAAGGTGACTATTATTATATGCGGTTTAAACATGTCTAATATTAGAACAGCCGACGCAACTTAGTAGTGTAGCGTTGGTTGCTTGATTACACTATGGCGATGTTGTAGTCGCAACTAGCACGCTGTCTCCCTGCCCTTATCTGTCTCTATATGTCTGTTTTTCTCCCCGTCTTCCCTTCTCCAACTCTCCCTCTCTTCCCGAATATCACTCTCTCCCTCCTCCATACTCTGTGTTTGTCTGTTAGAATGTCAGTCTATAAGTTTGTTAGACAGTACGTCAGTCCCGCCTGTCTGTATGCTTGCCTGCCTCTCAGCCTTCCTGCCTTCCTAGGGTGACTGATTGTTACATGCAGTTTAACACGTATACTATTAGAAAAGCCGACGCAACTTGGTAATATAGCGTTGATTGCTTGACTACAGTATTGCGATGTTGTAGTCACAACTAGCACGCTGTGTCTCTATCTCCCGACCCCTATCTGTCTTTATAGGTCTGTTTTTCTCCCTTTATCCAACTCTCCCCCTCTCCCCGAATCTCTCTCTCTCTCTCTCTCTCTCTCCCCCCTCTCCTCTCTCTCTCTCTCTTTCTCTCTCTCTCTCCTCTCCTCTCTCTCTCTCTCT
>OZ023216.1:8741726-8766726 GCA_963995525.1 Escarpia spicata
CAATTGGACGTGCAAAATGTGCTTTCAGTGTTTCTTTTTTTGCATTTTCTTCACCACATGTTTAGTATTTTCTTTCTGTTCTTGTCTTGTCTGATGGCTCTTCCTGCCTACGAAAAGGCTTGTTTCTGACTATTCTGCCATCCCGTATCATCAGATATCATCTTCTCCTTCCTGCTTCCGCATTTCCAATTCCTTCTTCAGCTCTCTTCTTTCCTCTCTTTGCCGGTGGGTCAAGTCTGGGGCAATATGTATTTCCTTCAGGATCTCGATATCACCCTTCGGTTGAGATCAGTGATTAAACTCTGTTCATGACAGTCATCTTTTCGCTTTCACTGCTTAATACTACCTTTACTGGCCGAACATTTCCTTCGTTTTTCTCTCCCAGCCGACTAACCGATTTTATGTCGGTTACTTGCACTTGGATATTTTGAAATAGTCATTCCACTTTGTGTTCGTCCTCTCTTTTTCGCTCCTTGCTGTCTTCGGGTTTTTGCTCCACTACCTCATATATTATCAGGTTTGCTCTGCGCTTTTCCAGTTCTTCCTGATCCCTTCTCAGCCGAGTTATTTTTCATCCATCTTCGTTTCCGTCGTTCTTTCCAATAGCTCGACCTTCTCAGTCACAGAGTCTACTTTAGTCCCTATCTCGTCCTGTTTTACCTTTACAGCGCAAACATTTTGTAGATTTTAGCTGCTGCTTCATTGCATTTATCACAGAACCAGTGAAAACTGTTTCCTTCTTTGACAAGAAATTCATAAACTTGTTCGGACATGTTCTGGCAGTCAATATGGTACCACTTTTCACAAATTTCACAAGCCAGGGCTTTGTGTTTCCCCTTGACATATTTTAGGCAGACATCACATGTATTTACTTGAGTACTTTGACTTGCACCCCTCTGCCGTTTTGCATTTGCCATTTTAAGTTGTTTCCAGCTGAATTTTTATTTTACTTGTCAGAATATTTAACTATGCTTATATCTTTTTCTACCTGTTTTATTTATATATTCTCACTTAGTTAAATATACGTGCCATGTGCTAGAGAAGCACGTGCGTGAAGGCAGGTCTGTATGTGAAAAAGTACAAGTGAAGTCAAGAAATATACAGACATCTCTGCGTCTGTACTCGGTCCAGGGCGACTCTGGGGAAACGACCTGCCGAAAAAGCCTTTTAGTATAAAAGACATGCAGGAGTGCTTCTATCTGAGCGTCAGATGATCGTATAATATTATTTAACAGAATATCTCTGTTTGCTTGCTTTAGTGTGCTCTTTAATGCCTTAGGTTATAATACTATTAATCAACCTTACCTGAATTCTAGCATGAAGTGTACCTACCCGGAAGCAACCGGAAGAAACACCACCCAGAATGTAAGAAAAAGATGGCAGACAGTTGGCGCGAATGAGACTTGTTTCACAAATTTAAAATTGCATCGCATCGGCGGATAAATTTTACCGATCCATCAGTGTAGGTTACTGGTGTGCTATTTACAAAAACATATAGTCTAATGATGTCCTTTTAACGACCACAGAAACAGCAAAAAAGAATGATTTTTGATTAGAACAGTAAGTAGTTGTAGTCTGTTATATATAGCCTTTGGGTATAACAAGAAAAATAGTTATTGTTGACTAGTCCATTCGCGACAGCAGGCACTCGCGCGCAAGAAAACAACAAGAAAATAACATGGTTATTGTCTTTAAACGTTGTTTGTATCGTATTGCAATGCAGACACATATATAGACAGACACGTACATACGCACTGGCGTGATGTGTTCTTAGGACATCTTGCCAGTCATAATGCAAATACACACACGCTTGTGCTTGGACAATTATAGATAGATTATTTGGCAGTGATCAAAGTACAATGCACACAAAATAAATGGACTAGTTGAAACATTTATTAATTCAACGCACCACGGCGGAGTAAAATTCTCACATCATCTCTCCTCGTTTTTAATTCACCATTAATACCGCACTGTGTATTGTACTTGAACCATTGTTAGTATAATACATAAACAATAACTATGATTTGACTTTTGGAAGTTCCACATTGTGTGCGTCATCTTGGATTCGCCCCTATCGTCGTGAACCATAACTATCCATGAACTTGCATACATGAGAATACATATAATAGATTAGTAATATTATTTATGCCGCATATACATACGTTTACTGCATCACACCATGTAATATAACATATGAGCAACGTTATAATACCATTCTAACGAATAAATAACTTCACTAGGTGTAGATATGCAAGATTAATTAAAGTTGATGTTCACACCACATATTTCACCTGGCTGTGTTTGGCAGGGTATAAAGGCAGGTAAATGTTCTATGTTAATCGCAGCTTGACGTGCTTAACATATAGGGTTATATCACGTGGCATTGACGACCACACCGGCTATGGGAACGCCGGGAAGGCTTGGGAGTCGATTTAACTCTTTCCTGCGGAGTAAACCACACGGTGTGGGTCAACTGTGAGATATCAGGATTGTGACACTACTTTCCAGAGTAGGGTTGTTAGGAGCTCCCGAATGATGTCCCGAGCCGGTCATTGGTGCAGTTAGATCTGTACCATAGGCAGTAACGGCTCCAGTGTCTCCCACTTCCCGATTCTCTCTTTTTGTTTTGCAAAAATGAATTTCAATGTTGCTGAGCGATTTTCAAGACCTGAAATGTAAAGTGAATAACATCTTACAGGTTCTTACAGGTCTTCTTCTGACTTAATTGACTAGGCGTTACTGTCTCTGCCTCTTACATGCCAGCTCTCGCTTTTGACATCTGCTCGGACTGTGCGCATGCGTTTGAGTCTGGCACAATCCAAAATAGGAGTGGGGCAGTGTATTCAGTTTCCATAGGGTGGTATCGCTATAACTTATCTATTTGAGGCGTCAACTAAAGACTGTAGGAGACTGTTTCATACATTTGTGCGTCGATATTTTTCCTTCCAATATTTCCCCTACTGCATTCGATAAACTGATTAGTCGGTAGTTCTGTGCTTGGGTTTTACTTCCTTTCTTATGAATCGCAGAAATGGTAGCTTGTTTCCAGTCTGTGGCTAGTTTTTCTGTTTGAGATGTGTTACATATGATTGATAATGGAGAGCTGACACTCTTTGCTAATTCGTTTAAGACACGAGGATGGAGGCTATCATGTTATGATGATTTAAATGTCTTTAGTTTTTATGCCACTATCGATGGGTTGATATTACAAGATTCCACTGTGTTATAACATCTTAGGGCTTCTCTTGTTTCCTCTGTCTTTGTCCGTGTCCCATTTCCAGGCTTACTCCATAGTCTCCTTACTTGTTCATATAATGTAACCGTTGTTAAATTAGACATCACTAAATAAGTAAACATATATTAAGTACATTTTCGAAGCTCGTGTTAACGGATATACCATTTCAATTGTGTATGCTGAGTGCATTATGTATTTATCGGATGTCGCAAATTTGACAGTCCTGCATTCAACAAAGTCCCACTAAGATGTCCGTCAAATACACATTTTATTAATGTATACATACTAATTAAGACTTATGCATATCCATCAAGCATATTGTACACTGAAAACGAAACGTTAACTCTTCACCTAAACGGCCCCCGTATGCCGAATATATATATATATATATATATATATATATATATATGGAACTTCACTATTATATATAGGATACCTATATATGGAACTAATTTGGGACTGTCCTAGGGTTACCTTAATTGCAATGTGGATGTATTAACGAGGTGGCCGTAAACCGAGGTTCAACTGTAACTATACGACATGTGTGGATGTAGATACTAATTCGTGTTAGACTATATTCTACCATTGTAACTGCCGATCACAAACATCGTATTCACTGTTTCGACAGATGTGTATGTTGAAATCCGGAGTGCCTGATTAAATAATAATGTACTTCCAACCTAAATGAAATCCTGAGATATTGTCCAGTTGGGCAAACTATTATTGCATGGATATCCCCTCCCTAGATATTACCCAAGTTGGTGTCCAGCAGTATGCTTAGAATGACTTCTTCCTTATATGTTGTATCCATACCTGCTCTAGTCCGATTTCTATATTTGAATGCAGAGGCATGTTTATTGTGCTTAACTCTCCTGCTGACATAAACAAGTGCATGTCTTGGTTCTCTCTCCCAGTAGGGCACTTTTCGCTCGTAATATGTGGACTTAAGATATACACTTGAAAGTGGATACATCTTTTTACACGTCACCTGCACAATGTGACATCGTTATACTCCCTTAGCAGATAACGTAAAGGGTGGTCTGTTAAGATTGCCTTAAGTATGCCTCTCCCGGGGATGTAGAAAGTTGCCTGATATATACAGTGGACAGGGACACATATCACACACACGCAGACGCTCGTACTCACGCACGCACGCACGCACGCACGCACGCACGCACGCACGCACTCACGCAAGCACACACACACATACACACGGTGTCATTTCAGAAGCTATGGTTAAGTAATGGTGGGATTATGAGAGCTACCCATCGGCCAGTTTGAAATGGCCAGAGATCAGAGTGTTTGGTATAAGAAATTGTGTCACGGAAAAGAACACAGAGTTTACAGGCATTTATACAGTACTCGCGGCCGGTCACGCAGGGTCACACTGAATGAGGTGATGATGAACAAGGGTGAGCGCTGTTTTATGGACTTAACCATCTACATTTTACTACACCAGTGAGTAAAATGTGCTTGGTGTGGAATTTGAAAACAT
Organism: Escarpia spicata; assembly: GCA_963995525.1. Lineage (NCBI taxonomy): Eukaryota > Metazoa > Annelida > Polychaeta > Sabellida > Siboglinidae > Escarpia > Escarpia spicata. The sequence continues at coordinate 8,746,457 of OZ023216.1, forward strand.
GTATTCAACATTTTAATCAGACGCTGTTAAACGGATATTGAGCCAGGTCATAAATTAATAGTAATATGTGGACTTAAGATATACACTTGAAAGTGGATACATCTATAACATTATTATATTCGTAGCATATATATAGCTGCATCGATTCGTTATTTACAAATAAAATACAAGTTTTGTAAAACTAATAAAAAGCAACACATGGTCACGTTTGTGAATATTTAATAAATGTAATGATACACTTAGTGAAGCAATTGATAGTGTTCTGCACATACACTCCCCTCACTAAATGTCCACATCATGCTCGTGAAGCCATTTTAATTCAACATAATCCATGTACTGCATGGATTGCACATATGAGTTCCGCATAATTTTGTATGTACTTCTAAATGTTGATATAATAGTAGAGGTGGTTTTCTATTGGAATGCTCTTGAAATATGTCAGAGTTTTAATATTTCTAGTGTATGTAGCTGGTTTTCCGTTGAAATGCTTTTGCAAGAAACTTTTGAAATATTACGATTCGTTACGTAAGACAGGTGCAGATAACCCCACACTCATGTAGCTCTTCGTCACGTTTGCCCACAGACCTCTCTCCATACTTTATAGATGGCCCCTTACTTAATGTACAAGTAACTAAATATGATTTTCGGAAGAGCATCCAAATTAAATTTTCTTTCACAAGTTCGTTGTATGGAATATGTTTGAATTAGTTATTATTTCATCCGTGCCTGCCAGTTAAAAATAAAATTTGAATTATTCTAATATGTAAAGCAATTCTGGTTTTCTGTTACAGGAGCGGGCTGGCAGCTTAATATAACATGCGAGGATATATACAGTTGGGAGCTTAACAGTCAAAAAGTGGGTTTATGTTTGTTCAGATATAGTTTCGTAACAAATACATATTGTATTATTTTTCTGTCAAATGATATACAAATACAATATTATTTATTTTGTGAAACATTAACACTCGTTTGGGAAATTTCAGATACGTGTATGTACCATATGACTTTTCCAACAATGTAAGCAATATATTTGTGACTGAATGCTGTTAGAGTATTGTGTTGTAAATGCACACATACTATGTCATTTGTTGGTTTAACAACTGTTGAACTGTGTTGTTTATATGTGTTTCAGTGTTGTGTGTGGCAGGTTCGATCCCTGCTGGTGCCCAGTATCCATAAACTACTGGTTGTGCACACACACTTATTCCATTCAATAACTTCAGCCGTTTACAATAACTCCAACTAAACTAAGTTAATTCTACTTAAACAACTATTGGAAATAGCACAGCAAATTAGCATGCCACGTAAAACAAGGCAATGGCAACTAGGTAGGAAGAAAGTTGAGAAGGCTAAGCGATGACTCGGTCATGGAAAGAAGGGTGGAAGACAAATAACATAAGTGGGATGAAAATGTAGGAATTTGTACAGAGTTTTAAATTCACACACAGAAAACCCAACAACAAGGGTATATTTCAACCTGAAGAGGGCATGAATACAACACTTCACCCCCAAACATCACCCATTTGTATAATCATAGCACACCAACATGTGATGCAAATGTTGCCTATGTGCTATGCAGTCAAAAGATGGCTGGAGGAAAAGAGCCATCTTGCATGGTTTCTACAGAAAGACGTCGGTACGCAACCACATGCTAATGTTCGACAATTACAACTGTACTCTAGCATGAGAGGCTCTATTGCTAATACATAAATCTTCTGAGGTGTTTGCGAAGGATGGGTACAGTACTCTGATGTGTACTGCTGTAATGCAATAGTCAATTTTGCAAGTCTGAAATGTGTAGTTGTTTGCAAAACTTTGGATAATACCGAATTGTTTTTACCAGGTACTTTTGTTGGTTGTGCAATTTGAACTGACATACTTTATACAGTATGGACGTTAATCACTAATGTATTTTTCTGGATTTTGACAGAAATTAATCATGTATATTGCTAGGTATGTCATGTCCTGACGTTTCTAGGTTATCAGGGGTTTACTGTATCATATGAACACTTGCCATAACAAGATCAAATTTGCGTAACAAATTTATTGACACATCTGTGACCATGTGCACACATGCTGAATAATACTAGGCAGTGGTAATCGGTATGACAACAAAATTTTAGACAAACGTGTATTAAAACAGGCAATTCTCTTTTACTTTATCCCATGATCAGAGGTAATGCATGACTAGCGGTAGTCGTTTTGTTTTCACTTCCCTAGATTTAAGTACAAATCGGCTTGCTTTTTGCTTAATTAACAAAATGCCAGTTCTTGATGTATTTATATAAAGGTGTATTATATTCAACAACACGTGGCCAGTAAAATATGTACTGTTATTGCCACCCTGCGATTTTAAATACAAGTTTCGAGAGACACTGTTACTGAATGTCAAATGTTTCAAACAAGTACAAGTCAGGGAATAACAAAATAATGTTGTTCTTGAGGAAACATTGTGTTTCTTTATATAAAAATAAATAATATACAAGTTATTATTGACAGTATCCATACTTGAGTCGTGTGAACTTTGTTTATTACCCCCAATATGAACAAAAACCCAACATTACCCAGCTTAATGTAGATCTACACACCATAAACTGTGTTCATCTTGGAACCAATGAGCATCCACTTTTCACCAGGTCAATATCTAGATGAGCATGTCGATAAATCTTTAAATAATTTACTACGAAAACCTAACGTTTCTTTTGACATTTTCATTATAACATACTGGCATATAAAATATAAGGCAACAATGTTGTATTTTGAACAAAGATATCATTAAACCACACATGGTTCATCCAACTCTACAAAACTACAAAAGAAGGCATGGGACATGTGAAATGTTACACATTCTAATGAAATATATCACACGATTTCTTTTACAATGTTGGAGTTGGAGTCTTTTGATTCTGCGTAGTTTGAAGATACACTGTAGCAACTGGAAGGTCGCAGCAATGAGGGGTATCACTGCGCCACGACAACCCCGACAGCGCCAGCAGTGAGGTCAAGGGGTTCCTTGCCCTGGATGTACAGGTTGCTGACACAACACTCCATCATTTTCTCGTGCTGACCAAATGTGATGCAGTCCAAGTTAGTCGCGCCACCTGAAGTATAGCAACCACTGTCAACCCTCTGGCAACGCTGTCCGAACACGCTACAATTTACCTATCCATCACGTGACCTGTTGCCTAGCAAAATCTCTCAAGTCATCAGAAAACATGTGATGTGTTCGAACGTTCCGTCGAATATTTTGTTGAAATTCTGGTCACAAAAGTGTTTCTTTATGGCAAAAACATAAGGCAAAGTTTGTAAAGTGCCAACTGTATATGAGAATGTTTAATTTACGAGATGTCATGCAGCACTAGCAATGTAATTCACGTATTTATAACCATTAACAACATTGTTGGCAAAGCAAAGCTTGACGGCGGTCACGTGCAAAATTCAATTGAGATGTAAGCAAAACCGTGTCGTAGTGGATACATCAATTATTACACAAACTAACAAAAATACTGGTCTGATCTCTTTTGCTTCACTGATTTTCCTTCGCCAGAGCATTGTTGCATCTTTGGCCGTGAGAGATGACCAGCCATCAACAGAGACACCGGGTACAACCTTTCTGTGATCTTCTCGGACCTGCTGTCATGTGATGACCACCAACGAAGTCACATGACGACCAAAAGTTAGCAGTCCAACGCTGACGAGTGAGCCGTTTTGAGCACATTTGAACCAGTAAAACACATCAACATTTTTTGAACATTTCTGAGACCACCCCTTTGTTAAATCAGTTGCTAATTTTTCCCCACCGTCTGTGCTGTTCTTTTGTCACAGCTTGCATGCAGTATTCTAATTTCTAAAGCCTTTCTGTATAAAGGTGTATCACGTTTAGTCTGCTCTCATAATGGGACGGAAATGCAATAAATGCAACAGTGACTCTGTTAAACAACTATTAATATGCTAACTTTGGATCTTTGTAAGCGTATTGTCTCTTTCTTTGTTTACTAGCTTCCTCAAACCACTGGGCGCTGATCTACCAATCGGTGATGTATTTCAGAAAACTCTCTCCTACCTGACATAATTGAATGGTGATCAGTGTACCAGATGGCGCCAATAAAAACGGTTGATTTGTTATTTCATAGGTGGGTGGAAGCTAGCTAGTAATTGATTCCTTAGTAGTGAATATGACCTTAGAGAGGTTTAATAACCCACTAATTTGCTGTGGTTCCATCTGTAGTGGTGCAATTGGTTTCTTTTAAGAAAATGTTATCCCAATATTTTCCTAAACACGCCTCAGATTATGCAACATAATCCACAATAGACCTGTAGGTGACCAAATTTGTACACAGGGGGTTGGACACGAGAACAGTAGGCATCAAAGAAACAATCTGGTTAAGAAAAATCAAAGACAACATGAGTCTACGATGACCTTCTGAAGAGCATTTGAAACATCACAAAGTATACAGTAAATTGACAAACTAAAAAAAGTAAAACTATTACTAATTATAAGGCCACTGCTAGTGATTACTTTACAAATCTACAAGTGCCATACCTGCGTAACCTTTCTGGAACACCTGGTCTGGTGGCACAACCTGGTGGAGAAGTGTCTCGATAAAACTGAGCGATGAGACGCCAGCCAGCAGCCAACAGTTCCCTGGACACAAACAAGTATCTCAACTCAATCATTCAACAGGTGTTTCACTTAGTATCATCTCAAAATGTTGATGTCCGATATCAGACGAAATTACTTTCATCTGGCATCAGCTCCACACCCTGTCCTCGGACGAAAGTTTGTAAACACTGATATGATGACATCAATATATTAAGAGTATCTGTCTCAAATGTAAAATATTGATATCCGATGCTAGATGTAACAGCCTTTGAACCCTCCTCCTCCAAACGAAAGTAATGTTGTCTGATATCAGCCATCGACATTCAGAGATAATCCCTTATGAGGTCATACGATAAACATTTGTCTATGGTAATATGAGTGGTTTATTTTAATAGGTTGCCTTTATTAAATATAGTGAGTCCATGTCGAATTATTCATTTAACCCTTGCGTGGGATCTTTTTTGTGGTCAATGTAGCAATTAATCATAATATCATATATGAATTAGTCAAACACCTGTCATTATTTCAGTAAAAAGCAGCGGGTATTCAAGTTCAACTTATCATTTAAAGTGATTTATATAATCATAAATCCATTACACATACGCATAAATGCACATATTTGCAGTTTTTGAGCACCTGAGTGCATACCAGAGTAGCGTACTAAATGTTACAAATAAATAAGGGATATACATAAGAAAGTGTCAGTTTTGTAAGAATTCAAACCTAGAATCCCCTGGATGACATCAAAACGACTGGCTCCTCCAACAAACAACAATGGATCTGAACAGATCCCTGAAAATAGAAGTTTAAATGTTACCAGAAAATCATCAATTGATTTATGGTTATTTGATAGATTATTACTTGGGTAACATAAGAAAGTTATGCATCTTTTATTAACACAAATAACCACAAAATTATAATCTATAACTAAGTTACAATATTCCAATATTTACCCACATATCTACACAAAGATACAGTGCATTCCACATAACTCGAATTCGGCTCAAACAATTTTTGCTTAAGCTGACCATTTTTCCTCAGTCCCGGCTGTCTTTGTATCTCAACTAATGCAAAACCTGCATTAGTTGATTTCTCTTAAATTGAAGTTTCAGTGAAGTACATTAATATTTCTTTGATTCTGTTAATTCGAATTTCACCAATATCTACTACTAAACATTGAAATTCCATCCACCAAAACAGATAAAAAAACGTTATTACCATATTGGTAGTTACTTTTTAAGATTAGTTACTCTTCCACATAAACTTTTCTTGCACTGCGTTATTTGTGAGTAGTTTCTTGTGGATCAGGAAAAAACAGACTTTATCAAAGACAACAAGATACAAAACAAAACTACATAGATCCATCAGGATAAGTGGAACTTTGGATAAGTCAAAATGTTTCCATGGGTCCCTGCAGGTTCGACTTGTCCAGAGTGCACTGTATTTTAGCATTTATCTCACATTTGATAGACAGACGCATCCTAGAACTAGAAGAACTGACTTACGCGAGGACGTTTCCATTCCACCGGCCACACAGACGGTTTGTCCTGGAAGTACAGGAACTCATCATAGGCCAGGAAGTTCGGATCTTCCTAAAAGCACCCCCTTATCCAAATACCTCTGTCTGATCTTCTCATAGGGTTCCTCATTCCTCAACGTCCCTGTCTCCTTGACCCTTTGACCTCTGCTTTGACCGTTTGTTTCTACTTTAATTTGGACCACATGCTGAAGAAGTTCCGTTTTGGCAAAAGGTGGAGCCACTGAATCTGTGACTTCGTTAATTAGGGAGTTTTTAGACGACTCTCCTGTCTGAAAATAAATTGTTTGATGAGTTTGTATGTGCGTGTGTGAAACAAGATGAGATACCAAGGTTGGCAGTACAGTGTACTAGCATCAAGGTTACAGAAATTGTATAAAACAAACAGTATTTTGCTGATTTCTTTGTTTTACTGCAGTGATACCACACAGCTCGTGTTAGTGCATATAGTTCACACAGAAGCACCGTCTAAAGTATTACGATTATTAACATAATCAATACAGTGGAATCATGCAAAACTGGAAACCTTGGTATCCATGCATCATTTCCTGGGAACAGAATTTTCAAATGCTAATTAATTAAATTTAATTAGTTAATTGAATGATTTGTTTACATCGAAAACTGGTTAGTGTACTGGCCATAAACACGCACACATGCTTGCATGCATGCACACGTGCACACATTGGGTCCCAAAGGGTTCTGATCAATGAGGTTCCAAGGTACCAGTACAATTTAATAACTGACAGAAGAAAAGACAAACTAATGTGGTTTGTCACATATTTTTCAATTATAAACACACAGAGGCATACACACAGATGAGACACAGACACATAGACAAGCAAACACAGACGCGCGCGCGCACACACACACACACACACACACACACACACACACACACATCCACACATCCACACACACTGACCCTCTCATTACACAGGATGCGCATATATATCAAATATTATACAAACGTCACCTTAAGTATAATATATGAAAAAAGATATAAAAGTTTAAGCTATATTCGAAAATTCACTTTTTTTTCCTATTTTAGTTGTTAGTATTTTGGTATGTGAAAAAAAAGAGAAAGAGAGAGGGGGAGAGAGAGACAGACAGAGAGCGAGAGAGAGAGAGAGAGAGAGAGAGAGAGAGAGAGAGAGAGAGAGAGAGAGAGAGAGAGAGAGAGAGAGAGAGAGAGAGAGAGAGAGAGAGAGAGAGAGAGAGAGAGAGAGAGAGAGAGAGAGAGGGGCCGAGCGAGGGAGAGGGTGAGAGAGATGGAGAGGGAGAGAGGGAGAGAGGGAGAGAGGGAGAGAGAGAGAGAGAGAGAGAGAGAGAGAGAGAGAGAGAGAGAGAGAGAGAGAGAGAGAGAGAGAGAGAGAGAGAGAGAGAGAGAGAGAGAGAGAGAGAGAGAGAGAATTGTCCAGTAACACTATGCTACAAGTAGAACATCCGTTAGACAACAACTGCTGCCTCTGTCAGGTTGTTGTCCTTCTCCCAATTGTCCAGTAATACTACGCTACAAGTAGAACATCCGTTAGACAACAACTGCTGCCTTTGTCAGGTTGTTGTCCTTCTCCCAACCAACAAGAGCAGATATTAAGATCATCATCATGAATGCACTTTGTCATGTATTCTATGTGTAGGATAAGAGGACTGTCCTATTGCACCCAGACGTAGACCGTGTGTAGGATATGAGGACTGTCCTATTGCACCCAGACGTAGACCGTGTGTAGGATATGAGGACTGTCCTATTTCACCCAGACGTTGACCGTGTGCAAGATATGAGGACTGTCCTATTGCACCCAGACATAGACCGTGTGTAGGATATGAGGATTGTCCTATTGCACCAAGACGTATACCGTGTGCAATATAAGAGGACTGACCTATTGCACCCAGACGTAGACCGTGTGTAGGGTATGAGGACTGTCCTATTGCACCCTGACGTAGAACGTGTGTAGGATATGAGGACTGTCCTATTGCACCAAGACGTAGACCGTGTGTAGGGTATGAGGACTGTCCTATTTCACCCAGACGTTGACCGTGTGTAGGATATGAGGACTGTCCTATTTCACCCAGATGTTGACCGTGTGCAAGATATGAGGACTGTCCTATTGCACCCAGACATAGACCGTGTGTAGGATATGAGGATTGTCCTATTGCACCAAGACGTATACCGTGTGCAAGATAAGAGGACTGACCTATTGCACCCAGACGTAGACCGTGTGTAGGATATGAGGACTGTGCTATTGCACCCATACGTAGACCGTGTGTAGGATATGAGGACTGTCCTATTTCACCCAGACGTTGACCGTGTGCAAGTTATGAGGACTGTCTTATTGCACCCAGACATAGACCGTGTGTAGGATATGAGGATTGTCCTATTGCACCCAGACGTATACCGTGTGCAAGATAAGAGGACTGACCTATTGCACCCAGACGTAGACCGTGTGTAGGGTATGAGGACTGTCCTATTGCACCCTGACGTAGAACGTGTGTAGGATATGAGGACTGTCCTATTGCACCCAGACATAGACCGTGTGTAGGGTATGAGGACTGTCCTACAGTACTGCACCCAGATGTAGACCGTGTGTAGGATATGAGGACTGTCCTATTGCACCCAGACGTAGAACGTGTGTAGGATATGAGGACTGTCCTATTACACCCAGACGTAGACCGTGTGCAAGATATGAGGACTGTCCTATTGCTCCCAGTCGTAGGCCGTGTGTAGGGTATGAGGACTGTCCAACAGTACTGCACTCAGATGTAGACCGTGTGTAGGATATGAGGACTGTCCTACTGCATCCAGAAGTAGACCAAGTTAACATATGCGAACTAGTTACAGTTGTTTTTTATTACTAAACACAGCTTCATCTAGAAACCCATCCACCCGTCATTTGGATGTGTAACTTTCATTTTTGGATCGGTTGAAATTTGAATTTGGACCGATTGTAAATTTTAAGAGCAACAAATAAAAAACTTATAAATTATTGACTGTAACTGTTATTCTTATTGTTATTCATAGTCCACATGCTTTCCAAATGTGTGTCACACGTATGCATAGAGCATGTGGACAATTACACCGTGACTGAGGCTTCATGTTGAGCATAATAATGCAAAACAATTGATATTTGATTCCATATGATATTATTTCAAATTTGTGTGTAGTATACTTTGCCCAAGTGCTACTTGAAGACATGCATTATTGGTCTAAAGCTTTTGCAAGTGTTTGTTGTCAGGTGTTTAACAAATCATGACTGGCGTATACATATATCTACCACTTGATTGTTTTGGACTGGTAAAATGTGATCATGTTTAAAGGCCTTCTAGTAAATCACACTATATGTACTGTAAATTGTGTTATGAGATCGAGCTGGAGCAGAAACGATGAGATGCAACAGAAGAGATCTGGTGGAAAGACATTTTGTGCCGACTGATGATCCGACGTCTACACAAAGTATACAGCCAAGCTACATGTTGTAACAGTGTTCATTGCTGGTGAGATGTCTACACAAAATATACAACCAAGCTACATGTTGTAACAGTGTTCATTGCTGGTGAGATGTCAACACAAAGTATACAACCAAGCTACATGTTGTAACTGTGTCCATTGCTGGTGAGATGCCTACACAAAGTATACAACCAAGCCACATGTTGTAACTGTGCTCATTGCTGGTGAGATGTCTACACAAAGTATACAACCAAGCTACATGTTGTAGTTGTTTCCATTGCTGGTGAGATGTCTACACAAAGTATACAACCAAGCTACATGTTGTAACAGTGTCCATTTCTGGTGAAATGTCTACACAAAGTATACAACCAAGCTACATGTTGTAGTTGTGTCCATTGCTGGTGAGCTGTCTACACAAAGTATACAACCAAGCTACTTGTTGTAACTGTGTCCATTTCTGGTGAAATGTCTACACAAAGTATACAACCAAGCTACATGTTGTAGTTGTGTCCATTGCTGGTGAGCTGTCTACACAAAGTATACAACCAAGCTACTTGTTGTAACTGTGTCCATTGCTGGTGATATGTCTGCACAAAGTATACAACCAAGCTACATGTTGTAACTGTGTCCATTGCTGGTGAGATGTCTGCACAAAGTATACAACCAAGCCACATGTTGTAACAGTGTACGTTGTTGGTGAGATGTCTACACAAACTATACAACCAAGCTACATGTTGTAACAGTGTTCGTTGCTGGTGAGATGTCTACACAAAGTATACAACCAAGCTACATGTTGTAACTGTGCTCATTGCTGGTGAGATGTCTGCACAAAGTATACAACCAAGCCACATGTTGTAACTGTGCTCATTGCTGGTGAGATGTCTACACAAAGTATACAACCAAGCCACATGTTGTAACAGTGTCCATTGCTGGTGAGATGTCTACACAAAGTATACAACCAAGCCACATGTTGTAACAGTGTTCGTTGCTGGTGAGATGTCTACACAAAGTATACAACCAAGCCACATGTTGTAACAGTGTTCGTTGCTGGTGAGATGTCTACACAAAGTATACAACCAAGCTACATGTTGTAACTGTGCTCATTGCTGGTGAGATGTCTGCACAAAGTATACAACCAAGCCACATGTTGTAACTGTGTCCATTTCTGGTGAGATGTCTACACAAAGTATAAAACCAAGCTACATGTTGTAACTGTGCTCATTGCTGGTGAGATGTCTACACAAAGTATGCAACCAAGCCACATGTTGTAACTGTGCTCATTGCTGGTGAGATGTCTGCACAAAGTATACAACCAAGCCACATGTTGTAACTGTGTCCATTTCTGGTGAGATGTCTACACAAAGTATAAAACCAAGCTACATGTTGTAACTGTGCCCATTGCTGGTGAGATGTCTACACAAAGTATACAACCAAGCTATATGTTGTAACTGTGTCCATTGCTGGTGAGATGTCTACAAAAAGTATACAACCAAGCCACATGTTGTAACTGTGTCCATTGAAGGTGAGATGTCTATACAACCAAGCCACATGTTGTAGCAGTGTCCATTGCTGGTGAGCTGTCTACACAAGGTATACAACCAAGCTACATGTTGTAACTGTGCCCATTGCTGGTGAGATGTCCACACAAAATGTACAACCAGGCTACATGTTGTAACTGTGTCCATTGCTGGTGAGATGTCCACACAAAATGTACAACCAAGCTACATGTTGTAACTGTGCCCATTGCTGGTGAGATGTCCACGCAAAGTATACAACCAAGCTACATGTTGTAGTTGTGTCCATTGCTGGTGATATGTATACACAAAGTATACAACCAAGCCACATGTTGTAGCAGTGTCCATTGCTGGTGAGATGTCCACGCAAAGTATACAACCAAGCCACATGTTGTAGTTGTGTCCATTGCTGGTGAGATGTCCACACAAAATGTACAACCAAGCTACATGTTGTAACTGTGCCCATTGCTGGTGAGATGTCTACACAAAGTATACAACCAAGCCACATGTTATAACAGTGTCCATTGCTGGTGAGATGTCTGCACAAAGTATACAACCAAGCCACATGTTGTAACAGTGTCCATTGCTGGTGAGATGTCTACACAAAGTATACAACCAAGCCACATGTTGTAACAGTGCCCATTGCTGGTGAGATGTCTACACAAAGTATACAACCAAGCTACATGTTATAACAGTGTCCATTGCTGGTGAGATGTCTACACAAAGTATACAACCAAGCCACATGTTGTAACTGTGTCCATTGCTGGTGAGATGTCCACACAAAGTGTACAACCAAGCTACATGTTATAACAGTGTCCATTGCTGGTGAGATGTCTGCACAAAGTATACAACCAAGCTACATGTTGTAGTTGTGTCCATTGCTGGTGAGATGTCTACACAAAGTATACAACCAAGCTGCATGTTGTAACTGTGTCCATTGCTGGTGAGATGTCCACACAAAATGTACAACCAAGCTACATGTTATAACAGTGTCCATTGCTGGTGAGATGTCTGCACAAAGTATACAACCAAGCTACATGTTATAACAGTGTCCATTGCTGGTGAGATGTCCACACAAAATGTACAACCAAGCTACATGTTGTAGCAGTGTCCATTGCTGTGGAGATGTCTACACCAAGTATACAACCAAGCTACATGTTGTAACTGTGTCCATTGCTGGTGAGATGTCCACACAAAGTGTACAACCAAGCTACATGTTATAACAGTGTCCATTGCTGGTGAGATGTCTGCACAAAGTATACAACCAAGCTACATGTTGTAGCAGTGTCCATTGCTGGTGAGATGTCTACACCAAGTATACAACCAAGCTACATGTTGTAACTGTGTCCATTGCTGGTGAGATGTCCACACAAAGTGTACAACCAAGCTACATGTTATAACAATGTCCATTTCTGGTGAGATGTCTGCACAAAGTATACAACCAAGCTACATGTTGTAACTGTGTCCATTGCTGGTGAGATGTCTGCACAAAGTATACAACCAAGCTACATGTTGTAACAGTGTCCATTGCTGGTGAGATGTCTACACAAAGTATACAACCAAGCCACATGTTGTAGCAGTGTCCATTGCTGGTGAGATGTCTACACAAAGTATACAACCAAGCTACATGTTGTAGCAGTGTCCATTGCTGGTGAGATGTCTACACAAGGTATACAACCAAGCCACATGTTGTAGCAGTGTCCATTGCTGGTGAGATGTCTGCACAAAGTATACAACCAAGCCACATGTTGTAGCAGTGTCCATTGCTGGTGAGATGTCTGCACCAGGGGCTTAGCCAGAGACCCGTCAGCCCGTCTTCAAGACTGGCAGATGACCGGCCAAGACGGGTAATTACAAGACAGGTGGAAATTAGAGGCGGCCAGCTGGCCACTAGATTAACTACTAGTTCTAAGTCTAGGGGTTCACATTAATGAGTATCATTGACACACAACTTGTAATGAAACAAACTAAATGCATTAGTATTAATTAATAAAAAATAAAAAATAAAAATGACACTGAACGAAACGTTTCATTGAAAAAACTAAACTGGTCAATAATGGTTGCGACTGTCGTGAATTGCTTCCTCTGAAGCTATCCGTGTGTTAAAAGGCACACTTTTGATTAATTCAAGACTGACAGCAAATGATTTCTGTCTAACCGGCCTGACCAGCTCTTACCTGTGACACAACCGTTGCTGGTGACAGTGTATCAAGCTACCGACCACAGAACAAGGGACAGTTGTCAGCAAAGTACACTGACAGAGACACTGAAATTAAGAAGTAGAAAATAATATCAAAGTACTTTCAAAGTATCTTCTTTAGTTGTCACTTGTAACAATGTCTTGAGATGAAGTAGGAAGCACTCATGTGAACGAGCCTTTGACGTCAACTGAATCTACAATCAGTGACAGTACAATCAGAACCTGTACAGTCTCTGGCATACCACGGCAAACAGAACAACTGGACCATCAGGGGCTTAGCCAGAGACTGGCCAAGACTAGTCATTACAACTAATAAGACTGGTGGAATTTTGAGGGGGTCAGATGGCTGCTAGATTAACTAATAGTTCCAAGTCTAGGGGCCAACATTAATGATTATCATTGGCACAACTGGTACTTAAACAAATCAAATGGATCAGTATTAATAAAATAAAATTAATGGCTCAAATGACACTGGTGTGTCATTGAAAAATAATGGCTGTGATTGACATGAACGGCTTCCACATGATAAGGTATTTCTGGCTAAAGGCGTGGCAGCCAGAAGAAGTCTTGCATATTCTGGGACCACCTGCTTTATTACAGCATGTCAAGAGGCCCACATTAATGACTATCATTGGCACAACTGGTGGTGAAACAAACAGAATGAACCAGTAATATAATTAATTAAATAAATGGCTCCAATGACACAGGTTCGTCGTTAAAAATAAACTGGCTGTGGCTCACGTGAGTGACTTCCGCGCAAGCCGTTCGCGTGCTAAAGGCAACATTTTGATTAATTCAAGACTGGCAAAAACTATTTCTGTTTAAGGGCTGTAAACCATACATGTGAGCAATGGCGCTGAACAATGTATCCAGGTTAACACTGATATCATAGTGCATTTTCTCAGATATCACTGTCATCAGTCCAACGCAGTATTCAACAAATTCAGCAAGGTGGTCAAAAATTGTTGGTCTTTCTTTGACTACTGTCTCCCTGGGTAGACACTGGTGAGAGATTGTCGAGTCTGTGGACCTATTTCAGTGAGATGACACAGCGAATGGGACTGTTGATATCACCAGGAGAAATCATACCAGCGGCCATGTTTGGTAGTACAGGGCACAGGTCCAAATCTGATTGGTAGAGAAGTCAGAACACTTGAAACTGGACCAGTCAACAGTGCATCACATTGACAGTGTGGACTATGCCAGAATATTCCCACAACTGTTCAGCATATGTATCATGCTGAAATTGAATAGTGTTGAGGCAAAACTGCATGACAAAGCAATGGTTCGTTGCTTCAAGCGATACTCATCAGACTCTCTTCTGACTGTAAGCAGTGCGCATCTCCACCGTTATGGTGATTGTGCCTTCTGTGTCACTGATCCTCATCAGACTCTCTTCTGACTGTAAGCAGTGCGCATCTCCACCGTTATGGTGATTGTGCCTTCTGTGTCACTGATCCTCATCAGACTCTCTTCTGACTGTAAGCAGTGCGCATCTCCACCGTTATGGTGATTGTGCCTTCTGTGTCACTGATCATCATCAGACTCTCTTCTGACTGTAAGCAGTGCGCATCTCCACCGTTATGGTGATTGTGCCTTCTGTGTCACTGATCATCATCAGACTCTCTTCTGACTGTAAGCAGTGCGCATCTCCACCGTTATGGTGATTGTGCCTTCTGTGTCACTGATCCTCATCAGACTCTCTTCTGACTGTAAGCAGTGCGCATCTCCACCGTTATGGTGATTGTGCCTTCTGTGTCACTGATCATCATCAGACTCTCTTCTGACTGTAAGCAGTGCGCATCTCCACCGTTATGGTGATTGTGCCTTCTGTGTCACTGATCATCATCAGACTCTCTTCTGACTGTAAGCAGTGCGCATCTCCACCGTTATGGTGATTGTGCCTTCTGTGTCACTGATCCTCATCAGACTCTCTTCTGACTGTAAGCAGTGCGCATCTCCACCGTTATGGTGATTGTGCCTTCTGTGTCACTGATCCTCATCAGACTCTCTTCTGACTGTAAGCAGTGCGCATCTCCACCGTTATGGTGATTGTGCCTTCTGTGTCACTGATCATCATCAGACTCTCTTCTGACTGTAAGCAGTGCGCATCTCCACCGTTATGGTGATTGTGCCTTCTGTGTCACTGATCCTCATCAGACTCTCTTCTGACTGTAAGCAGTGCGCATCTCCACCGTTATGGTGATTGTGCCTTCTGTGTCACTGATCATCATCAGACTCTCTTCTGACTGTAAGCAGTGCGCATCTCCACCGTTATGGTGATTGTGCCTTCTGTGTCACTGATCCTCATCAGACTCTCTTCTGACCTTAAGCATGTGTGTATGTGTGTGTGTGTGTGTGTGTATGTGTGTGTGTGTGTGTGTGTGTGTGTGTGTGTGTGTGTGTGTGTGTGTGCGTGTGTGTGTGTGTGTCAAACTTCTATCGCGTTATGATACCGTTCTACGAACGTTATGGGTTTACCAAAGCGTTCAGTTTATGGTAGGGTTATGGGTTAACAATTTAAGTAAGGTTACTGGAGGATTACTACCCGGATGATTATGTTATTGAATTATTTTAGATAATATAATAATATCGAGAAAATATAAAATATTAATAATATACAGAAAGTGATTAGGTCTACGTGTATTGGTGTGGCAAATAATGTGTACACGTAATATTCTACTTCCATCAATAAAAACATGCACTGGTTGTTAAATCTGGTACAATATATCCCAGCTAAAATATTAGACCAAATCAGCCTATCCAATTAATGCATTTGTAAAGCTTAATTTCAGAATGACCCTTTGAACTTGGCTTCAAATTTTTTTTTTTTTACATACCGCTATTACAATATTGTATACGTCGGCTTGTGTTGCATACAAACATAACACGCGTGATAAAATATGTCCTATGAAAGATTTACCCGTTTAATCACAGAAATACCTCGAATGTGATACCTAAATTCAATTACAACGATCAAAATGAAGCAACACTTTATTATCAGATATTTAATGTTTAATAATTATGACTACTAAAAGGTATCCAACGAAGAAGATTGCGAACAAACCTTCCTGCAGGTCGTCGTATAAATTCTTGTCTCGAAATAATTGCGTCCGCTGAACGAAGACGTACGTTCATATCGACTAAACATTACGATTATTGTCCCGTAAATACACCCACACACGCACGCATGCATACACACACGCCACCACACACACACACACACACACACACACACACACACACACACACGTTAACACGCACGCACGCAGGGAGGGAGGGAGTGAGGCGGGGGAGGGAGGTGAGGGGGGATGGATGAAGGGAGTACAGACGGACGGACGGACGGACGGACGGACGAACGGACGGGGGGGGGGGCGAGGGGAGGGAGGGGGAATGAGGGAGGGAGGGATGAATGGAGGAAGGGAGGAAGGGAGGGTTGAAGGAATGGAGGGAGCGTTGTAGGGAGAGGTAGACGGCGATGTTGACGGAGAGGGAGACGGAGACGGAGAGGGGGACGGAGAGGGAGGCGGAGAGGGAGGTGAAAAGGGAGACGGAGACGGAAACGGAGAGGGGAAGAGAGAGAGAGAGAGAGAGAGAGAGAGAGAGAGAGAGAGAGAGAGAGAGAGAAAGAGAAAGAGAGAAAGAGAAAGAAAGAAAGAGCACGCTCACGCACGCACGCACGCACGCACACATGCACGTGCACACATACACACATACCGAGCTAAAACTGCAAGATTAAGTTGTTGATTAATCCTGGAACTACAACCCCCACGCCGTCTTCCCCGATGTCTTGACCGAGACAGCATAGAAGCGGTGAATCATGTACCACTTCAAAAGTCGTGTCGTATACTACGTGTTTCGCCGGAATTAAGAGACTATGAAAGCCATTGGTTCCTTCTATAAAGTATCTAAGATATATGCCAGCTAGGGAAAACGAGGAATCCACACTGCGTGCAATATTTAAGGATGTCGTTGACTCCTACAACTGCTTGTTATCTCAATCTCTAAATTATGTGTGGCGTTGTCGCGCTTACATTTATTCGGGCGTTAAACTTTATCCAGGTGATGTTTACGTGCACACTTAAGGCATAATATTTGGCACCAGTAGATCACGTAGTGATAAATAATATCCAGTAGTTAAATATGTTTCGTTTGTTTTCGTAATATGATCTCGAGTGTTATAGTTAGAGTACATAATTATAATTTGCTGTTTCAGATTTGTGACCAAGTATAAGAGTAAGTCACGTGACGTGTACGTGGAGAGTAAACTGTTTTATGACAGCAATTGTTTATGTCTCTGGGAAGCAAACATTTTATAATTTCTGTACATATATATAGACACATATATAAATATATATATATATATATACATACATATATATATATATATATATATATATATATATATATGTATATATATATATATATTTATATATGTGTCTATATATATGTACAGAAATTATAAATATATATATAAACATACATAACGCCCGGATAAATGAAAGCGCGACAACGTCAATATCGTGAGGTCTCTGACAAATAACGATGTAGAATGAGGCGCCACATAACGAAAACGGAATACAATAGTGGCGTCAATAGTGCCCATGCGAGCAGAACGGGTCATGGTTCACCGGTTTGCGGGACGAAACACATACACCCACACGCATGCACGCACGCACGCACGCACGCACGCACGCACGCACGCACGCACGCACGCATGCAATCACATACACAGTCTCTCTCTCTCTCTCTCTCTCTCTCTCTCTCTCTCTCTCTCTCTCTCTCTCTCTCTCTCTCTCTCATCTCTCTCTCTCTCTCTCTCTCTCTCTCTCTCTCTCTCTCTCTCTCTCTCTCTCTCTCTCTCTCTCTCTCTCTCTCTCTCTCTCTCTCTCTCTCTCTCTCTCTCTCTCTCTCTCTCTCTCTCTCTCTCTCTCTCTCACACACGCACACGCACACATGCACACACACTCACCTATAACTTAATAACTTAATCTCTTGCTTTTAAATGAATCCAGTTTGTTTAAACTGACAGTGTGTTTTGGTAGAGTGTTCCACGTTCGCATAATAGGTTTCTGTGACGAAAAGAATGTAGTTGATGATATTGTTTTATTATCACTTTCATTTGTTTGCATCTGGAATAAGGATTAGACAACTGCGACTAGGACAAAGAATATTGTTTCCTGTTGATGTTTAATGGAAAAAATATCGGTCTGGCATAGGCGGATCCAAGGGTGCCTGGTGGCACGTGCCCCGCCTAGACCTTTGAAATTTGGTCGAGCTACGCCTGCGATAGAGTGGTGTGCCCCTAGACATTTGGTATGTGCCCCCGTTACGTGCCCTCCCTAGACGTTCTGAAATTATGAACGTCGCCGCGAAAATGTTTCAACAACACCCCCGTCACCGACAGCGCGACGGCGGTGTGGCGACAGCGGAGTGGTGGTGATCTACGGCGAAAATTCTTCAACAGCACTCCGCCACCCCCGCCGTCTTCCTATGCTTTCTGATGTCAAGATCCGACAGCGGAGTCGTGCTGAAACTCCGGCTCAGCCCACCCAATATGAATTTGGTTCGGCCGCCAGTGGGTTTTTGCGAGCCTCAGAGGGGTTGCAATTGGAAATTTTGGGTCCCCTACACTACCCCCTGGATCCGCACCGCTAGGGGTATTCCTACTAATCTTAACAATATTGTACATCACGCATAGCTTTGCATACGCTCTTTAATCGGCAAGGGCTTTCATCCTACAGTATTATTAAGATTGTAATGCTGAAGCTATTATCGTGGTGATTTAGAAAATATATAATAATTTATCTATATCATTATGTGGTCGTGTGGATCTCAAATAGGCCAGGCGAGAGTGAACTATGCCCGAGTTTATATTTTGATAACCATCCAAACGCCGGGCGGCAGCGGTGTTTGTAGGATGCTGATAAATCTCTTGGGCCAACGGCTCTGACTTCACAGTGGACCCAAGTAGACGAATAACAAAGGAAGGGCCACATGTCTAACTCTTCTAGTTGGTAGATCGGCAGACGGGGTCTAAAACTTGCAGGCTCCCGGACAAACCTGTTTCTGATGGCGTAATACACATGGTGGATAATGCAGGAACAAATAATAGTGACGTCACTTTGTAATTCACGTTTTACTAAGTTACCGGGCTTAACGACGAGAAATACAGCTAATAATGTTGTCAACATGTACCGTAGTTCTTAAATAAAATTAAAAATATCCATAATTCGCAACAGTGTTATGTTTTTTAAACCAATCATTCAAAAATACTCCCTTTGAGTTTTCTTTAACTGCGTCGCCAAGTGATAGACCAGTGGTGATTGGTTCATGGGAGCGAATGAACGTAGAACGAGGTGACGGAACTCGACACCTAGGAGACGTTGCCTGGCTATCTTCTCAATGTTACCGTATTGCTATATAAATAAGTTGTTTTCATTGTTCACCCCATAAATCGCATAATTCTTTGTTCCGATTTTGAAACTGTATTGGTAGTTTTGAGAATGAAATATACAGGTAATTAGGCATTTTAGTTAATCGAAACCCAAATAATCTGCGCGTCACATAGCCAATAAAAATCGTTATAGGCTATACGATCTATGCGGGTTTTCTAACATGTTATATCTTGCGAGTTTTACACAATTTTTTTCTCATCGCTCATTTACTGAGCAAGCCAAGAGGAAGAATATGTTCTAGCTGACGGCGCGTTGAAGTGTCTATGTGAAAAACTGCCGATTAACATTAAACGATTGGTCGACTTCATTCAGACCATTCAGATTTGAGTGGGAGAGACGGTAGATGCATCGACTGCGTCAACCAAGATGCCGCTCCCAGAAGTAATCGATGGAACTTGGCATTCTTTTGTGCGACAGAAGACGAGACGAAATGGCGAGACGGAGACTACTTGCAGATTACGAGACGGTCGCCGATCGATGTGACGCAACCGCCCACATGGTGGCTCCCAACTTGTA
>OZ023216.1:8771726-8774226 GCA_963995525.1 Escarpia spicata
TCTCAGCAGCAATCGTCTTTTCCAGCAAATGTTTGCAGACTAAAATGTCCTCTTGCTGCTTGCTTTACACTCAGTAATTAACGTAGATGTTGCGATGTTTCCTGGGACCACTTCAAACCATACCGAGGACCCTGAGGGCCGCGGACCACAGTTTGGGAACCCCTGCTTTAAGCAGCTCACCAACGCTCCGGATTATAGCCGCCAGGCAAAGTTCGTCAACCTGTCAATGTTGATACATTCCCCATTCCTTCTTGGTATGCCCGCAGGTGTCGCCACTGCATCGACGATTTTATTGATTTGTCGACCGCCACTTGCGAACACAGTCGAATGCTAACGAATGACAGTCTGGCCTCCACACGCAGCACAAGAAGGGATGTGAGCGACGAACATCGACGGACGTGACCTCTGAGAGTTGTCATGTCAGTCGAGTCGACCCTATTGCAGCGGTTGTAGATGCTCCGACGATTGGAAGGTGACTATTTCATTTCTGCATTCACTATACGAATGGTTGTGCTGTTGGTGGTACTGGTGAAATATATAATTATGGATGATTGTATCTCTTTAAGTGTGTCTTTCAACAAGGAAACGCACATGTTTAAGACGCGTGTGCCTAATGTATGGTTAATTAATACTGTTTCGAATCTCGCTTTATGGTCACCTTGGTAATATAGCCAGCTCGCGCTATTAAGGTCAAATTATTTCGATAACATTAAAATATAGGAAATTAGTTCCGCTGATTTGGTCACCTCGCTTTTCGTGTCATTTTAGGCCTGTCCCGAGGGTAACCTTAAAGGTGCGGTTTCACTGCAAAGGGAATTGCGAAAACATTACCTTTTAGTGATATTCCATCTGAAGCTACTGCGTCTCACGGGAGGGAATGTATGCAGCTGGTTTTATTCGTTAGCTGACACGCAGCTAGTTACTGGGGACATGTTAAACCTGTCATATTATACTATCTCAAGTTACATAAAAACTACCAGTGTTATAGTTCAGGTTCACTCTGCATTACTGTAATAAGTTTACCGTCATACATTGCCAAAAACAAAACAAATTACAGACCAATGCATCACCCGGTGAAACAGACGTTATATTTCATATTCAAATGTTATGATATCTTGGTATGTCTTTATGTATAGATGTGTCATCGGCATATAGTTTTATTTGTAGTTCCAGTGTATGTCGACGTATGCATAACGTGGAAGAACATAGGCACATACGTAATTATAACACTGTGTATAATGTACGCGAAGGCGCGAAGTCTCGGTCACTTCTGTCGACCACAGGGCGTTGACCTTTGCTGGCTCCAACCGTCTGTCTCCAGATACATAATTATGTCCCTCATTGCCACTTGCAACTCTGTTGGCAGCAGACCACTGCCTCACATCTTCACTCGGCCAATGCAGGGTCAATACAGATAAATGCTTGTTTATCCTGACTTGATTTTCAATGCGTTATCTGTCACATGACGGTCGTAGATGCCATAAGTTTACCGTCATAAATTGCCAAAACAAAAACAGACCAAAGCATCATCCGGTGAAACAGATATTTCATATTCAAATGTTATGATGATTTCTTCTATAGTACAGCATTGCGTCAAGTAGCTGCCATGCCAATTACGTGCTTTTCCTCTTCCTGTTATTTTGTATTAGGTTTTCCTGAAATTAGTCGCCCAGTTATTATAAATGTTTTATTTTTATATTACAATATATTCTAACAATTTAAATAGTTATGCTTAAATGCATTACTGGCACAAATCACGCAGCTTAGATGCAACGCGTATTTCTGGCACGGTCCTGGCTGACGCTTACTTTTGGCATAGGACTGCTCTGAGCCCGTTATACCGCCACCTTGTACTTTTTGACGTATTGATATATTTCTTATGTTGTCAGCTGTGGTATTTTGCTTGTAGACACCGTAGGCGGTAGGCCACATGCATTCAATCATCTTAAGACAGGCTTGCAGTAATGTCACGTGCTCCCGACTTAATCCAATGAGTTCTCCAGTTGCGAATAGTAATTTGGTTGCTGCCTTCCCTTGGGACGTAATCGGATTTTTGCATGTTCAATAAAAACTGGAGGTGACGGCATGAAGAATTGCTTCCGGAGTTAACTGCGCGAAAACATGCATAACTCACTGCTTTACCCCCTCCCCCTCCGTTCAGGGTAGACGAATTAATGCCAGTGATTTTGAGACGGCAGAATAGTTTGCACCCTGGACAAATCATTCCTGATCTGTGAAAAAAGAACATTTGCAGACTGCAACACTTCTGCAGCGCACAGGCTTACATTTCTGATTGCTCGTTTGCCTCATATGCGTGTGTCGACGATGAAAATATCCCCTGTGTACGACGATAAAAGATCCCGCTTGTTTGGGGAACTAATGATGGAGAGCATTTTCTATGTTGATTTCTTTTGAAAAGAATTGAATGGTTTGACGAAAACGCTACTACAAACCACACATCAAAATGTACAGTTTGAAATAAAACCGAACGGTAACTTTG
>OZ023216.1:8781726-8860789 GCA_963995525.1 Escarpia spicata
TTAGGTTAATGTCTGAGCGAGACGGTCCATGGCACTCTTCTGCTTGGGGCAATCCCCGGTAGCAGGTGCAATTTTTAGCGTAATCGCATCTGAAATTGACGCATTCTCTTTCAATCACACGGCATCTTTTGAAGCATGGACCCGGAGGACGGCGGCCGCCCCGCGCCTTCTCTCGCATCCAGCTTTAATCAGCTCAAATGTGATGGGCATAGCGATATCCAGAACTATCTGACAGGCTGGCTTCCAGTTGGCCAAACGGCCTGACCATCTACAATACAGTCTAACAGAAAGAAACC
The DNA here is from genome assembly GCA_963995525.1 of Escarpia spicata. Taxonomy (NCBI): domain Eukaryota; kingdom Metazoa; phylum Annelida; class Polychaeta; order Sabellida; family Siboglinidae; genus Escarpia; species Escarpia spicata. The sequence goes on from OZ023216.1 coordinate 8,782,023, forward strand.
ACTGCAGGCAGACACACAGCGAGTTTTCTGTCATTCTGTTGTTGTTGTTATGTTGTTGTTATGGTTGTTGGTGGTGTTGTTGTGATGGTTGTTGTTGTTGTGCTGTTGTTGTGTTGTTGTTATGGTTGTTGTTGTGGTTGTTGTTGTGTTTGTTGTTGTTGTTGTTATGGTTGTTGTTGTGTTGGTTGTTGTTGTTGTTATGGTTGTTGTTGTTGTTGCTGCTGCTGCTGGTGGGGTGATGTTGATTATGATGGTGTTGTTCACGTTGACCCATCGTCGGATGCCTATTGTGATGCCAACAGCATCGACTCTTTAAAGGAAGGTTGTCAGCTCGTCTTTATTGTAAAATCGTATTGTGCAGTATAATATATGTATATATATATATATATATATATATACACAAACATGTATATATTCTAAAATACGTACCGCTTAGGTAGGTTTTAACGAAGCAGAAACAACGTTTTAATTAAACAGTTCAGTGCTTACGAAAATCGCCGGGTTGTCACTCAAATCACCGAACAGCAAGCTCGGATACTCCCGAGAAAGGTCGCGACCCGACGGAGGCGTGATGAAGTATTATCGTGATACATCTAATTAATTATTGGATCTGAGGCAAAGCTTTCGAAAGCGTTGTCATGTAAACAAACTGTGTCCTACCGAAATGTCAACAACAAAAACGGTCCATTAAACACACACGGGCGGTCAGAATGTTTTATTAGATAATAATATAGTATTACGTAATATGATTTTATGTTAGAAACGAACGGACAACCTCCTTTCAAGAAAAGCCCTAGCATTCAGCAGGTAGTTCATGTTAAGTGCATTTCTTTTGTCCATTTTAATCGAACTTCTCACTTTCAGACTGTTCGTGTTAAGTGGAGCCACCGGGTTTACATAACATTTTTTTTTCTAAGTTAAATTATCGTTTTAGTCGACCGGGTGTAAGACAAATCACAGCTCGTGCGTATTTCAGGTAAAACACATTCCGTAGGTGGCGACACCAGCGGGAAAATATTCATTATACCTTTCTTGAAAATACAAACCCCACTGAGATCCCATGTAGAGAACGACGGCTCTCCGTTTGTTGTTTTTCCAACTTGGATGGTGTGCATATATCGCAATCAAGGCTGGAGTCACGTATAAAACCAAGTATTAGAGCAAGTGTAAGTAGGGCTTACAAGTATTTCGAAACATAAAGTTATCAAGTACAATTCAAGGTAGAGTGTCCATTAGGTCAGGCACAAACCTAAGTGCATTTCAGTCGCAATGGTCAATGGTAGTATTATTCAGGCGCCATTCATTGACTGTGAAAATATATTTATATTTATTGTAGATATAAGATATACTCAGGATGGGCATTCCGTGGTGTGCACCACACAGCCAAATCACGTATTTTTGTGTTCTAAATACTCAAGTTATGTACTTGAAATGTACTTCATATCTGACAAGTACTACTGACCAAATGTAATTACAAGTACTCATCATTTCAAAAACCCAAGTACAATTCCAAGAACAAGTACCAGGCCCGTAACCAGGTTTTGCTCGGGGTTTTGTTTTTGATATTTTTGTAATATATATATATATATTCCTAACTACAACATACGCTGACCAGATATGTATATAGCGCCGCGCTAGGCGGACCGATATTTTTAAGCAGACCAAACTGTTATATCCTCGACTTCACGACCAATATTGATATGAGTGATGTCACAAATAAACGGCAAACCTACTGCTACATATGCAAAAATAATAACAGCAATTGTAACGACATTCATCATTGATATAAAAGGTTCTTTAATGGCATGGTATGCGAAAATGATAGCTTTCGATTGAAATCAATAGGGATATCACAATTAATGTGCAGCAGAAGGGATAGTGAAGACAGATGGTCTTGGCACATTCATTCACTTGAAAGTGTTCGGCTGCCTCGGTGGCACATTAGCTTTCATACAGGAGACTCTTTAGTTGCAGTTCCCTTGGGAAACGGGCTGCAAAATAATTCACCGTTTGATTGACATCAACAGGAACATCATTGTGGATGTGCATCAACACAAGCGTGGAGAGACGTTCTTGGCCCATACTGGCCCGAGTGAAGGTTTTCAGGCGTCGTAGAGCGCTGGCATTTCTTTCGCATTCGCATGACGTTACGGGGATTGTACAGGCCAATCGCAACAACACATAAATGTTGAGGAATGATTCTCGCAAGCATTCCTTGATTGCCTTTGCACAGTTGTTTGGGCAGTCCTTTGGCTCTTTGCCGCGATAGCGCTGCTCTCATTGATGCAACTCTTCTGGTAGCACGCTCGGAGATGGCAGATCACCTTTGTACATGACGATTGCTTCTGCAAGTTCAGACTTCTGCTTGCTCAACACTGCTGGGGCCAGGCCTAGGAATGAAGTACTTCACCGGGATAATGCGGAAATTCCCACCACCTCCAAAACATGATCGTAATTGCAGGTTTTAATTCTGTGCAAATTTCATTGAAGAGCTAAAAGTAATTTCTGATTGCTATGCAGCTAGTTTAGCGGGTGAACGGAGGTGGGTACGAGGGGTTCGAACGGGGGTTCGTTTTTGCATGATATTAGCCCGAACCTCCCAAACAAGATAATGCGGAAATTCCCACCACCTCCAAAACATGATCGTAATTGCAGGTTTTAATTCTGTGCAAATTTCATTGAAGAATTCTAATATTTGGTTTTAATGTAATTCTAAACATGTTTCACTAAAAGTAATTATTAATTGCTATGCAGCTGGTTTAGCGGGGAAAAGGGGTGGGGTGAGGGTATAGGCGAGGGTTCGAGGGTGGTTCGTTTTTGAAAGGGGGGTTTGTAAAAAAGGGGTTCGGCGAACCCCCGAACACCCCCTGGTTACGGGCGTGAGTACTGAACATTGTACTTAAGTACAGGTCCAAATACTCGACCCCAACCATGGTAGTATCCTCTCTTGAACGCTAAACGTTGTGTGTAATTAACACGCTTGTTTGTATTTTCTGCAGACTGTCTCTCCTTCGAGGTGTTCGCTGCAGTGGTTCAACACGATGGTCAGTGACATGATGACCGAGGTCATACGATATTCGTTGACACGCCATCAATGCATACACGAACGATGACATTTAACTCTATGTGAAAGACAAGCTTGTGTCTGTATCCTGTCCCGACACACGGTGTGAACCAGCGTGTTGGATGCCGTGCGTTTCGCGATGTTCACTGGTTACCGCAGACCATCGGAATTCCACCGTTCACCCAGTCAATGCCAAGTTCAATCGTAGCCGCCGGCATTGATCTCCTCAATCGAACACCATTGGATATCACTTTCAGAAATATCAGGTAGAAGTGCGATCAGGTTAGACATCGACGTAGAGATAGAGATCAGTCGGCGTTGGTACAGCGAGAAAGAAGGAGACTTGCCGGCGATGGCGGCAGGTTGGACAGTTGATAGACAGATGTCGTTTGTCGAAGATCAAATCGGGTTGGTCGTGTCAGATCTGCACAACATCATGACACGTCTGAGATCCGTCGTTGGCAGCTTGAAGGTACTCTGCTGGCAAATGGATGTTGTCTCAAGAGGACACGGCGTGCAGAATCATGGTGCGCACGCCCCGGCAAGGAACGGTGATATAACCAAGCGGCAACGGACACCAGTCATAAACAGTGACGCGTTCAAAGATGGCGGACTCTTGTGCAGCAGAAGAAACATTGTGATGTCGCTCCGCGCGAAGATCTCGCCACGACGTGAGTTGGCGCGCAACAACAAAAGAGAGACAAAATCAGACGGCAGTCTTCAATCCAATGACGTTGGCCCACAGCGACGGCCAGTTTGCAAGAAATACCCAGGAAGCAACGGGCATCAACAACCGGTAGCTCGGATCGATGCTAAAACGTCCTTCCTGAGGAAGCAGGCTGCCACGTTGCGGCGAACGTTTCGCCTGAATTTCCGTAGCCGGCAGCGGGGAAGATCCGTGAGTGTCGATACGGTCGAGAGCCAAACGAACAGTCCAATGAAGACTTGCGACGGTCGACGACGGGACAAAGAGAGTGTGCCCTGTGTCGACGCTGCCACTGCTGTCAACGACCACCGTGGTCCGCTGCGGGAGAGAAGTCCCGGAAACAGTGGGTATGATTGTGATAAATTATCGGTGTCGCCAGGTGATACGCCTCCTGCGTTACTCTTGCCACGCGGCTGTATGGTACTACAGCAGCTAAAGAAAACGACAAACCGAAATGGAATGATTGTCTGCCGCGCCCAGAGTCTCGTCGAAAATCTCGTCGAGTTAACGGGTGTGCCGAGACTACTCGGGGACAGCCAGGTGGACTCGCAAATGCTCCGGGCAGGACGTTCATTTGCATCGAATGTGTCACCCGCATCTCTGTCGCCGTCCGATGCGCATTCCAGCCGAGGTACACCTTCGCCTCTGTCGACATCCCGATTGTCGCTTACATCTCGATTATCGCTCACCCCCCGATCGTCCCCGTCTCCCACGCTGTCCTACTGCGGTATATACGAGCGCGCGGTGGACGAGACTCTAGACCGTGTGTCGGACGGCCGGCCGGTTTCTCCTGACCCGGCCGTGTCAGAAACGTGCATCGTCCATCCGGCTTATCACAGACACGCAGCCCGGTCCGGCGAGAACGGAAGTGCAGTTCTCCCGAAAAACAAAATGGTGGACGTCGCGATGGTGAATGGCGCCAGATTGCGGGTGAAGAAGACACGGCCATCAAGCGGCAGAACTGAGTTCTTCTGGCGCAGCGTGATAGAACCGTGACATGCTTGGCCCCGTTATTCTCTCACTTTTATTGTGTTCGGCTGAGTAATAATTTTGCATAATGAAAAAACGGCTTATGCAGATTATTACACGAGATGGCTGGAGTAGATATTTGCTTGTCTAACAAGTGTGCCAACAATTATTGACCTAACACCATCAAACAGAACGGAGTTACTTTCTCGATATCCACAAGTAATCGTTTTTCTAAGAAGGGAACTCTACTGTTATAATCAAATTGACAGTATGTTAAACGACCCTAAGCGTAGGCTGATCCAGGGGATTTGGGGTGGGCAAGTGTCCCTAGACCTTTGGAATTTGGCAGCGCTATGCCAGCGCTATAGAATGGCGTGCCCCCTAGACATTATGAACGTGTCCCCGTTATGTACCCCCCCCCAAACGTTCCGAAATTATGAACGTCTCCGCGAAAAAACTTCCAACAACCCCTCCCCCCTCGTTTTCTGATCCGACAGCGTGACGATGGAGTGGCGCTAGCGGAATGGAGGTAAAGCTCCGGCGGAAAATCTTTAATAGCCCCCCTCCCCCCGTCTTCCAATCTCACGATCTGAGACAGCGCGATGGCGGAGTGGTGCTGAAGCTCCGACGAAAATTCTCCAACATCATTCTCTTTCCGATGTCAAGATCAGAAGCTGAATCGTGCTGAAGCTTCGGCTCAGCTTATTGATGTTAATTTGGTTCAGCCACCAGTGGGTTTTTTACGAACCTCGCGGAGGGGATGCAATTGGATGTTTTGGGACGCCGTAGACTACCCTTTTCTGGATCCGCCTCTGCTAAGTGTTTTCGGCGATCCCGTTTGATTAATGATTGCCGTGTGCCGTTGTTGGTTCGTCCCTCGCTTAGCTGCGATTATCCAGGCGCCGTGAGGTGGCGCCACTCAAGACATAACTGATATTGAAACAAGTCACACAAGAAAAATAAAACGAAACTAAGTTTTAGCCCTGTCCATTTTCTGTGTTACTACCCGCTCCGCCACTAGGTGGCACATCGGTCGTGGTTTAAGCATATTCCATATTGAATAATTGACCCTGTGATACCACTTTTTATATTCTTCACTCAAAGCAACCATTCTAAGTTGATAAGTCCGAATGATATGCGCCTAAGATTGCTTGTTACATGGAGCAAGGTCGCAATCTCGGGTTAACTTTCCTAAATCATTTATACAGGTGTATACGTGACATAAGCCTTATGAAGACCATCGCACGTCCGCGTATCTTAAAGGTAACGCGGAGTAAACGCAATTTTCCATGCTTTGAAACGACAACGAGAAATTCGGGCAACCAAGCCCGTAGCCAACTGTTTACAACGGGGTTCATATTTTCTCAATACAGACTCCAGAAGGCGCCACCGGTTCAGGCAGGCTTAACTTTTTCACAATGCAGAGGGCGCCGCGTATATATTCACGTAAGCGTTCATAATGCACCGTTGGATTTTTAGTTGAAGGACAAGTTACAAAAATCTTGTATGCGCCCCTGACACATACATTCTCCTATGCAAAGCAACAATGCAAGACAAGTGTAGATTGAAATAGGCCAACTTAATGACATTTATCTTTATTCGTTTACATAACTCATAAACTACAACATAGATACATCAATACATGTTCACAGCAAGCATGCTGGCTCCAGTGGTATTGCTAACCACCTACAAGTCGTAGACGTATTACCAACCACCAGTACTAACTATCTCACGACACTATATTTACCACTGACACCGTATCGGTGGGGGTCACTCCGCCACCAGGTCACCTAAAATCAAATGTGACCGACCCCCCCCCTAACTAAAGCACCGTTGGGTTTTTAGTTGAAGGACAAGTTAAAAAACATCTTATATACAATACAATTTCAGGAACATTACATAGAACTCATAGAGTTCGGGGGCTTGTTTAATACATGTCCTGTGTAGTTTTTAAGTACATTTGCTCATAACATAATGCGCGCATTTCTACGATTGTTCTAAGACGCGTAATTAGATATACGCACAGCGTTTCGTGAAAACTGTACGAAGGGTAATTATATGAAAGGTAATACAGTTACCCCACATCCAACCAGCCGATGTCCGTAGTGTTGATCCCCGGGATAACTGAAAACCTTTTCACTTGGATCGGCCCACCGATGCTACCGTGATGCGGCAACAACAGACAGGCTCACGTTGAGATTTATATAAATTAGATTATGTGAGGGTTTTACCATAATATTTAGCTCGCATTGGCCCTTGTTGTTTACTGTTTCTTCAGAACAGTTTTTCAGGCTTTCTCTGCTGATTTACTTGTGTTAATGGCGTCTTGTCTTGCGTTAGTCTTTTTTAAAACTTCGTCTAGTTTAAATCATTTTTATTTTCACATTTCCGTACGGTTTTTGGCTTTGTAGACATAAATAACACAAACACAAGCCTTTGCTATTCTAGCGTCAATTTCAACGGTAGGTCGATAACACAACGCCTAAAATAGACTGACACTACAAACATGGACGTTATCAACTGGTACTGTAAGCAGATTGTTTGACAAGTTGTTTTGAGTGGAATATGTCCGATAAACGAACGACACAGAAAAAGGTAAATCAAGAAAAGTTCTTATATAGCGCAGTATACAGTCCTGAGAACTGCTCAAAGCGCTTTACACTTTACTCCCTGGCAGACCTGTTCAATCGAACACCATTTCGACTTCTCTGGGAAGCATCCAGCCACGCAGCAATTAATGCGCGAAGACTATTCGCTCACAAATATCCAACACTGTCTGGAACTGGAACTGTAACATCTTTATTCGACAGAGAGTAAATGAGCAAATACAAAGCATGTAACGGCAATGTCAAAAAGAAGACATTTCTGTCGGGAGACTCTCACTAAGGCATTATAAATATGCCGCTGATGTGAGACCAACCCAACCATTTGTAATTATAACTAAACATTCCTGCCACTCCCAGCGTGGTATAAAGCAAGTGCTTAAAGATTGAAAGACAGTACGAGATTATGTTGGTAGGCTATGTGCATATGTAGCAGTTTGTGTCCATGTAAGTATCTTTGTAAAGTGCTAATAAGTATTGTTTGGTGTATGTAGAAAAACCATAGAGACTATGTGTGTATATTTTATCCAAAATGCAGGATGGCATTTTTTAAGTAAAGTTGGTAAGTAATATCTAATAAATTTACTGGCTCTCGATATATGACTATATGGGATGATAATTTGATGACTTTGCCTTGTGGGATAATCATGATGTGCAGCGTTTTGTAAAAAATAGCAATTGAACAAATTTGGGAACGCATTTATGTACAAATTTATGAAAGAACGTCAAACATTGTTGAATAGATATCTTCCAGTTTTAATAGATTTATAGATTTCATTATAGGTTCGGTGTGTGAGTTATATTTACTGTGGGAAATTATTCGGTTTGCCCTTTTCTGCAATTTAGAAAGTCTATTTGTATCAAAACCCCATGACAAAACGTTGTAGTTGAGATGTGGCAAAATTAATGAATTATACATAGTCTTTAATGTATATCCAGGTAGAAAGTGTTTTAGTTTATTCATAATTCCCAGAGTTCGTAATAGTTTATTATATATTTTGTCAATGTGTACAGTCCAGTCTAATGGTTCTAGGTAGTGCCAAGAAAGTTTACTGTGTGTACACACTCTATGGGTTTACCATCTATTTTTAACGATAATTTGATACCGGAGGTATTACGTTTTGGAAAATAAAACAGCATATATTTAGTTTTGCTTGTATTTAGAGAGAGCTTGTTAACAGATAACGATTCACTAACATGTTTTTGTTCATCGTTTATGTTATCACTGATTACATTATAATTTTGTATATTTGAATTGCACTTGAAAGAACAGAGTGGTCCAATGAGGGTGGTATCATCAGAGTGTAGTATGGCCTTGAATTTATTGCTAGCAAGATGAATATAATTTATATATATATATATAGAGAGAGAGAATAAATAGTAGGGGTCCTAACATTGACCTCTGTGGGACGCCAGTTGAAATAGATAATGTATCAGATGTTACATCATCGAATTGGACAAATTGGCGTCTTTTGGCAAGGGAGCTCATTAGCCAAGTTAGGGAAGTACCACATTTATGCCGTAGTGTTCTAGCTTTTTAAATAACATATTGTGGTCTATAGTATCAAAAGCTTTTGACAAACCGCAAAAATGGGAATTTTTCCGTTATCCAATGTTTGAAGAATAGTGTCAGTTAGTTCGAGAGTAGCCATTTCCGTTGAATGTAATTTCCTAAACCCGTACTGACTTTCGTACAATAATTCGTGTATAGTTAGATAGTCAAATATTTGATCGTATACAATGTTTTCAAAGACTTTGGAAATTGAGGGGAATAGTGAAATTCGTCTGTAATTGTTGAGAAAGGTGTTATCATCTTGTTTATACAAAGGAATAACTTTGGCAATTTTTAGTTTATGTGGAAATATACATGTGATAAGAGATTGATTAATAATTAAGGACAAAGGTTTAGCAATTAATAAATTAATTCTTTTTAATGAAACTGTTGAAATCGAATCATGACCTGCATTTCTCTTTGGGTCAAATTCCTCAATGATTTGTATTACAGTATCTTCGGTTACTGGTTTGAAATTAAACGTTGAAAGAGACCTGTTTTGTAAATATATATTTAAATGTTTTTGAGGGTTTTTGTGGGGAATTGATTGTGCCAGTTTAGTTCCAATATTTACAAAGAACTCGTTGAACTCGTGTGCAATTTTCTTGGTGTCGGTAACATGTAATCCATTTATATCAAAGTTATTTGGAAGTTTAAATTGTGTGTAGTTTTTATTTATAACTTGTTTGATGGTATCCCACGTTTTCCTAGTATTTGATTTGAATTGATCAAATAGGTTTAGAATATTTTTATAAACACGAAGATTGACCGACATGGCATTGTAAGAAGTGTCATTTTGTGGAGTCTGTTTTAATTTCCATACAATTTATCTAGGAAACTGTTATCCAGCTGGATTTTTTAAATATTTATACTTGTTGTAACGGACATTTTTAATTGGAAAATGAGTTTCGTATAGCTGAGTAAGTATGCTTTTAAGTATTGCACAATTAATGTTTGGGTCTGCAGAAAGATCATGATTTAGTTTCTCCATGATGCATACTTGACTTACAGATTCAGAGTAATTAAAAATATTTGTTTCCATGTTTGTCCTAATTTTCACATATTTCGGGTACATTGTTTATATTGTAATTTGTTAAAGCTTTTGAAATATGGTAGATGGTCAGATATGTTACTCATAAGTACACCTGCTGTACGAACTCTAGTGGCATTTGAGATCTTACAATATATCTGATCGATGAGTGTACAATTATGAAGAGAAAAATGAGTCGGTAAAGTGGTCTTCGGATAAAGCCATTTGTACAAAATAAATCAAAATAATCTCCAATTTGTGGTCTACCGTTCACTTTCAGCAAATCAAGGTTGAAATCTCCTACAATTATTGTTTCTGAGCTTTCCGTTTCCAATTTTGACAGAACAGATGCCAACTCACCACAAAAAGTAGATATCGCTATGTCTGTGTTATTTAATTTCAGTGGTCTGTAAATATTACCTATTGTGATGTTTTTTTTTAGATTTGCTCCATAAATATCAATAATAATAATAATAAACTTTATTTATACACCATCAACTAATGACCCCCCGTTCACGGGTGTTTACAAATTGCCACTCATATAAGAAGCATAAAAACACTTTTAAGAGAACAAATAAGAAAATAAATTAAATTAGCAAACAATATCCTAGTATATAGTGTATGCATATATATATAAGCCTAAGTATAGTAAAATTACGGGTAAATGCAATGATAAAATAAACGATTAGCAAAAGTTGGATAACTCGTATAGGTTCCTTATGTTATATTGGTAACGTTCATGTATATATACAATTATGCCTCCGTGACCTGTACAGTGTATGCCTTGATGGATAATATTATAATTAGGAATGTGATATTGAGACAAGTCTGAATCCCCCGAGAGCCATGTTTCCTGCAAGCATATTGCACTAAAACCTATGTCTTGGTTGCATAAGTCCAATAAAAGTGGAGAAAGGTGATCGAACTTTGAGTTACTGCTTTGAGCGTTTAAGGTAAAGATAATAAAATTATATTTTATAGAAGCGATAGTTTCGTTTAGTTTCAAAGTGTCTATGTATGGCGAGTGCGTCATCATAGCTGTGTTTTCATTATTGTCATCTAAATTCCCGAGAATGTGTTGTAGGTTATTAGCAGCTGATCCACCAAAATTTAGTAGTATTCTATCTTCCGATAAATTATCATCTGTATTTTGCGCCACAAGTAGAAGATAGCCATGTACTCATTCATACAGCTGAGTGAACTGGAGCTACGTAGAGTGAACGAACTTGCCCAAGGTTCGACACCGGCGCACAGGATTCGAACCCGGATTCTCTCGGTCGATAGTCCGAAGCTCTAGCCACTGCAACACTGCGCCACTGCGCTCCAAAAGAAAGACACCACTGAGACGACCCCTAACGGCCTAGCAAAAAACGCCACATCCGGTTTACATTTGTATAAGGCCTTCGGGCGTTGACATTAGGTCTAAGGCCTTCGAGTGTTGATACAATCCGACTGTTGCTGCTGTAGGCAGATCTGTGCGTTCCACAATGCGACGTGAATACGATTCGTCGTACCTGTTGGCGGTGCATAACTAACCCGCCGCTCGAAGTTTCAAGTAGGCCTAGGTATTTTAAAACTGTTTTACAATGTCAAAGCAGCACTTTGTCGGGGGCCAGTCGTCATGATAACAGCTGCCGGGACCATTGCTGAACAAAGGGTATGGTATGTTGAAATAATCTCTAATCATTGCATGTCTGCATTGTGTTAATTTAGCGAACACGCGAATAATGAATTACTTCAATATTAATTAGTAGGCCCTATTACAGAGACTATTATCACCATCAATACAATTTCCTGTATAAATCATTAATCATTTATCTGAACATATTATCAAAGTGAAAAGCAGACGTTGCTATGTATGTGACGATATGTATACACTAGTACTAGCTAGCTTCGTTCGAATCACGGAGCATGAACGAAACTACTACTATTGTGTTACTGTCAATGCGGAGGATGACTAATAACTAAAGTGAAAGTGAAAGTATGTATAATCTACATATTGCATTTGGATACGTCAGTCAGATGCCACGACAGTGGAGTCGGACGAAATAAAACAACAGAAACATAGGGAAACGGCAACATTATGGCATCACTCAATTTAATGTCGGATATTAGACGAAATTAGTTTCGATTTTTTTTGGGGGGCAGAGACAGTTTCGTCTGGCATTCACTTTGTTCGTGCGCAGAGGGAAAATGATCGCACCATTTTTTTTATGCGGTCACGTGATTAGTCTCGATTACATAGGTGCCGTTGGGCAGCAGCAGTTTTGTGCGCTTCCCCCCACAACTGCTTGGGGAATTAAATAACGTTGAAATGTTAGCCGGTTGGCGACTTGACCCCGAATCCGGGTAAAGATGATAATTGGCTCTCAGGTTACTGTAAAGTAAAACGTTAAAAAAGAGTAAACGTTTATTAGTTAAGACTATGTTTCGGCAAATGGTAGAGTGTCAATCGACGTAGGTCGACCGATATTTTTAATATAGCCTACTGATATCATCATATATTGATCAATGTTTATAAACTTCCATCGGGGTAGGGGGCTGAGGCCAGATGAAAGTTAGGGCATTCATGTCCTGAGATGACTCCTAAGTAAAGGAGCGTAACAATTCGTCGAACATACGTTTTTCTAAAGCTTCTAAATAATGATAATGTAGCAGTTTCACCTAGTTAGAACAATGACCAGAAAAACGTCATTCTATGAGTATATAATCATTTCACAATGTTTGTAAACGGATTTGTACAGCCGTTTAATTAACCCAATAGTCCTCGCGTCGCCCAAACTCTGTGTGACGGCAAACAAATAACAAATGGGGTTCATGTTTACTAAAAGGTCACTGTTGTGACAATCCCAATTGCCTTCGCCGTCTAGGGGGAAGCGCTAGAGACATTGTGACAACCAACCCGTGTGACAACCAACCCCGGTCTCTCCTTCACGCTTTTGTCAACCTAATGCTTATAGCGGAGAGTGTAATGTTTGTCACAGCCCCAATTACTAACCAATAAATCAGACTTATGCTGGGGTGGTAAGTACATAGCTGGCGCAGGGTGGTATTCCACGTAGCAGTCTACACAGTTGTCTTCTTTTGCAGAAACGAGCACCAACCATGCGGCCTGACATAACCACTGCCTGGCTCCCCTGCCTCGTGTGTTTGGTCGTCGGCGGGAGTGCTGTGGCCACACCAACACTGCCCTGTAATGTCACCAACGACACGAGTTGGCCACGAGGTGTGCACGTGAACTGCAGCCACAGGCACGTGACGGAAGTGCCGCTCGATCTTCCCGCGCGCACGACCACGCTTTTGCTGAACAACAATGCCATCGGCAGCCTGAAGCAAAACGTCTTCAGCGAGTTGGCAAATCTGCGGCACTTGGACTTATCTCGCAACAGACTACAGTCGCACAACATCGCACCCGGCGCGTTCGACGAACAGGGACAGCTGTTGTATCTTGACATCAGCTACAACGCCTTTTGTATGAGCAATGCAGATTTCCCCCCACGACTGTACGGCCTCTTGCAATCGCTCAAAGCCTTGAAGTTGACGGGAAACACTGCACGAACTCAGCAATGTGTCATGGAATACCCGTTCAAGTCTTTGTCTGTACTGCAGACTTTGACAGAACTTCACATTTCCGGCATCCAGCATGTCGACATACCGTCAGATATTTCGCGCTTCGTGAACCTGCAAGTGTTAGACCTTTACGACGGGAACATCAACACCGTCACTGCTAACACTTTCCGCGCTTTGCGTGACACTAATGTTACAACACTATCGCTGCGGCACAACCAGGTAGCTGAGGTGCAAAATGGATCGTTTTCAAATTTACCAGTTCTCCGCAACTTAAATATGGCGTGTAACTACCGCCTTGGCTACGAGACGCTCATCGAAGTTTTGTGGGCAACGGAAGATTCCGCAATCGATTCATTGGTGATGGATTATGTGGAACGCGTCGGCATTCCGAATGTAATCAATTTCAAAAAGGTCTGCGAAACGCCTTTTGCAAAGAGTCTTAGGAGATTGTCAATTCGTCGCAACAACATAATGGCTATTGATGGAAAATACTTCGGTAAATGCCTTCCGACTCTACAATGGATGAATATTGGTTTCAACAACGTAATATTTTTTGACCGGCACGAGCTTAAACGTTCAGAATTGTTGAATATTTTTCCTCCCAACTTGTTAGTTGCGGACGTCTCAAATTATAACGTTACCAGAAAAATATAGAATCAAATATTGTCTAGCTAATAGCTTACCATTTGACGACGAATTCCGTCGACCTTTTCCGTTGGTGTTGAACCAAACGAAGGAACACACGGGCAATGCTAATTTTAAGCATGGCAACCACTCTGTATACATGCTGCCTTTGTTACGCTACTTATATGGCGACTATATTTCGATAGGCAGAGCATTGGAGGTTTTACCCGGAAAGCAATATACGTTACATAAACATGTCCAACTCAAAAGCCATCAAGTCACTAACAAAGCCGATTAAGGGTCTGACGCAACTACACACGTTGGACATGAGTCACGGAGCTTTGGCTATTATATCTGCCGAATCGTTTCGTTATTTCGAAAATCTACGCTTTCTAAATCTGTCCGACAACAAATTACGTGAGGCGATCGTCGATGAAAATCAAACTCACGATACATGTGTGTACGGTAGCTCCTTCGACCACCTAACATTGCTCGAAGAACTCGATTTATCGCGAAATTTCTTTAAATCTTTCAAGAAAGAAACGTTTGCAAACCTCTCCAGTCTTCGCATTCTGAAAATAAGCGACAACATGTTAACGTGGCGACTTTCGCTGAATCTTTCCCGACTCCGATCACTTCAGCTGCTCGACTTGTCCGGCAACCAGATGACGTCTCTGTCGCAGGACTTTCGACATGTATTGGACGAACTCTCGATGCATGTGAGCTTTAACGTGGACATCATCGGTAACCCTCTGTTGTGCCGAAGCTGTAACTCACTCGATTTCCTGCGTTGGCTGCGAGCGACCAACGTTCACGTCGTCGCGATAAATGACTTGAGATGTGGCGATGTCCCTCACTTGCGTGTCATGAGCGTGTCGTTGGACGGTCTCGAGACTTTGTGTGCCAGAGGCATGGGTTTGCCGGTAGTCCTCACGGTCACTGGCGGTGTCAGTGGTTGCCTACTCGTGTTCTTTCTCCTTCTCTACGCACAACGTTGGCGCATGCGCTGGTATTACTACGCACTCAAGCGTCGATGGCGGCAGAACGGGCAATCAACAGATGACGTCAGCGAATACACGTATGACGTCCGTGTCGTGAATGCCGACGCCGACTTAGATTGGGTGGCGCATGAACTTCTAGAACACGTAGAGACAGACTGGGCCCTCTCAATGTATGTCTTCGAGCGGGATTCACTCTCGGGTCCGTTCGCAGAAAACATCGTTATCTCTCTGGAGACAAGTCGACGAGTTCTGTTCGTGCTGACGCCCGACTTCTGCGAAGACAAATGGTGCGACTTTGCTCTAAACATGGCGCTACAGCGGGACCAGAATTCGCTGATACTGCTCTACAAGACGCCAATACCAGATAACAACATGAGTCGAACGCTGAGAGCCCTGGTGCGGAGTGCGCGCCGTCGCTGCACGCTGATTGAGTGGGGAGACGGCGAATACGCGCTGAACCTCTTCTGGCAGCGGCTTCTCGACACTCTACAACCACCGCCACACTCAGACATGTCCCTCCATAACTTAGCTTCGTGCCTGCACAGACCGTCAACAGATTGAGACTTCGCACATTCTCTTCCGCCTACAAGACGCGCTGAGAACGTGGCAGGGGAGATCCATGTGGTGTAGCCAATATGAAAGTAAAGCACTGGAATGGCGCGATTTGTGGAACAAGTATGAAACTGTGCAGAATTATTAAATCTACCCGACCAATACGTTTTGGGTGTGGAGTTAACGTGAAGTCACCACGTTTAAATCGATATAGGGAAACAACATGGCCGGTCCTACATATGGAAATCCAACATGGCCGCCCAGTGTGACATGGAATCTTAGTTTTGGTTCTGAAGTGAGGCAGTGTTATTTGAAAACGAGGTTTGACATGTTAAAAGATAAGAACAAACACAACATCCAAACACGGCACTAATACTACCATGGCTTTGTGTCATATGCACATTTCTACTGATGACGTTATTACCCAAAAAATGACTTCATAGGAGACGTACGAGCATTGCAAAGCACAACAATTATGGCGAACGTTTCAACAATTTTATAAATATAGTTTTCATGCTGAAAAATATTAACGATCAAGCAGGTGACAGGCTTGCATGGACACCTACCTGCCAGATGACGCTACTTTTGCAGAGGCGATGACATTTCGATCACTAGTATTAGTTGTGCCGGCGATTTTGAGACGATATCGCTTTCATGGGATTTTTTTATCCCTGAAAATTGTCTTTGGAAATATCCCAAATGTGTCAAACAATTCTGCCACTGTTGTCGTCGAGGGCGAGTGTATTACTGTATATCACATGACCTGTTGCCTAGCAACAATGTCCATCGAGCTTACAATATGCACGTCACACGTGCAACTGTTGGACTTTTTCTATCGTATATTTATTGGACATTTCTATGATATTCTAGCTGCAAATGATTTACGCTCATAATTTTGATTGTAATGTCAGTTTCAGTGAAAACATTCAAATTGGGGACGACCTTTTTATGTACCACATAAAACATGACATAAGCATCTCAACACTCTTGCCTATTGAGTTCACACAAATTCGATGACAACTGTATTCACCTATACAATCGGTGAAATGATGATGGTAACCCCAATTCATCAGGTCTAAGTTTGGTAATGTTTCCTCTGGGGACCGTGTCACCGTCATTCTTATGACCTCACAAGTCCCATTTTGCTCTTGAAACTGTTATCACTCCTCAACCGTGATCATGCAGATTGAACACTCTCAACACTAGGATGCGCCACCGGGACACTTTTGCTAGTGTGTCACGGAAATAGTGTCCTTGGTAATAAGGCTGTGGTTTTAAATTTTTTGAAAACACTCCTTATATTTAACAATGGATTATGCTTAACGACAAATTTTCCTTATGAACTCAATATTTTAGTGAAATGGTCCACTAGTCCTAGGATGCACCCACTTACTGTTCCATTCCTCCAACATGCATCTCTTTCACAAGAACACGTCTCATACAGTGAAGGTGTCAAAACCACTCGGTCGCTATCCATCATACAGGAACCATTGAACACGGGATGTACAGTTCACATGACCGGATTACATAACTACTGAAACATAAAATCACCAGATCTGCATCATCTGAATGCTCCAGTTTATTAAAAACCTGTTCTTAGGTTGCCCAGGAAATGTTAGAAAACCACCAATTAACCATCCACAGTTACGCTAAGTTGACTAAATGTTGGTGTGTTTCGATTAAATGCTCCATTGTTCCGTCTTAGTTTCAACGGATTTTACAAGTCCTTTGCCGAGAATGTGGAACTCTTCGATGATCGCCGGAACGTTGGGCACCAGAGTCATCTTGTCACAGGTGCTGTCACCTGCTGGCATCGAACAATGCAAATGTGACACCTGCAACAGCCAAAAGTTATTTATAACTTCAAATTGTAGTGCAAATTACTGTCATATCCTAAATGAATGTAATACAATTCATGCTGTGTCTGCATATGATAATGGCCTTGTGTGGCAGTCTGGTGTATCAGACGTCTAATGTGAATGTTTTACCCGAAATGTTATATTTTAGAAATCAGAAATGGTTTTAAAACATGTAATATTTTAAACTATGATGTCAGCCACATCATTATGGAAATTACTGTATTTTAAAGAGTATACGTACAATTGCCATTTTTAATGTGCAAAAATGAAGATTTTATTTTTATTATACTAGCAACAATGCCCATTCTCCAGGTGGTGCTACACACGCACGCATGCACGCGCACACACACACACACACAGAAGATAGTATCCAGGAGTATTCGTAAATGACATGCTTTGATAAATTTTAAGTTTTTCGCATTAATGCGAATTAAGTAAAATGTCCCCAACTGACTAACGTTCACCGAAACAATCACAGAAAATATGCATTAATGTTGTGAACAATCGATTTACGTATGTGGAACGTACAGTACAAAAACCCCAAAACCAGTAAGAACCCTAAAGCTTCAAGGAATTTAAAAAAATGTCCGAAGGGACATAAGTTGATATTTTCCGTGCGATATGTGATGACTACCTCCCCACATAATACTTAACGCATTTTACGACATTGCGAACTGATGCTACGACCCCTAGGAAGAGAGAAAGAAAGGTACACACTACGCGTACACCCCACCTTGAAGGGCTGAGGTTGGAAGGACGAAGGCTTCCAGAGAACGGCCACAAAGTCCCCTCCGCAGGCGTCAAAGAAGAACAGGGCGACATGAGCAAACGATTCCTGTCAAAAGGAAAACATTTCTTAAATTTAATTAGTAGAACTGTAACAACTGAAAACTCGTGACTGGCGTCTATGCCAAGACCATGTGCTAACACTACACCAATATTTTAGGAAGTATTTAAAGACGCCTTGTAAGTATTAATTTTATATAGATGTATCTCTTCAATCAACGAATGATTTCATTTATGTATGTTTTATCATGATGGACATTATTTGAATATTTTGTAGTAATCGTTTTACCAGCCTTTAAACTTTTAATTTAATAATATTTTAGTTATAATTATATTTATAATATATATATATTTATGTGTGTGTTTTTATTGTACTTTACTGCTTATATTAATAGCTTTAGCTCTTTTTTGTATCATTCTATGTGTATACTGCCTCAATCCACCAAGAGTTTTAAAAGTACATTATTATTATTACTTCTCATAAAACCACATAGTGAACCACATAGTGAACCCACGTAACAGAACTGCAGATAGCAGAACGGTTTAGTAGCATCAAATGGTTTGGTTTAAAAGGGCTGCTTAATACAACCCACACCTGTTGGTTGGTAGAATCTGATACATGAAAAATTATACATTTAGGCTGCAGCATAAAAAAACAGGTGCTCCCGAAACAGTACTAACTGACTAGCTGACATAAATCCATGGGTAGCAAATGTTACTATTCAAGTTTTTTGCACTTAACTCATTCGTCTCCATTTACAACATTGCCTTTCCCCAGTGGTGACACCTGGTGAATGACTTGACACATGAAAAATCCTCAAAATATATACCTTTGTTTTTCAAATACATCACTAATTGTCAGATCAGAGGCCAACGGTCGAAGTAAGCAAATGAATGTAGAAAAAAACGAGAGGACCTTGGTATGTCAGAGAAGATACAGTTAAATTCTTCAATGTTGTTGTATTAAAGGGAGCAAGCCAGTTCATCTGGCTGGAATCAGCAGGTGCAGTACTGAATGTGGTGTGTTGAATGTGGGAAAATGGGGAATTTGCTGAACCTCAAAGGGTATTACAGTTAACTCAGCCCGACTAGGCCGTATTGCCAATAAAGTTTATTTTGAAATTGGATATTTTGTTTACTATTTGAACATGCTCAGAGTTGTACCTTACAAATTGTGAACATTGTTATGGGCTTACCAAACACAATTTAGTGGGCAGTATACCGTTGACATAATTTTTTTATATTCTTAAGAACATTATATACTTAATAAACGAAAAACCAGAAACAGACTCCCTCCTTTTAACATATAGATAGTATAAAAGTAACTTTGACAGTCACCCCTAGTGCAACCCCCCCTTCTACGTACACGGAGTTCTTGTAGGTAACACTGCACGGGGTCATAGTTCAAGACGGGTAACTCCCGTCTCGCCTTGTCCTTCCCCTGGTGGCTCAGGAGGCACACGCCAGGTCGGAGGTCGACGGCATGGTACCGGCGGCACAGTTGGCGTGGCTCCAAGTGGATGATTATGTCGAAGACATCCAACGGTGGGCGGAAGATTTGCTGAAACACAACAACAACTGTGATGATTTTTTACATACGAAGCATGGCAAAATATTTAAATTAAATAAAAATTAAAAAAAGTACCCAGAAGCACCATCCCGAGCCACGTGCGTGAATCAACTGTACTTTGTCCCACTTGCTGTCTTCACGCAGCATCTTAAGGCAATTCCAGGAACTTGCGGTCAGTCTAGACGGCCTCCAAGTATTTATTAATACTATCTGAATTATTCGTATTCAAATATGACAATTCAACATCGAAACATTCAAATGGAAAATAATGCATCAGGCTTATTAAACACAATTTTACAGGCAGTATTCTTTCAGCATATTTATTCTAGTACTATCAACACTATTTAACGTATGTGTGTGTTAACATTTCACTCCAAGGTGATATGCTTCTCAGATACCAAACGTTCAAGTTATAAATTACTATAATCGATCACCCTCAGAAAAACGTAATGCCTTTATTTTTTTGATTATGCAATCTTACTGGTTTTATGGTTCATACCATAAGTTCGATGAACATCATAAGATCATACATATTTTCTGCAATTTATCCAAGAATCACTGATCTGCTGGAGACGGTTTATGTGACGCAAAATTTATTTCCTCAACATTTACGAATACTACAGGAAACCATCTTCTGCGTCTGTGTATATATGGCGCGAGCCAGAGAACAAGCATTCTTTCTAGTATTAATAATTAAAGAACAGACTGTGAGCAGATCTTCATGAGGACTGGATACCGTGCTACAGTGTATATACATGTACTTTACTACCAACAGAAACGGAACCCTATGTGAGAGGACACAGTTGATACCTTGAAGTCGACAGCACTGCCGTCCACTCCCTGGACACTGTCCAGCTGTTTCCTCAGGACAACAGTGGACTCTCTAGCCAGGAGCACCGCCCTGCGTAGTATTTGAGCCGTGGGGCGTTGTTGCGTCCACATCCCCCCACCCCGGTCATAGGGCGTCGGTAGAACAACCAGAGGCAGTGTGGATCGATCCTTCGAGAAACCAATCTCGATCTCGGCGTAATCCTCTTCTGTCAACCAAATGAACCGGGTTAAACACACACGACATGTTTCTTGGTTGAAAAGTTATGCATTGATGCTGCGTTCCAATGGGCTCATGTATATCATGAATATGACTTCATGGCGCCTACTTGACCCAGTTGCATAAATTTACCAATCGTAAACTTGGGCTGCTCATGAACTTTCAAGTTTGCTAAGTCGTGGTTATGATATAAACAAGCCCACTGGAATGCAGCATTAATGTTGTTTCAAACCCACCCTCCCTGGGAGGCCCTGACATTGAACTCACATACGATTCTTTTGACTACACAAGTGTTGGGTGCCTTTCAAGCAACCACTGCTAGCGGTTACGTGACAATTACCCTAGCAAGTCGAGGCCTTAATTGGTTTCAGGAGTGTGTCGGGCAGCTGGCCAGGTGATCCAGGTGGTCGATTTTCAAAACCAATCTCCGCATATTTTGTAACTTGCTTCGCGGCAGTTTTAATGACGTCGTAAAAACGGCATGGACAGATATGGAAGGGTCAGCCGGGCAGACCCATCCACAATCAAGTTCAACCCGTCCAAAAACAATTTTACCCATCCAAATGACGGGTGGACAGGTTTCTGGGTGAGGCCCTGCCCTTCCACCAATATGTGGAATGATTATTATGATCTAGAATTGTTACTAGTGTTAACATGTGTTTCACTCACCAGTTGGCACCACTGCAACAATAGATTTTCTCTTCGATACGAGGTGACGACCATAGCTACATACATAAAGCTTAACATATCTGGGAATGTTCCGAAATTATGCGACTTTCCAAACTTACGCAACGTCCCCTTACATAAGTTCTGTATACATCCGTATTATGCTTTCATTTGGTCAGCCAGCCTTTAGTGTCTGACCGAGTGTTGTTGTGTTTTTGTTGACCCAGCGATAGAAATAAGCCGGACAAGTTTTGAAATCTACTTGTCCATCAAAATTTTAACTTGTCCGAGTGGTTGTCAAGGGGAATCGAAGCTTCGAAAAAAACATAAAAAGTCTGTCTTATTTTTATGACACAATGTTCCAGCTGTTTCGTTGCATGTACATCTGAGTGACTTGTGATCAAAGACAATTTTATTTAATCTTCAAATTTTGAAATTGCTAAATTATATTTGCAACTATTTTCTGGTCCATTGTTAGTCATCACGAATATTAAAAGTAGACACGTCACATGATGTATACCAATATTTTAGTGATGCTGATATGAACGCTTTTATTAATAACAAATAATTATTACGATGATAGGAATGAGATTGTTTTCCTTGCTATTTGTTTTATAATGTTGCAAAAACTGTTTATGTTTAATATGGTATTTATATATATATATGAAACATATAACACTGCTGTAAAATGTTGGCATCAGTTTGTCATTGAAGATGCCACTCAACCATCAGGAACACGACCAATGCAAAGCCAGGAAATGTTGTCGCAAAAATCATAATAAACTGATAATAGTTTGTTAAACCTCTATGAACTTCATATTAACAAAGTTCTGTATTTTACAAACGAAGATAATATTCAATTGATCATCAGCAAACAAACGCATATTTTTTCCTAAATGTTATATTACCATTTCAATGATGATAAAACAGTTTTAACGGTGCGCGCGATTGCTAGCGAACTTCATTTACGTTTGAATTTCCTCAAATTATAAGTTTGCAATGTTGCACGCGTCACTATTTACTGTAAATTTTCACTTGTCCACCGGATAACCACGTAGAGTCATTTTACTTGTCCGGGCCAAAAATCACTTGTCCCGGACAAACGGACAAGTGCTATTTCGAACGATGTGACCAGTTTTGTAAATAGGCTTACATCAAACATAATATACGCATCCATCTTGTTGGAAGTCTGCCTAGCAATAAACCACTGTAATTTTGTCATTCCAATTTATTCTTTTGAGACAAATACAATAAATATGTACTTTATCAACATTTTTACAATTTCAAAAAATCTGCATTATCATGAGGCAAATCTGTACAATTTTACATGTTTGTTTAAGGCAAAGTGCTACATTTCCATCATGATAATCGATAATCTACACAGTTGACACAATTTGGTAGTGTTTAAAAATTTCGGCCCAACAACCACTTGTCAACAACATATGACTTTTTATTCACTGTGCAAAGAATTGAAACAAAATCTTGCAGAAGCCGCCAACATATCACAGGGGACACTATTTCCGCATGACACACGGTGCAATGTTTTGACGGGAGAGTCGTTGTTGACAATTTGCAGTTTACAACAGCACAGAGAGCACCAACAACTTAAACCAATAATGTGCAGATTAATTTAGATACAGCTTAAACTTTGATCAAAATGATTAACAAATTTCACAACAACCTTGACCTTCGTGAAGCTGTAAACCGCTCCCCACACATCAACGGGTCACGACACTAATGTCGTGTAAACAAATCATGCTTTAGCAAACTTTTAATCGCTAACATTTGGAAGACTTATTTGGCTGTGAACAACTGGTTGTGGACACAAATAAAAACGCAGTTAGTAAAATCTAGCTGTTTATGATAGTTAAAGAGTGGTGAAACGTCATCTTAGAAATTTGCATTTTTAGGACCCTTTATATCCGTATCCAGGTTGAATTGTTAGTGAAACGCAGTTTTTCATTTTCGCTCCCAGGTAAGGAGAACACTCGATTTTATGGAGCAAAAGTGGGCTTAAGAGCTTTTAAGAATGTTAGTGAAACGGTCCCGTGATCTAAAGATCGAAGTAAATTCTTTTGAAACTACGCATTCATTTGTTTAACAGTTGAAGTACAATACTAAACTATTCACACACATATCTGAAGAGCATTGAATGTGACTTGCAATGTGTTAAATCAACTAAGGAGTTTCAATTTATTCAGCTGAATTCACTCAGGCAAACAAACCTGAACAAAACTATCCACGTTCAACGAAGAAGGCACAAATCTCGCACTTTCAGTTGACAATCCAACAACTTAACACTACACTAACAATAATAAATCAAACGTTGTTAATAACATCAATATAAATAATTCTAAACAACATGGGGTGCAATATTTCCTTAACGAATACATTTATTTAAAATAAAACCCATAAACAATTGGAACATATAAACAGGTATAAAATAGATAGCTTTTAAAAGAAAATAAGTTAGAAATATAAATAGATACAATAGAAATAAAATAAGTTAATAAGTTAAAAACGTTAATATATAAGTAAGTTATAATAATTATAGTAAATTTTACAGTATACAGTGATTCAGCCCAGGTATTCCACATGGGCCCATTAACAATATCTGAACAATTGTACATACATTTTTTGTATCTTAAATTTTTTATCATATCTTAAATGGCCACATATTCTAAGAAAAGATTTGATCCGTTTTCACAAATTAGGTGCAGTGGAAACAGAATAAAGAACGACACGTACTCTTAAGTTCAGAGTTGAAGTTGATAATCAGCGGCTTCATGTTCCAGTCAAATGTTGCTAACAAGTCGAGGAAACGCAGGAATCCAACTAGTGGCGAACTGCAGGAAAACATCAACGACTGTGTGCACTGTTATTTAATAGTGTAAATAATTCATTATTATAGTTAAATCTAAAAAACCGAGCTGATGACCGCAACAAACTAGGATCGTTGAGGATCATAAAGAGACAAGTCTTCACCAGAACGACAGGTCACTGAACGTTTGAGGTGGAAATACAAATTAAAACACTTTTTTGTGGAAGGTAGTTATACTTTCTATTCATTATCTATATATTTATACAGTAATTTTGGAACATTGTAATTGTATCTCCTCTGAGATGCCAAGGTCCACTCACAGTCACATCTGTCTCATTCATTCACTGCATAGTTGGCAGTGATTTGTTTTCAAATAGCACACATGGGTGCAGAAAACATGTCTATTTTGATGAATATTGATGGGCACCGTGCGTGCATGCATGCATTTAAAAAAGCTGGAGTTCTGTGATTGTGACAAAACTTGATCCGTGTATATCACTGATATGCTGGAAGTGGCTGTGAAAAAATGTGTCAAATTTGTCTCAGGTATAGTTTTCTTATAATCTGACAAAATGTCAATATGGCCAACGGCGGGAAGGTCAACAGTATTCAGTGCTTAAGAACAGTGACCTTGGTTTGTTGCGCCATGGATGGATGCATAATAAGGCAATAATTAAACCCGACATTCCGTCAATTTACCAGGGACATGTAAAGGGTGCGGGAGAAACAAAAATGGCCGCCGCAATGAGTTCAACGGCCTCCTCCGTGAAGTATTCATCAAGAAGTAGGTGTGCCGACAGCCAACGTTTCGCCAATCTCACTGTTGCGCTGTAGCTACCGTGCTGCTGCTGCAACCTGGTGGACAATCATTGAACTACTTAGATTATTTCCACCAGTAAACACCACATGTACGCATTGAAAAAAAATTGCAGAAAACACACATAGCGTAATAAGCAACTGATTTATGTCTGTGTAACATCTGGCAAGAACACCAAAACAGGTAAGATCCCTTAACTGGGAATTTCAAAAACCACGGGAACATATTCAAATTGTAAACAAAAATCCAGTTTCACAACAAACTTTATTGGTAATACGGCCGAGTGGGGCTGAGTTAACTGCTCTACCCTTTGATGTTCAACTTTCCCAACACAGCAGACTTCCTGTTACAAATTATTACACCTGCCAATTTCGTGAACAGGCGAACAGACTACATCCTTTTAACAAACTTGGAATTTAGAAAAGACATTAATTTTCCTCAGAAAGCTCCTAGATGAAACCCTGAAAGTGACACAAACTAGTGCGTACCCGTGCAGTGCTGTCGTGAGCTTGGGAAGGGCCACTAGGTCCCGTTCCAATCTCTGGGCATCTTCTGTTGCAACCATCTGGACCATGCCCGTAGGGGACCGCACCATCTTGAGTAGTGCTATCTCGTGGTGGTAGCCGACTCGCAGCCGAAACACGTAGTTGTCCTGCAAAATGCAAACACCAAAATCTTATGATGTGTTTTGTAGAAATTCCACGATAAGGCGGCTTAAGTCTTAAATGTAACTTTCAATGTTCATAGATGTCTGCCTGTGTATTATGGTGTTCTATAGTTTGATGACGTTTTATATTTTAATCACATTTTATAAGGTGTTTCTCATGATTACATTTTTATTGTTTTAGCAATATTGTAAAGCTTAACACAGGACTTTTTACATATTACTTTATCAATACAGATGTATAAGAATATTTATTCGTGAAATGTGGACAATTTATTTAAACTTTCATCCGTATCATAACCATACTGAGAGAAGGTGACTCTGTCAAAGGCATGTCAAATATGTGTTACACAAATGGGCTAGATGGACACAATTTACAGTTTTGCAGCGTTACCTTGAGGACATCAACGTGATCTGGATAGACACAGCTGGTCAGTTTGAGCTGGCTGCTAAGCAACTGTCCCAGCTTGATGTGGAATGCAGCCTTGATGCGCTGGACGGCGTCCTTGTCATCCGGCCACTTCCCACTTCCTTCCAGCATGCACCAGACTGGGCAGACACAACATGATCCTCTTGACCAGTGTAACAATTACATAAAACAAGCAGGTTTTATAGGCCACTAACTGAGTTACCCCAGAATTACACGGTGATTAAAGACAGCATTTAATATTTTCTGGTTAAAGCTGCCTCAAATCAGTTTTAGTCACATATCGATCGATGTAAGACACTGCTAAGAAGTATGTTACTTAGGTCATGTATGCTTAACATAATTAATACAACACACACTTTTTATTAAAACAATTACTTAAACTATACACAGCACATCTGACCTCCCACAAACCCGGTTCGCGACAGACGAAATTATGTGAGAAGGATGTTTTAACTTACCCTCCATGGTGGGAGTCCAGGGTGGACAGGGTTTCTCGGGTACGGGGGTAAGTCTGTGTCCTTCCACAAGGGCGGGAGAGTTGAATGTCGCAGGCATTGGCGGGAATGTCTGCACCCCAAACCAGGAAGAGATTACAGGTGAAAAGTAGTACAACCCACGAATGACGGGTTAGCACTGAAGACAAAACTAGAAACAACAATAACAATTCAGGACCATACGTTTCACATTCAATGCTCACACCCGCTAGACAAACCAGACAACTTCGGTCGTCTAATTCGAAGTTGCTATCTGTTCCTAGAGTTAAAACAAAGGCTGGAACTCGAGCTTTTTCAGTTGCAGCGCCCACTATATGGAATTCGCTTCCCGTTAATGTTAAATCAGCAGAAAATATTGTTGCATTTCGTCGTCACCTCAAAACCTATCTTTTCAATATCGCCTATCCTCCCTAGCTTCCTAGCACATCCATCCATTTGTTGACGACTTTCGCCTATTACACGAATACGAGAAAGCTTAATCCTTTGGTTTTGGTGTGCCACTGAGCTCGGTTTGTCTGAGGATATTGGCGCGTAAGAAGTTATTTATTATTATTATTTCAGTCGTGCACAATGTAAATTGTTACTGGAAATGTTTTTGTTGTTTGTTGTTTTGCAACGAATCATTTCTGTGTTAATCATAGTGAGTAACATTTCAGGCATTTCCTTTGGGTCAGTCTGCTAAAATGTTCCATGCATATTTAATAATACATTAATCACATGGTGTTTAAGTGTATCTCTAAACAAAATCTCAAAAAAGAAGAACCATCAAAATTTGATCTAATAATGAATTAATTTCCGATATTGAATTTGCACTGTTTGTTCACTACCTAGGTAATGATGCTTTGTGTCCTCTAGTTTTTCTGCCTTTTTCAAAAGAAATTTTTCATTAAATAATTCTCATTACCTTTCTCCTCTTTATTCAGTTTTGTTTGCCATAAAACACCTTTTCCACTGCTTCTGGCTGGGTGAAATAACAAAATCTAAACCTACGAACTACCCCAGATGTCCTGTTAACACACCTACAGTTTCTGCAGTGTCAGTTACATAGACACAAAACTGACAGAGATATGCCTGGACATACAAAACGAGTGACCCACTTTTTATGTATAATGCAAACTGATGTATCCAGAATGTCACAGTTTGCATATGTCGTCATCAAATTTGTGTACGTGGCTTCTGTTACACTTTGCCTTTGTTATCAGTTATTCATGTGAATTGCATTACTATTGCTGCATAACAACTCATAAGTAAAACATTCCAGTATACAGCTGTCACTTTGAAAACTTTGCCGTATGTTTCTGTCACAAAGAAAAACTTCTGTGGGTAGAATTTCAACAAAGTATATGAAGGAATGCACAAACGCTCCATGTGCTAAGCATCCATTTTTATGGCTTGGCAGAGTTTTTGCCAGGCAACAGGTCACATGTGGGACAAGTTAACTGAAGAAGTCAACTTACCTCAGCGAATCGGAACACAGGTGATATCCCATGCATTGAGTTGATGGCAAGGGGCAGATCTTTGAGGCGGCGCACATCGCGACACACACTATCGTAGCTGTGAATGACGTCTTGGTGCTGTTCCTCCCCAGTCCCGTACTCGACAAAACGCTGGTCTCTGACTGGCTGAGGCAGTCGCAGCAGGTCATCGAGCTGGCCACCAATGAGCACGCACGATTCATTGGCGGGAAGTGAGGCATGTCTGGAAACCAGAGTTTGTTACCCATAAGATGGGTTTTGTTCGTTGACTTTACACCGACCTTATCTCTTCCTCATTAATTAATATTTATTAATGTGATGTTCTTAATTGAATCCATTAGCGATTACATGACATCTGGCCGCGTATCCTACCAATGGCCATTGGCTACACACAACAGCAAGAAGGCGGGTCAGCATCTACTGCATTCAAAACAGGGAATCAGTTCACAATTTTTTTTCAGCTGCACATCTTTGGCAGGTCACCTGAAGAACTTGTATGTTACTGTTAGGCTTTAGAGGTGGCATTATCCATCGAAATACCACTGCATCGTTTGGGTCCCATGGTAAACAATGTGCAACATTCGGTTGTGTGTAGTTAAAATGGCAGCTCCCCTTGACGACTGCACACCAAATGAGGGAAATGACATACGACTAATGGACTCAATGCTAAACGAAATATGTCGAAGGGGTACCGTCCACCAAATTGCATATAATAATAAGCACTGTTCACAATTTGAATATTTCGCCCATGAAATGTTCAAATTGTGTACAATTATACAAAACATTCATCAGGTAAATATCAACTACAGCAGAGGCAGGCCTGGCTAACTGCAAGTTCCCACAATCTACACAGCCAGTGGGACAAAGTATAACTGATTCAGTTACTTTCTGCTAATATTATTTCCACGTCAGAATTGAGTGTGATTTCTGAAATTGTCTTAATCCACGTGATAAACATCGCCCATTTGACTGTTTCATATCTTTAGTATATTGGACTTGCGATCTGAATGTTAGTTGTTAACACAAAGCTAAATATAAATAGTTCATTTAAAAAATAATATATCAAATGTTGTGTAAGTATAACAATTTATAAAATAAAATTGCCACCGACAGTGTTTTCTGGTTATTATTTACATTAACAAACAATACATAACTACGAGAATTACGTATAACAGGTGTTCTTTCAAGTACGATTTCCAAATCAAATCTGTGTTTCGCAAGTACACAAGCAACATGCATTTCAAGCATAAAATCTTATTTTATGCAAGCACCAACACAAGTCATGAATAGTGATGAAAAAAGGCCAAATGAATTACGTTTATTAAAGAGATTAAGTTAAAGAGAGAGAAATGTGGGCTTTATTATTATGTAACCTATCAACAAATTTAGTTTATTCAAGAAACTGAGACAAAGAAGTCACGAAACTGAAATGAATCACCAGACCTTGCTAATGTGTGTTTGATGATTTCACACGTTACACGCCTCCTGTCAGCCATGTTCTTAGCTGGCCAAACCACCGCCTCACAGATGCTGCCATCTTGGAAACGACGTAGTTCCGATTTCTCTCCCCAGAATGCACGGAACTCGGCCGCCTGAAATGATATATCGTAGCAATTATACGATCACATGTATCCAACTTGAAAACAGAAGAGATGCTGGAAGACCAAAATTAAGATAGTCACATAGATGAGATCTGGAAAGGGTACGACCAGATGAAAGTGGAGAGAATGGACTAATAGATCTACTACATTGCGGTTTCCCAACGTCACCATCATGATTGTGCACCTAGCTAATGGTAATATCTGTGCATTAATTACAATACTAGGGCGGCATAAAATCTGCTAAATAAAACATTCTCGATTGAAAAAATGCCTTATGTTTTTGTCATAAAGAAAAAAGTTTGGGCCAGAATTTCAACAATATGGCCTCATATAGTCGACATCCATTTTGTACAGGTTTACAGACCTTTTGCTAGGCAACAGATCACATGATGAATTGGTCAATTGTAATAGATCAAGATGAGTCACTAAGAGGGCAGAACAGATTGAAGTGAAGTGGCCTCTGCTCTATAAGGGATTGAAAAGTATACAACATGCCGTAAATGCACCCGATTTTTTTTATTATTTCAGAGAGACAAAGCAGAATATTTTGGACTCTCTCTCTCTCTCTCTCTCTCTCTCTCTCTCTCTCTCTCTCTCGCTCTCGCTCTCGCTCTCTCTCTCTCTCTCTCCCTACCTCCGGACAGTTTGCTACAGGTCCTTTGTCGAGAATACTGTTGCAGTGGTCCGGGTCAAGCAAAAGGCCAAAGGTCAGCTTGGTCAATGCGCTGGACACTGGAGGTGCCTCATCCAGTGACCACTGCAAGCAAATAAAGAAAACCCAAAATAACACGTTGCTCCTCTGGTCGATAATATTTCTTGACGAATGTTAGAATACCAAGGACAATACATACCCAATCGTAGCCCGCAAATATTTAACAAACTATTGTGTCAGCAAAGAGCACGTCATACTAACAATAACATTTAGTCGTATTACAAAAAACTCACAACAAAAACATCTCAATACAAAGAGTGGCGATCTGCACTCTGAAAAATTTAGATGGTTCAGAGCAAAAATAATTGGTGTTTAATGCTTGTTTAATAATATGCTTTAATCTAGAGAAAATTTCTCACTGCATCATTATTCTGGTCTCATGATACTGTTTCTATAGCTTCGTGTATTTGACACCTACCGACTTGGAAACGACACTTGCGACAGACAACAGAGAGACGCGTTTGCTGACGGCCTTGTGAATCAAGCCAAGTAATGTAGGTAGACACAGAGACACGATGTCACCGCAGTGATCGCGTAGTCCGTCCTGCAGGCCACACCGCTCCACCACTTTCTGAAGTGCACTGATTGGTGCCACGCTGAATCACAACACACAAGGTGAAGGACACTGCTTGCTGGGTCATAAAGATGGTGAATTTACGCATCCCCATTTATTATATCAAGCTGAACGAGTCATGTTTTTATTGTGACTCTGTTTTTGGATTGTCGAGGCATGATAAAACTTGTATTACAATTATTATCATTAAACAAGTTTTTGTGTGGTGACTGCATCAGCGCACGTAATTAAAAAGTTTATGAATTTCACATTGCCAAGTATTTAAATATAATTAAAAAAGAACGTATTTTGTACAAAATCAATTCTACATCAAGTTCCTGAATCTAAATAGATTATATTTTAATTGTAAATTTATTGCACATTTTCACTTTCGTTATTGCAATAGGGTTTGCACATCTAAGTCCCTTAATACAAGAATACTAACATGTTCAATACAGTGTAGAGGGCAATTTCGTTAGATTTACTAGACCCCAAATCCATAGAAACATTACATTTTCCGTTCCACGGGTAAATTGAACAAGTTAACACAGTTTGCAATAATGCCAACTAGGATAAGCTCTTGGATTATGGGTGTCAACCTATTCATACAGGACGCACTCATTCTCAGATCTCCCTCCTCAATTAGTACTTTAAAATGTTGATAATTTTCAAGATTGAAAATCACATGTATGTAACAGCATTAATACATACAAAGGACGTAATAACAACTACCATTATGTTTACAAACTTGTATTTTCAATCACTTTGGTTATGCAGTTAACATGCGACCAACATTTCGGGCTGGTCGTGGATATAATATGGAGCTATAGAAATGTTGGTAATAATAACCATAATAAATGTTATAATTAGTACACAAACCTTGACCCCCATCCCCCCTCTCATATCCTACGAGTGAACAGATAAATGTTGACAATTGTGGACAACCCCATTGACTCCTATCAAGAAGGAAGATATATGACATACCAAAAGAGTTGATCAAACTTGAGGTCAAAAGGAACACTCTTCATGAAGAGAACCTGAAATCCGTCGAGTCCCGGCGTCTCAAGAAACTCCACACTCCGTCGGGCCTCTTGCGTCACCTAAATAAGCACAAGTCATTTTTAATTCTTTCTCACAATTTCCTACATAAATACAAAGTATTTGTATTAATCAAGGATTTACATAAGTCAACACGTCTAAAGGCAAAATGTTTTTATCAGACGACTGATTGGTCAGTCTGATTCTAATTTATACTATACTAATCTGTATGTTAATGCATCGCAGCATTGTTCGTCTGTCTCCTCCCAGGTGGCGAGGCACATCGGCCTCTTTCATCATTCATTTAGTGCCAGGAACATTGGCTTCTAATGAATTTGAAAACAAACAAAGGTAGTTATTTTGAGTCTTTCATTATGACAATCATCGCCAGCAGAAATTAAAATCAATGACCATGAGAACGAGTTTAAAGGGACGTAGCCTGATCATGTACCCAGAATTAGCGTGCGTAGTAATTTCTAACTAGAAGTCTGCTGTGTTGACTGTGGGAAAGTGAGCATCGTTGAACATCATTGCGACCTTTGTTGCAGGCTTACTAAACACAACTTGGCGGGCAGTATACCTTCGACATAGCTAGTGTAGTCTTAAGAACATTATTAACACATGAAAACCTCGGAACAGACTACGTTCTTTTAACTTCAAAATACTGTAATGGTAACAATTGTTGACCTTGGTATATTGTTCTACAGGTGGGTGTAAACTATCGTAATGACCGTATGTATTGGGACGCCGTATGTAATAAAACAGGGATGACATGATGGCAGGATTCGTTTGTGTCCCTGAGTTTTCGGACAGTGAATCTGGGAATTATTTTCATGCACCCTATGTTTTGGGACAGCTGACAATTTAATTATTTTTAAGTGTCCCAAAACATACGGTCTACGGTACTGAAGATAAAGCCATGAAGTCGGCCATTGTTAATTTAGCTCTTATTTGAGACAGAACAATGCAGAATATCTCGGGGCATTATAGTTATATGAGACCACCCAACTAACAGCTGTGTATTCCCTTTAGACAAGTACCTGATCAAAGACCCCATGGTTCATGCCAGCGCACAGATTCACGTAGCCTGTGGGGTCAACAAAGACAACAGAGAAACAACTGCTGAACTCTGTCAGAGAGGGCGTGTGAAGGTCGTCTGTTGAGGTCGCTGCAAGAGTGATGCCCTCCTGACTCCAGGTCGCCACTCCTGCAAATACACATTTCGCTTTAAAACTCACTCCTAAATTTAACTTGGCCACTGTGGATCAGGTTAGTTGATATTCAAGTATCAATACTTCTAAGAGATGGTCTTATAGTTTCGAAAAGTCAAAAACAGTTCAGTGTAACTTTGCATTCTAAGCAGTGCTGCCAAGTTATCTATTGAAAATCCATGGTCAAATAGTAGTGCAAGTTATTGACATAGCTTAAATGAATGTAACACAATTCATGATGTGTCTGCATATTGGCCTTGTGTGACAGGCTGGTGTATCAAATGAAATAATATCTAATGTGAATGTGTTTATCCGAAATGTTAGAAATCAGAAATGGTTTTAACCCTAGAAGTAACCACTGAAAATCCTCTGTAGCATATCGTTCCTATAAAAATCATAACTTTGCTAATATCTGTCATAAAAAACATGAGGTATCATTTTATTGCTAATGGAATGCTTTATTATAATAAAATTATAATTACTACATGAAATACTAAAATCATGGGGATATTACTATCTGAACTTCATCCCCAATTTTTTTTTTTTTAACATTTCATCGGGCTGCCAGATAATTACTGAGTGACTGTACACCCTCCTCCATCCAGTGAGACTAATAATAGCCATATATGTTATATATGTTAGCTGCCAAATAACACACACACAAAAATCCGCTGAAAATTTTTATTTTTATGATTTTTTTCAGCATAAAAATAAGCCAATTCAAACAGGCCAATCACTATCACGCTCTTTACTGTTGCAACCCAGGAGCTCGCCCGGAGAAACACGCGCTGATAATTTGTTGAATTTTCACATAAAAAAACACCCCAAAGTCGTTCTAATTATCTGAACAAGTATAATAACCTTATTTATGAATATTGTCAGGCATTTTGCCAAAGTATTGATGCAGAAACTTGAGTTAATCCAAAGTAAACGTTCGAAGTGGATAAGTTGCAGAACACCGCTCCGCCATTTTGTTTTCGATTTTTGCTTTGGAGGGCTGATGAGTGATGACGGTACATTTGAAACCATGGTAGGACAACAATGGAAGCAAGTGCTTGCACTTTCTTGTATCATTCTTATATTTAATATACCCTGTATTTATATTTTATGTAAGTACAAGCTTACTTTTTATATTGAATAAATACATTTTTTTAAATGGTACTGATTCACTGAATTAAGTCAGCCCACTGATGGCATTTTGCCCGATCGGCCAATGACAGAGCTTTCCATCGATACTACGTGTGCAGGGTTCTAGACTATGCAGGACGTCGTAAAATAACCAAAATGTGGGCGTCAATCACGTCATGTGTTTTGTAAGCTAGATTGTGAATAGCTGTCATTGAATCTGCTCATGAATAAATATACAAGATCTTGAAAAACCTGTCAGCTATCCATGGATACCAAACGTTGGCGTGTCAGCTGTGCGTGAAGGAAATGACAATTCTTACAACATAGGAAGGTATGGCTGGGCCGAATTTTGGCTAGGCTGAGGGTTAAGACATATTAAGATGTAATATTTTAAACCATGATAATGAATTACTGTATTTTAAAGGGGGTACGTACAATTGCCATATTTAATGTGCAAGAATAAAGATTTTATTATGATTAATACATTTCAGAGACCAGATGGCGCTTTTGAAGAAAGTTATTTTCCCTGTGATACACGGTGACATTGTTTACTAAGAGTTGACCTAGTTGTCTACTGCGAACCGACTTTGTTCTTTAATGTGAACCGACCTAATTGTCTAATGTGAACC
Organism: Escarpia spicata; assembly: GCA_963995525.1. Classification (NCBI taxonomy): domain Eukaryota; kingdom Metazoa; phylum Annelida; class Polychaeta; order Sabellida; family Siboglinidae; genus Escarpia; species Escarpia spicata. The sequence continues at coordinate 8,817,196 of OZ023216.1, forward strand.
GACCTAGCTGTCTACTGCAAACCGACCTAGTGGTTTAATGTGAACTGACCTAGTTGTCCACTATGAACTGACCTAGTTGCATAAGGGTGTTGCGCATCACTTGGTAGCTGCTCATCATCTTGTTGAGTTTTCGCTTCTTCAGTAGATATGCCACATACATGGTCATGATGAACCCAGAGAATGCTCCTTTTCCCTGCAAGAACACATTAACATACACAGGACACACTTCACTGGAGAGAAACACAATGCATACTGCTAAGGGGGGGTCACAAAACAGAGGGGGTTACATCACTGAGGGGGGCACTTCAAGAGGGAGTCACACCACTGAGGGGTCACATCACCGAGTGGGTTACTTGATTGAGGAATCACTTCACTGAGGGAGTCACTTCACTGAGGGGGTCATTTCACTGAGTGGTCACTTCGCTGAGGGGTCTCTTCACCTAGGGGTCAATTTACTGAGGCAGTCACTTCAAGCCTTCAACAACAGGGTATTTTTTACTCAGAGGGTAAAACTAAAGGGTTCCCAAACTGAGGAGGGTAACTGAACTGAGTGGTCACTTCAAGGAGGGGTGAGCTAACTCACTACCGTGATTTTGTTCTTCTAAGAACTTATTTAATGCTAACACCCAATATCTAGATGCATTAACATATTTCTTGACCGAGAGGCAGAAGATGTTTGTTTCACCTACCACATCTAGCGCCCTCTGGTGGAGCCAGACTTTCAGAAGTGACACACCATCACGTATTCCCGGGGCATCGTCTACCGCCCTGTGCATGCACTCGAGGCACGCAGCATGCACCATGTCACGCAGCACGCACGTGTTGTAGTGGGGTGTCGACGCCTCACTGGTGTCGCCATCTGGTGGAACAAGTAAGGAAGGTACAAATGTGGTGGATGTACGGCGTATGGAAGTATCGATCTCTATGCGATACTGCGCTAGCTAGTTCTCCATACTCTGTTTTTTCTCGTAAACAATTCCCGAGATGATTTGACTAACATTTCAGATGTGTAAGTTCTTGTCTGATAATGTCACCAAAAAATGATAGCATGTCTATGTTATAAAACAGTGTGTATGTATGTGTACGTGCATATGTGTGTGTGCGTTTGTGTGTGTGTCCAAGCATACATCCAGCAATTTTGCATGTATGGGATTGACTTTTGTATGCATACTAGCAGGCCCATGGTAATTCGAAGATTTTGTTTTTTTTAGTTTTCCCAGCGATCTCAAGTGGGGTGGGATCTTGGGTGCCAGTGCTACCTGTTGCTTATCACATGAGCCGCCACTGGTGGGTGAGTGCTTACAATACATGGGCAAAGTATAAACTCTTTGATTTAGAGGAGGCTTTAAAGACCACATATTTTTCAAATATGCTTCTAGAGAACTATCTAAATATACTTGGACATGTGTGTTATTCAATGTTATCACAAATCCGAAGCCACATGTTCCCCAAAGCATTGATAAATTTGGTCTTAAACAGTGACTAGTCACAGTGCAAACCTGAAAATGTGTGTTTTACCGGAAATGCCCGAAAGCGCAGATAAGTGACGGCCTACATACGATCGCACGGTGCTAAATTTTATTTCATTATAATTATATTTCAATTGTTTTTATCATTAACATGTATAATTCATGAAGATACGTGTTGTGGCAAACTGGCAGTTCATGTTTGACTGGAAATTTGGTGCACATCTTTCCCAAAGACCCAATTTGTCAGCAGAAAATGGAACATTTTGTGTGTAAAGAGCGGGATCTATGCTACGCCTACAGCGAATAACATCACTTGTGGTGCAGATCTGCCGACGGATACAACTTATGAGGCGGAAGATCGGTTTCAAAATACAATTAGATGTCAATAAATCAACAGTCCTTAAAATTACTAAAAACAAGCGTACAAGATGTACCACCACAACAAAGTCGTTAGTTGCCGGACACTCTCGACAGGTTCATGCCTCGGCCTGTACACATAGCACCGCACCAACACCAGGCATCTAACATCAGCAGAAACAACATTAATCTCTCAAATGTCATCATCACTGTCACGAAAATATTTTTGGTCATCGTATGCACCGGTCTCAGTAACCGCCCTTTTATGAGTTGTTTACACGATGCGGGTCATGTGCAGGGCGGCTGTCAATCAGTCAGGGTGGTCCAGGCTGGGGGCTATGTTTCACTAGTGACGTCACACAGTCTCACGCTGCTGTCACTCGGCAGTTTCCATAGGACAGCAAATTTCAAGGTTCTTTTTATGTTGTACGCTCTTATGCGATTCATCAACATATTTTCAATAGCATCATTTGAAAGTGCATACATCACTTGTTATTATGGAACAGAGCACATTCTATCCCAGGATGTGGCCTTTAACGAGAAATATTACTACGTGTCTTTTCTTGTCGTGCTGTGCCAGGGTAACTCAGTTACTTTATAATAATTATATTTCAGTTGTTCCTACTGGGTGTGAATAAATACCTACACTCTATAACATAGACAAGCTATCCTTTCTTCTTCCCCCATACCGTGGCTGCATTATCAAGGATTAAATATAGGCCTTTGTGATAGAGACTATGAAATGTGATTGTGCCAGGTGTGTTTTATTCTACTTTTATGTGTTAGTTTTAGCTTTACCTAGCAATTTTAAAGGACATTTTTTAGACAATGTTATACTTTTTTATTGGTTCAGTTATTTATTTTATTGTATGTTCATGGTTATGTTTCATGGGACTGTAGGTTTTAACACGAAGACACATTCCAAATTGACATGTATTTTATGTTGATCATAGCAATACAGTAGCTGTACCTTCTCCACTCTCTGTCCGGGCTGTCGAATCAAACCAGTGTCGGCGCACATTGCTCTTCGAGATGTGAAATCTGTTCAGTTTGAAAACGCCATCTTCAGGACATGTATGAAGCCGCACGCTGAAATGTTTTCCCAATGGTCCTACAAAGTACAAAACGCAATGTGCACAACTTTATGGTATACAAACAGACTTTCTGTTTTGAGAAGGCACAAACTGCGCAACCATGCTGGCACTCCTTGTGGTGGTCTTAGAAACACATTTCACCATGCTAACAGAAAAAAGAATGAGGCAAATGCTAATGAATAAATACTTTGTGCATACGTCCCATAGAATCAAGCTGCTAGCAAGACTAGCAATGCAGCCTGTCCTGGAATGTGCCACACTCAATGCTGTACCAGTAGGTCCTGTGTACCCACAACCTGTGCGGTGATGTCATTGTGTATGCCGTATATTACATAATATAAGGGTGGCATATAGTGGCACCACCTTATGATGGAATGTCATCCACATTAAATGCTAAAATGTTGTCGAAAATGGCTGCTTCCGACATGCAAGTCATGCGCCACTGGCCAGGAGTGTGAATCACTCTCCTCAGAGTTTCCAGGGAGCAATTTATCACTCTGCTCAATTTAAAAAAAACAGAAGGACTCCATAAATATTTGTATTACATGCAATGGGTGCCGATTATCACTGGTGAAGGCATACAAAGCTATAAGTGATATGTCTTGCAATTAAAATGCCCCAATTCTCTTGAAATTCCAACCTGAAATCAAATATAAGTTAACAATAGTATACTCCATGTAATTATCTTTATTACCGTAGTGTATCGTTAGAAAAACTATAAATGAGAATTAACAAATGCAGGAACAAAAATGAACCAGTTCACCATGTTTGCTGAATACCATAATATTTAAAGTTTGAGTGACAGTTATTTTACAGCCAAATGTTACGGCACTGGTATTTACTTATTATTTTATATTATTTTATATTAGTGTAATAGTAATATAGTACACAATAGCTCGCGCTAACAAAAATTATTCACACCTGCAGGTGTCACCACAAGGACTGGTTTCATGTGGTCACCATGGTGATATGCAAATGAGAGTCGTTCGACGAGTTCGTGCTTTCGAAGATGCGCTGCGACCGTGGCGAGGTAGAGAGCTCTCTTCCGCAGATAACGCTGGTTCAGATGGTCCTTCGCTTGGATACAAACCTAAAACCAAAATTAAATGTACTGGATATTTTGGCAAATACAACAAAATACAATCACAAGTAAATGTATGTGTCATTTCAACAACCCAAGTACAACCTGAATAAATTGTTTTTCTTCTGCTCCTTCTACACGTCAGACATGGGGCAATTAACATGAAAAGTTAATTAAATTACAAAATTCAATCATTTCTCAGTTAAACTAAATTAACATCACACATTTATCAGGTTCATTAAATAAATTGTGTTCGCAATTAAATTAACAATCACCTTTAATTAAATTAACTTCAGATAACTCTAATAAATTAACAATTAACAAGAAGCCACTATCTAATAAGGGCGCCAACTGGTGTCCCTCTCCTGCAACATGGCTGTAAACTCTTCCACATCAACATGATGAAGAAATACTATGAGAGAGGTAATGTGGAGATGCTAGGTTTAGCTGCTGTTGTCGAAGAACAACCTGAATGTGAGACTGATGAGGATTTTCCCATCCCTGAGAGAGAGGAAAACATTGGGGACGTCCATGTGAGTGATAGTTTATCACCTGATCAGACACGAGACTTGAAACAGCTGATGGAAGAATTTCCTTCCATCTTTTCAAGCACTCCAGGGCAAACTAGTCTCTTGTCCCATGCCATTGAGGTAACGTCCTCTAGTCCCGTGAGATGCAAACCGTACCCTATTCCATTAGCCAAGTTGGGAGTGGTAAAACAGGAGGTTGAGAAGATGTGAGAAATGGGCGTGATTGAGCCATCTCTTCGCCTTTATTGCTAATTCGTAAATCTGACTCCACATACAGACCGGTAGTAGATTTTCGCCAGTTAAACAAGGTTACTAAATTCGATGCAGAACCTATGCCAAATCCCGATACTATCTTGGCTGAGGTGGGGCAGGATAGGTACTTGTCCAAACTGGATTTCTGCAAAGGCTACTGGCAAATAAGGATGGAACCGGAAGATAAGGAGAAAACCGCATTTTGTACTCCCCAAGGGTTGTTCCAATTCTGCGTCATGCCTTTCGGTCTAGTCAACGCCGGCGCATCGTACAGTCGCATGATGCGCATACTCTTAGATGGCCTCGGTGGTGTTACCAATTATGTTGACGATGTATTGATTCACACCTCAACATGGGCCGATCACTTATCAACACTGCGGGCAAGCGGGTCTCTCAATAAAACCGTCGAAGTGTTTTCTTGGGTTTGAATCCGTCGATTTCCTGGGGCACCAAGTAGGACAAGGAGAAGTGAAGACCCAGGAAGACAAGGTAAACAAAATTAGGAATGCGCCCATTCCTACCACGAAGAAACAAGTGAGGTCTTTTCTAGGTTTGGCAGGATATTACCGGAAGTTTGTTAATGGGTATTCCAGAATCGCGGCTCCATTGACTGATCTCACAAAGGCAAAACAGCCTAACAAGGTAAGTTGGAATGATGAGGTAGACAAGGCCTTCATTCAACTGAAGCAGGCCCTGTGTAAGGCGCCTATCCTCAAATTGCCTGACGTCAACAGACCCTTTGTCTTGCATACAGATGCGTCCGATACCGGACTCGGAGCAATGTTACTCCAAGAGAATAACGGAGTCTTATTCCCAGTCGCGTTTGCGAGCAAGAAGCTCAATCCCACACAAAGACGATATTCCGTAGTAGAAAGAGAATGTCTGGCAATTGTTTGGGGACTCGAGAAATTTCACTTATACCTATATGGGCGAAGTTTCATTGTGCAGTGTGATCAATGATCCCTGAAATTCCTAAACACTGCGAAGTTGACAAACAATCGCGTTATGCGATGGGCTCTTAAAGTCCAACCCTATCGTTTCCGGGTAGAGTCAATCCCTGGAATAGATAACATAGGTGCAGACTACCTAAGCCGAATGGAATAGATGTAGGTTCCATCAAATTAGTTGAGACACTGAAGTGTCATGAATTTTGTTGTGCAACTAGATAGTTACTAGTTCGGCGAGTGATCGCCAGGTTATTTGTTGGATTAAATTGAATGTATTAAATTAGTGTATTAAATTTATTCCTTAATATTTTTGTTCAGGAAGTAGATTCGTAGCGGGGGGTAATGTAGCATTTCTGCTATTTCAAGATGGTTAAATCTACTTGCCTGAGGTTTAATTTGGGAAATGAGGAAGGTCAAGCCAGTAGATAGACATACTGTTGACCAACCGCCTTGGTTACGTAATTACGGCAACTCGGTTGCAGATGCGCTCAGTGGGGCGTGGTATTCTGTTGCTAGCAGGTGGTTTCACTGTAATTTTAGAGGGTGTTCCACAATGTTTAGTTTGAATTGTATATTGCTTTAGCCAATAGAAATGATGGAAACCTGTCATATGATGTGTAATTAGGTCCGCTTATATAAACGTTTATTGTACGCATTTCGCCATCTGGGCGCTGGCGAAGGACTGGGACAGATCCAGGGTTGAACGAGACAGGTTGCCCTGCTGCCAAGAGATTGGCTAGTCAAGTCGTAAAGCGTGGTGGGAATCGTTAACGTGGGTTACGTTCCCAAGCTTTTGTGTGTGTAATATTCAGTGTCCAGAGTGACTGTTTGATCGAGCTTCGAAGAAGCCATGCCGCCACGTCAGCGGTATATTGAGACAATGTTCCGGTTGGCCCCAACGTATTTGCGTCGATGAGCGATAATCGCGACGCGCTCACCCAGCACGGGCCATCCTCGAACAGCGGTCTCACAGCGACAACGTCAGAAAGATTGACCGAATACGACTCGCAGCGGCCGGCGGTAAACGTATACTGCCAGGCGTCGTCATTTGCGCGAACCCGTTCATTCGACTTCTCGATCGTTCGCGACAGGGCAAGACCTCTCGATCGAATTCATAGCGGCCGACGGTAAGCGTCTACTGCCCGGGTTCGTCTTCCAGTTGAACGTATTCAACTGACTTCGCAATCGTTTGCGACCGTGCGATCATTGAACGTACGCGACTCGAGAATTCGCGGCGTACGACGGCAATCGTCAAGTGCCCGGCATCATCACTCGTGCGGCCGAGATACCCCGTTCTAATTGTGTTCGGAGCTCAGCGTGTTGACTTCAACAAACGTTCGTATATATTCGAGATGGGATTAGCCCAGTATCAATGTCTGTTTTCTGATTGAACGTATCTATTATTTGCTGTATTATGATTGGTAGTTATCTGTGTTTGAAGTGAGGTATTTTTACCCTTGAAGTATTCACATATATATGTATATATATGTGTGTGTTGTAACAGATTACTGTAATGAGAGTCCGCGAGGACTAGCTTATACTGTGTATTTATATTAAGAGAGTTATTCTTAGATAACACTTGGCGCCTAGTGTAGGGTCGTGTAGCCGTATAATCCACCTTAGAAAGGGAGTGGAATTTGATAATCGAAAGATTCAGTGTTATTGTTTATTATGTTCTATTAAGTTTTGGTTACAGGATTTCATTATTATGTTTATTTTGTTAATCGAGATATTTACCAAAAGAAGGATATCTTGTAATAAAGTTATTAAATTTTCCTCGTTCTTTGTTGCTTGTTCACGAAAACCGTTCTTTCTCATATGCGTTGACCTTGATATATAAGAACCCTACTAGACTGAGCCATCTAGTGTACGGAGACCTCGCTAATCCGTGACAATGGCAAGCCAGCCAATTAAGCATAATTACAGGGTATACAGACATATATTAAACTTGAAAGCACATTTTGATCATTTAAGTTAATTGCATTGCCAGATTTTATTCACTTTTCACATACATGCTTTGGGACTGTGTCACCCATGACTTTACAGTGCCAATATCTGCCAAGAAAAGGCTCGCACGGTGCTTACACTGCACTCTAAGTGCTTTTACGTACTAACACTTTTTCAACGAATGATGATGCATTTTTGTGAAGCATCATTCATAACATGTACTTAGATTTGTTTAGTAACGAGTCTGTTCGCCTTTAAATATAAACATGCTTATATACTCACTTTTGGCATTTCAAGCAGCACGTCGGCGTGGAGGTCTGGTCTGACGCACGTGCCCAACAGGTAACTTCCCACAACCCTTACGGAGCTCGGTGGCATGAAGTGGAAGTGACCTTTGACCTCAAATGGCATCTGCTCCATGGGTACCTGGATGTGCTTCTTCCTCAGCCAAGTCTGGTCGGTCAACTGTCAAATGTCCAGTGTCGTCTTCATAGTGTATATTCCAATCATAATGATCAATTGTAATATTACTCAGGTGTCAATTTTTAACTATTTTGAAATTATATTATATACATTTTAGATACAATCAGGATGGACATTCAGCCTTGTGCACCAAACAGGCAATGAAGTTGTAGAAGTATTAGTTTGTATGGTATACATGCAAGTTATGCATGTGAAATGCACTGTATACTTTTGGCAAATACAACTGACCAATAACAAGTAAAAATGCTTGTAATTGTAACAACACAAGTACAAAATAATTTTTTTTATGTCCAAGTATTTGACTCCAACCTTGTTACATACTCTCAGAACAGTCTCTGTCAACTATCTATTTGGTGACAAACATGACCACTCAGATTCTTCCTGTGCCACGTTTCTTATGAGGAATAAAAATATGTTGTTAAGTACTTACGCAGTAAGTTCTTATATAGTGTGAAAAAAACTGTTTAATATTCAATCTGTCGGACTGCTTAAAGGACTTTACACTTCACCTCCTGGCAAACCGACTCATTTGAACACCATCACATCTTCTCTGTGAAGCATTCAGCAATGTTGCAATTACTACATGAAAACACACCCACGCCACCATCTATAGCCAGATGCTCATCTCACATATACAGCCTCATCTCACATATACAGCTCAGAGAAGTGATGCAATGTAGAGTGAACAAACTTGCCCTAGTTTTGAAATGGCAGATTCCCTCGACTTAGTGTCCAACGTTCTGACACCACGCTACTCGGCCCCGCCACTAACTCACCCAATGATTATTTTACAAAATTAACAAAACAGGTACAAATTTCAGCATAAAAATGTATATCAACTCACCAATGACATTGTACAAGATATATATAAATTATTCATGGAAAGAATATTTACCAGCCGTTCCTTTCCCTCGGGGAGGAAGTCGAGGACAGCCTTCAGTTGGTGGAGGTAGTCATCAGCCTGCGCCTTCCTACTCTCCTTCAGTGTCACCTCATTCAGTAGTTCAGTTATCTAAACGACATGACAGACCGACACTGAACGCAACTGTTTCTCAAACATTTGGCTAAGTGATCCAAGAAACACAGCTTCACCTAGAGACCCGTCCACCCGACTTTCGGGCCAAGTTCGATTTGGTCAGGTTGAAATTTGAGCTAAAATATATATATTATTGATTCTTGCTGTTATGTGTATATACACTATGCTTTAAAAATGTGTGTTACACTTGCGAATGCATGTGTTGTTGTATACATATATGTATATATGCGTAACTTCACTGAATTTATGTATTTACCAGGACATTTTTGGACTAGTAAAACTTTGATCCTGCATAACAGCCTGCCCCGAGGCAGGTGACATTGACACACCAATGACACGGCACACCCACCACACTAATCAGTAACACCACAAGTTACACCTACCACACGTCACACCCACCACATGTCACACCCACCACACATCATGCCTACCATATGTCATGCCTACCACACGTCACGCCTACCACACATCACGCCCACCACACGTCACACCCACCACACGTCACACCGACAAGTGACACCAAACATCACACCTACCATACCCATGTTTACTAACACACTGATTGAAGAAACTAGGGAATCTCAAGCACATTAATATCCTGAAACACGACCAAATATCATATGACCATAATAACTCGTCTGATAGAAAGATTGACCTACTTGCAAGCGAAACAGACTTGAATGAAAAAGAGTCTCGGTCTCTCGCAGCTCGTTTATCTCCTCATTCGTTGGTTCAACAAAGCCTGCCTTGTTTAACCGAGGCCGTTTTGTTGTTGGTACATCTGGTGTAGTTGATTGGGGTGTAAGGTCAACATCTGGTGTAGTTGATTGGGGTGTAAGGTCATCATCTTCTGACGACTCATCTGTGATAATCCAGAAAGCATGATACAGAAATACTACGTACGACAACTCAATGTGGGGCAGCAATGCATGAAAACAAAAGGATTAAGTATTACAATTTAACTTTGCTCATTGCATTTCTGACTCAAATAGCTTCAAATACAATACTGTCAGACACATTGGACTGCCCAAGTGTTTTATATTATTTGTTTTTGTTGAAATGCATTATGGGAGGAAACTGTTTGTTCACAAGAAGTTGCCTCTGGTGCAGTCATCACAGTGTATCGACATCAGAAACTCTACACTGGAATTATTCAAGCTTCTCACTCTGGGATTTTAGAGACATTATGACAATTTTTGTAAACGCTGAACCAATGAATTAATAAATTGTTTCTGCTTTGCTAAATCAATTGGGACAGCAAACATGCTCACAGTACAACTAATTAATTAATTTCATTTAGGTTTACAAACACATTTGTTCAAAGTAATAATTGACCAAAATAACAATTTGCTGTTTGGAGCTAATCGAATTGGCACAAAGAACATTACGTGTAATTAGTTATCACTTTGGCTTAATTACATCAACATGGCAGTCACTCTAACCTGCAATTGACGAGTTGCCAGAATCTTCATCTTCAGGAGTTATTTCTGCCTTTGTGTTAGTCACCTTTGTATCCTTCTGAAAGAAGATTTATATACAGTGTATTCCAGATAACTCAAACTTGCATTGTTGATTTTCACTTAAGTTGATATTTATTCTCGGTCCAGGGCCTAAAAGGTGCTAAAACATAAGTCCTGATAAGTGGAACTTCTGCTAACAAAAAGTACTGTCCTGGGTCCCCGGAAGATTGACTTATCCAAACTTCAAAGTGCAAGCTGTACGTGTATAGCAGACCTGGTGTCAATTCTATTACTATTACATTGTTTCCTTTCTATTAATATTACATGGTGAAAACAATGATACATTAGTTATTATTACTAGTTATAATATAATATACAGTATGCATATAACTATATATATAATAATAAAATACAACTACCATATTTAGTGTTATCTACTAACTACACTGTCTACGTATCAAATATATTTTTCATTTTATATTTCATTGCCATACAGGAATGAAAGACAAAAGTAATGTCACTGCCACTTAACTTGGTGTATTATAAACAGTGTAATTAATCTATATTACTCTAATGCTGCTTGGCAAACAGTTACAGCCTCAGGTAGAAACTAGTACTACCCCTGTTACTCCCCCAGAAACTACTTTTCCATGTAAATAATAAAAAAACAGATATCATTATCTAAGCACAATTCAAACTGAACATCAGCTTAAAGCTGTTTGTGAAATATTCACTTCTATAAATGCTGTTGCTCACTAAACCACAAGTGTCCACTTCAAAACCCTTCCTTCAGTGATGGCTGCGGAAGTGTCATCTACTTGCTTAACCTGTCACAGTCAGTCAGGGTGTGGTGTGTGTGAAGTGGAAGGTGTGATTTTCATTCAGCGTTTATATACCAGCGAATATTTCACAAACAAGGTGTGTCGCAAGTGGTCATGAATGTGTGGGGGGAGTCCCTGCATCATTTTCTGGTTTGGCACGTCGCTTTGTGGTGATATATGTGTGGTCATTAAAACACTATCTTGTAATAAATATGGATCTACACAGAAGTAGCTATTGTGAATGCACCAATTAGAGCATTCATTGTGTTGTGATAACAGGAGTTGGCGTGACAGGGGAGGTCTTCCATATACTATGTAACCTCATCATAAGGAGGGTTTCAACGTAGGTGCAGCATAAATAATAAGGGGCATGCACCACCTCAGTGAGAAGATTGTTCCAGTCTACAATGCTTCTTGGTAAAAATTATATTTTAAATGATTCTGTCCTGGAACAAGGTTGTATAAAACTAAAGGGGTGTGTACGTCTGGAAAAAACGAGTTACCGAGGAAAGATATTCATTTAGATTCATACATACCATATTGTTAACCATCTTGTACATTAACATTAATCTAGAATTTAAACGATGTTAAAAGGTGAACAAGTGCTTTAGATGATCTCTAGGGTTTCACACACTTCTATGATATATACGTCATGTAAACAGAGAGAATGGCTCAAGCGCACATGCCACATCATATGCTGTGGACCAGTTCGGACCATCAACGTTTCGCAACCAGGGCAGTGAATGCCTGCTCGTGTGCCAGGGCTCACTGCTGCTGATTACAACAATCAATACGTGTATAGTAACTTCTAACAACTTTGACTTTGTTGATAAAATAAATAAAAAATCTAGTAATGTTTTTCACCTCAGTCTGATGTATCAGCGTATTTTTGACGGTAACATAAAATCTGGGCCAGTAACTTTCACAGGTGGGCCACTAACAAATCTACTGGCCCCCTGGGCCAATGGATTCAAAACCTTAATGTCAAGGCCTGTAATGGACCGGAAAATAGTTGCAAATATAATTTAGCAATTTCAAAATTTGCAGATTAAATCAAATTGTGTCGTTGATCACAAGTCACTCAGACGTTCATGCAACGAAACATCAGGAACATTGTGTTGTTGTCATAAAAAAATTGACGTTTTTTCCGAAGCTTTGATTCCCCTTGACAACCCCTCGGACAAGTTAAAATTTTGGCGGACAAGTTCGGCCCACGTTGACGGATAGTTCAGCCCGGATGTTTCGGCCCACGCCGACGGATGGTTCGGCCCACGTAAAAAAAATCCGCTATGCAGGGTCGGATGTTTCGGCCCATGCCGATCCAGCGCCGACGGATGTTTCGGCCTACTTCACCAAAAATTGTACGTGCCCATTGATAATTATCAAAGCAGCGGTCGCGTCAGTCCTGCCTCAGCCCACTGCGTTTGATTCGGCACATTGCTTTTGAAGATTGTTTTTGATGTTTCACAATAAATTACCTACCACCGCTTTATTGTTTGTTGGTTTGTTTGAACTCACACTCTTACCTGGATTGCCTGTATGTGTGATATGTTTGTTTGTTGCAAAGTATCCTAGCAGTAAGCTAAACAAACACGGTAACGGAGCACAACTTCACCGCCGACAACGCTTACAGAAACGGTTGATTCGGCCAACCGGCTGCGCGAACGGATTGTTCGGCCCCATGGGCCGAACCCGTCGGGGGCCGAAACATCCGACTCCCGATTTCAAAACTTACTTGTCCGGCGGACAAGTAAGTATTCTGGCTTATTTCTATCGCTGTAAACCATATATATATATACCACCAACGGCCAAATTATCTACCAACATATTATATTACATGGTCGTGCGTGGTCGTTCGTTAACTTCGTGGTCGTGTGTGGTCGTGCGCCTTTTAGTCAAACCCCTCCCTATGGGTAGATTTCCTCATATTATCGCTCACAATTTACCCACGTGCATCAACAGAAACACGATGCACACACAATTTCACCACAATGACTTGTAATTTCGTGGAATACATACGGCCACTGCATTCTGTGGTTTCGTTTTGTGGTGTTTCCTTTTCATTGCACAGTCAGATTACAAGGCCTTATTTCAAAGTCTATGGCAAGCACGTAACTCGCCACTCTGCTACGAACCCAAACGTAAACTAAGTTTTGGCAGTGCTGCCTTCTTGCGGTGACAATATAATCGTTTACAACTTGGACCCAGGTGGAGCCATCTCTGGTCTTGGCTTCAAGGCTGACATACCTTTTATTTCTTCTTGATCTTGATTGATACGTTGCAGATATCAATACTGGTGTAGCAGGTACTATAGTTACACACTATAGTTGTCATAGAGCTGCCACACTGTGGCAGGTATTCAGGACTAGGCACTGCCCAGTGGCGGCTTTATCTGAGTACATCTCTCAAAGAGGTCATGCTTCAGGCCCACTATTCTGTGACCCAGATATGTCACCAATCACCCCTCATCAGCTGAATTCTTGGCTATCTTTCTCGTTAGCGTGGTCATTTCTCCATAATCAAAATATAAAATCTCACAGTTTCCGCATCGGGGCAGCAACATACGCTTCAGCTCAAGGATATTCCGACTCCCAAATCCTTGGAAATCCTTGGCATTCAAAAAATATATCCGGATTACTTCTTTTGAAACTTTTTAAAGATATATGGGACTTTGATATATCTCAAACCATGGAGTTGGGAGACTTTATTCCAATGTATCTTGTCCATGATTATATGGTTCATTTCTGTATAACATTGACAATTAGCTAGGTTAACATTGGGATTACATCAGAAACTCTGGTGTCTACCTTACCACAATCTCGACCAAGCCCACTAGCTGGTGATTTGTTGGGTCAATTTATCACAATTGGTGGTATTCCGACTACTATGCATTCATGTATGTTCTGCTTATCTATTAGTTGATAGGTAATAGTCATAGACATACGTATTCATAATATGTATACACCATTTGTTGGTCATGGAGGGCCAAGGTTGGGGGGCCCTGGTGCGTGCTGAGCTCTTCAGCTTTTGGCCGGGAGTAGATGCACGTAGCCGGTCACCCCTTAGCCGCGGCTCCCTGACATACATTTGATATGTATGTGTTCATATTTTAGTAGATATATGTGTGCAATTCTAGGCACGTTTAGCACTTGAAGGTGGTACTAGGGAGGTGAGGAGAACTTATCTACGTTTCTTGCTTTTCAGCTTTGGGCCGGAAGTTAGGGCATAGATTTGTTTGTTCATCCTATCCCTAAGGTCCTTTCACTGTGTAGCATAGCAAACAACTTGTCTTTGCTATGCACCCATATTTTCAATGGCTATCCCTGTGAGTCTGAGTCGGGGTTGCTGCATTCGTGCAAAAATCTCATCTTTTGTCCTCACTTGCTCCAAAAGTTACGTTTGATGTTTTAATGCGAGAATGGCCCGAACTGCTCACAGGAGGCAAAGTCTGCTTTATGCATGATTGGCTGAGCCAGGCCCAGGAACACACTTTTGTTTTTGGGTTCTGCTGCGCTTTGTGTTGGGTTGTTTGGGTGGTTTCTAGGCCCCACATTTATTCCGCTTAGATAGTTAATTATTGGCATTCTCCATCGACAGATATGTACGACTCATCTACGTTTGTAAGGGGAATTGCCTTTTGCTGTCTAGGTTGACGGCAATGCCCATTGTCTGTCTTTACCATTTACATTACTATTGACTACATGTAATTAAAGGACATTGCCATTTTCCACCCGTATTCCGTGAATCTCTTTCTCTTCATAAACCTAGCAACGCGCAGCAGATTCCAATACACATCACATCCTATAACTACATTATAGATGAGGCGAGGAGCAGTGAATACAATATATTATTATTAAGAGTAAGTCACGTTACGTGTGCGTTGAGAGAAATTGTTTATGTATGTGGGAAGCAAACATTTAATAATTTATGTATATATGTAGACATATATGTATATACATATAAACATACATAACGCCCGGATAAATGAAAACGCGACAGTTGTAGCTAGTGCTAAATACATTCCCCTAGATACGCGCACGCGCAGAAACGTCACCCGGATATTATTTAACGCTCGGATAAATGTAAGCGCGACAACGTCTTTGTAATAGTCACTTACGTCATAGGCTACGTTGGAATCAAGTGGACGACGTAATTTCAATGTCTTTACAAGCATCAGTCGTATAACCCCCCATTTAAGGCTAAGATTATGTCGCAGAAATAATGATCTCGAGAGTCCCGGAGTATTTATTGCAACTATACGTCGCCGGAACGCACCGCGATAAAGCAACATAGAAGGTAACCGTTGATCTTGTCTAATCCATGACGTATATTTGGTTGCATAGCAGGCTGACAACCTAATATCTGCCAACTTTTGAATTTTGAAATCCAGAAGAATGTCAGGTTCTGGTACTACACTGATCTCCCCATTTAAAACTCAGCGAAAACCTCCAACTGCACCCCCGACGTACACATACAAACACACGCACGCATGCACACGCGTACGCACATGCACGCACACACACATGGTAGTCATTTCAGAATGTGTTGTTGAGTAGTGTTGGGATTAGCTTAACCTGACCACGATTCTACACATTGACACAAACGCGATGACTCCATGTGACGTAGTTGTTAAGATACTGTGAAATTTGTTTGACGACCGCTATCTTTAAAATGGCGAATCTGAAAGTCGAAGAAGGTCAATTGTTAAATATTTTAAACCTTTGACCTCTAAAGCCCATGTTTTTACACCAACATTATGGTTCTAGGTGAAGCAGTTGTTAAGATATCCGGAAATGTGATTTGGCGGCCATTTGTTTAAATGGCTGCCATTTTTTTTTTAACAAATGGTAAAATTGCCACCTTAGATTTTGTTGACTGAGACCTTTTAGTTGACATTTGTGCACAATATTGCTTTTGGCAAGGAAATTGCACGGGAAGACATAACTACTACTTCTAATTGTATCTTGATTTTGACTCTGCGACATTGCATTTACGGTATAGACATACAGGACGAATAGCATCAGATGATGTACCACAGGCCAGGGGGGGTTCACGTGAACCCCCTTTCTCCAAAATGTGAACCCCCCTCAAAATTGCATCTTTAAAATGTGAACCACTAATTGTATTCCATGTTTCTCAAAAGCGTTAACCTCCCCTCCTAAAAGCTGCTGGATGGTGTTCAAGCATTACAAGGAATGCCAAAAAAGCCTGATTTGTGCAGATGATAAATGGAGAACCGTTATCTATTAAGTGATCATCATTGAATGTATGGGAGCCTGGCTGAGGGGTCAGTCCCCAATGCCATGTATGAAAAAGGCAGTCACTAGAGGAATGTGTATCAAAGGATCATTGCATCCAATTAGCGATGCAGAAGGACTTCACACTATCCCAGGGTCTCCGGTTATGAAAACGCATCGGGTAACAAATACACAAGAAGCCAGTTTTACACCAGACGTAAACTTATGAGTCCTAATTGCATGCAGTCACTCAGAAGTTACAGACAAAATACCGGTGAATGAACGGGTTGACGATGATTTAACAATTATGAGCACATAAATTAAGCCATATAAAATAATTCATTATTTCTCATCATAACTCTGTTAGAAAGTGAACGAAAAGTGCTGCTTTCTTATTTTTAGTATGCTGATTAAGGTAACTACCGACTTTCAAAGAGGCTATTCTCAACAACCAACAACAATTAAGATGCGTAGCGAGTGTATTTTTACAAGCTGCAAACCCGGTAGACAAACTCATCTGGCTTAACACGAATCATAATTTTCAACTATTGAGCTGGAACGCGAATTTCGCTGAATAATTGTATTTAACCAATACAAAATAAAGTTTAGCTTCACCTATTTTAAAATGCGCGTGCTGATGAGAAATCGTGTAATTATGTGACTGTACGGTTGCCGAAATACTGCGGTTGCTAGTTGCATGTTTGTAGATCTCAGAAAGGAGAGCCTTATCGCTGACGAGGAGGCAAGAATGTGTGAAGGGCCTTTATTATCAATTATTATGTCCATTTTGTGTTCCGTATAGTTATAAAATACAGTTTGTGTTTCCTGGAATACAGGATATGGTACTTGACTGTTTGACACCTAGAATTTAGTTCAAAATTCCACAAGAGGACAATAATTGTTATAATCTTCTATTTACCGGGCATGTTTTATAAAGGTTTCTTAATTTACTAACTTAATTATGTCGTTGATAAATTATGGAACTTTTGCACTTAAGATCAGATAGATATAATGTATTAATTGAGTGAAAACCTGTAAATGTCACACTTTAACTGTTTATTCTGAAAAATAACTTGGACACACCACACTCCTCGGTGCCTCGTTTATTATATGAATATGTTCATATTTAAAGTAATTGCCAATTGTGAGGGTGACAATTTCATAAAACAGCCTTGGTGCTGTTGCAAACGTGTCATCCATGTGACATGTATCAGCATCCGCTAGCGCATGCAGAGAGGAGTCGGATGCGAACACTATTATCTTGTCGACTCCATCACCATCCTCGCCGAGCAGGAACCGATCTCCCTGCACACTAGTTTCCCACTGGCCGTCCAGGTCAATGTCATCCCTTGTGGATGACATTGGGGGAGGCGTTTCCTCCGTTCACGGTACACGGATGACTTGACACGCTGGCACCGAGGCAGAGCAGATGCTGTCTGAGCTGGTGGTGTTGTCAGAGTAGTACTTTGTTGAAGCAGTTTCACCTTTTCCTAGTCGTAAATCGCCTGCATTGAAGTCATTTCATCCCTGGCTCGCTTCATCGTGTTTCCCGTCAACTATCTCGCTTAAATATCACCAGGGTTGGATGGGTGATTGTGGCTATCTTCAGCTTTTACCACAGTTCCATCATCGTTGACCACAAGAAATGCCTTACACTTCACACTTTTCCTCTTACTACTCGTGAACTTCATGCCATTTGTTAACGCTTTCGATTTTACATGTGCATGCAGTAATCTTATGTGTTTTGATATATTTATTTTTTTAGAGCTAATGAATTTATTGGATGGTCAACGGATGAGCCTAAAGATAATTTTCAATACTGTATTTTTGATTTCATTTGATTTATGATAGGCATACCTGTTCAAAACAGCAACAGGGTGCCCCCTAGCAACTTCGATGAACTTAAAGCCAACAGCCATGTTTCATGTGTCATTCCGAACTCAATTATAAAATTAAACATGAAGCTCAGGCTAGCTAAAAGCAAAGCAGCTCAACACCACAAATCCACAAACAATAGTTTGTTAAGTTATAGTGGAGGCAATTGACTTTCTACTGTAATAATTTTTTTCCTTAACAGAAGATGTGTGTATATATATATACACACACATTGTTGTTAAGGAAATATATATATACATCTTTTGTTAAGAAAATATATATATACACACCTCTTTTGTTAAGGAAAACAATAAGTTATTACAGTAGAAAGTCAATTGCCCCCACTATAACTTAACAAACTATTATTTGTGGTGTTGAGATGCTGTGCTTTTAGCTAGCCTGAGCTTCATGTGTAATTTTATAATTGAGTTCGGAATGACACATGAAACGTGGCTGTTGGCGTTTAGTTCATCGAAGTATATATATATGTGTGTGTGTGTGTGTGTGTGTGTGTGTGTGTGTGTGTGTGTGTGTGTGTGTGTGTGTGTGTGTGTGTGTGTGTGTGTGTGTGTGTGTGTGTGTGTGTGTGTGTGTGTGTGTGTGTGTGTGTGTGTGTGTGTGTGTGTGTGTGTGTGTGTGTGTGTGTGTGCTGATACTCAATTCTCACACATCGGGGGCTACTGGGACGGGGGCTAGACACGGCGGCTAGTGGGATTCCACCGTTTTACGATTGGTGATTATATTCTTTAAAATGTTAACATATTCGATACCTGTATTTGGCAATTCAGAAGCGTAAGGCAACATTCTTCTCCGGTTGACTAAACAACCATTTCGGAGATGTCTCATATATCAACGACTAATGACTGTTGCGGAGAGGCGGCGACCGACAGTGTCCGATGGTGCGGCGTCATCCGCACGCAGTGCTTGCCGTGATCAGCCACGTGTGAACAACAGCACAGAAGCTACGACAAGAGATCGCAATGGACGGAACCAGACCGGCGAAGTGTTGTGTCTACTTGGAGGTAACGTTTACGCACAGAAATATATAGCCGTGGTACGGATCAATTGGGTTGGGTGAGATTTCGATGAATGTCGCCTTTTAATTACGCAGCGACGATGTTTGTTATTCTAAAATTGTACACTACACATATTTAGTAGTTTGTACTTTTCGTGCTGCCTTAGATAAGCGTACATTGAAATTAACGATCCATGAATGTTTAATCCGATACAATGTATAACATAGTGAATTGTGGGTAATTTAAGAAACAGTCAAATGGCTTGCAGCTTGACAATGAAATATGTAGGACGGGGTAGAGAAATAGAACATCGAACTCTTAATCGAGATATCCAGGTTTTGAATCATGCTTCTCCAAAGCTTGGACAGTTTTGCTCACCCACGTTAATTCAGTTGTTCAAGCGAATACCTGGCTATAAACAGTCCTGGATATATGTGTACGCAAATAGTCTTCGCACAGTAAATGCAGCGTGGCTGAATGCTTCCCAGAGATATCGAGATGGTGTTCGACTGAACAGGTTCGCCCGAATTGAAGGTAGAGCGCTTTGATCAGTCCTAAGGATTGGATGTCTTCTCACCATTCTCCGCTGCGTTTTTGCTGAGGAGTAGGCGTTGCATAGGTTTTCTTTTTGCACTTTTTTTCAAAACAAACACGACCAACCGATATCTGATATCTCGGTTATTGTTAAATCTCCGAAGTCAGCTTGACATGGCGTAGCGTTTTTCTCCGAACGAAAGTTATCCTCACACGAGCTGGCGGATCATGAATACGCGCGATAGAAGTATTACTGTGGCAATTTTATCGCCCGATAATATATATGTGTGTGTGCGTGCGTGCGTGCGTGCGTGCGTGCGTGCGTGCGTGCGTGGGTGTGCATGTGACTGGGTGTTTGTGTGTGTGTGTGTGTGTGTGTGTGTGTGTGTGTGTGTGTGTGTGTGTGTGTGTGTGTGTGTGTGTGTGTGTGTGTGTGTGTGTGTGTGTGTGTGTGTGTGTGTGTGTGTGTGTGTGTGTGTGTGTGTGTGTCTGTGTGTGTGTGTGTGTGTGTGTGTGTGTGTGTGTGTGTGTGTGTGTGTGTGTGTGTGTGTGTGTGTGTGTGTGTGTGTGTGTGTGTGTGTGTGTGTGTGTGTGTGTGTGTGTGTGTGTGTGTGTGTGTGTGTGTGTGTGTGTGTGTGTGTGCAGTGTGTGTGCAGTGTGATATGAAACGAGTTGCTTTTTTCCAGACACTCGCACATACACACGAGTGCGTTCACACGCACACACACACACGCGCTCGCTCGCGCAAGGCTACGGACTTTCAAATGGGATATGGTGTCCGATTAAACACGACCTTACATCATACATTTCAACTTTGTTTAGAAGTGTGGTACAATGCTTACCCGGTTGGTTTGGCGTACTTTGCAGATTCTCATTCATCTTTTTTCTGCAGGCTTTAAGAAGGAATGTTGTTCAGATTCACTTTGCTCCCACTAGATCATTTTACTAAATTCTGGTTTTGAAACTCTGCCGTCTTATATCAACGGCTAAGAATGCCTACTGCACGTAAAACTGGTGTGTGTGTGTGTGTGTGTGTGTGTGTGCGTGCGTGTGGTTTCTGTGCGTGCGTGTGTGTTCGTGCGTGCGTGTGTATGTGCGTGTGTGTGGTTGGCACTGGATGATGTACAGTACTTACAAGCATGGTTAATACGATTATATGTTTATAATTTAATATTGGATAAAAAGGCCGCGGACCACGCTAAAGCCAAGTAACTATATTAATATAATTACAGTTATCAATAAAAAATGTTTCCATTATTTAAATATAGCAAGGGGGTCATCCAAAATAGTGCGTCCTGCTTAGGGAGAGGGGGGTCTATGAGCAAGCCTGAGAAGTGTTACATGTAATATAGGTTCTCTGTGTAAGCGCTACGTAATTTAACAAACATTTATTAAATGTGTAAACAAAAAAGTGACGAATATAATCACTATTATCAAAAATAGATAAGCGAGCGAAAAATTAACAACTCGGAACACGTCCAAAACATGAAATTCTACGATCACTAGCACCCTCATGGCTCGTCCTATCCCGACGATTTTTGTATCATTTGAAAGGATGCACTTTTTGTTATTCTAGTGTCATTTATATCCCCCGTTAACCGTTCACAGAACACCTATAAACGGACCTACAATCGTGCCGTTTTCGGAGTTCTTTACGGTTCCGAACGATGTTGTCGGCGGGTACTCAGTACAATAATCTTCCGATTGCGGCGCTGTTTTTCTCATTTGCATAGGTTCAGACATGCACACTTCACCATTTCTTTTGTTGATGTTATAAGCTCCACCCACTTTTAAACTGCAACAAAACTGATTTGCTTTGATCACAGCAAAACCGATATAAATCTAAGTCGGCGTGACGTCCCAATATCGTACGCCAACCAACGGGTCAAAATTCGTTGCGTTGGTTGGTTGATATACGTGATTGTGACGTCACGCCTTCTTCGCGTTTGTTATTTTAGCAGCCGTTTGAAAGTGGGTGGAGCTTATACCATGAAATCATACAGTGGTGCCTGAATCGGTAGATTGGTGAACTGTGTCGACGAAACAACATCGTTCGCAGTGTCTAAGACACCGGAACCGGCACCGTTGTATGTGCGTTTATAGTTTATTTTAGGAATGACTACCAGGAAACTATTATATATATAATTATTTGAATAACAGAAATCGTAAGCTTTCAAACGGTATCAAGATTGTTTGGATCGGACGAACGGTAATGGTACAAGCAATCGTTCAAAAATCAAAACATTTTTGGGACGTGTTTTCAGTTGTTCATTTTTCGCTCGCTTATCTATTTTTGATGTGAGTATCGTAAGTGGGGGGCTTTGTTAAAACAAACATAATTTCAGGGAGTATACATTCCAGTACGACGAAAGGTGACAAGGGGATGATGGTCTCAAACATGTCTACCAGTCGCGTGACGTACTTTGTGGATAGCCCCCAACGTGACGAACCTAGTTTTAATTAGCAAAAGCCTTTAATTGCGCCGTTCTCTGTCACCCCTCCCCTCTATATGCCACTTCCATACTACATACTGGCGACTACGACATTGTGTGATGTCGCTAAGTCGCTAAACGTACACTAGACGTACTCCTATTGTGATTTACAGCGCTGCTTTGTTTACCGTTGTCTGGACATGCGTGCCGTAAAACGACACCAAACTACATGCGCTACCCGCCAAAATAGATAATTTCTCAAACGAACGAGTTGCATAGCATATCGCTCATTGTGCAACGACTACACTAGGGCTATAACCCCGTCAAACTCTTGATGCCTATCTATTTTCTATACGCACTTAACTCGAGTGACCTCTAGAGAAATGGTCATACATGTCACTTGAAATTGCTCTTGTATTATCAAGTGTAAGGCTGCACCGCTCGTCCACTAACTGATGTATGGCTAAGTGCTCCAAGCGTTTGGCACTTCTCAGGCAAAGTGCTGCTGCTTAGAAAATAAACGGAAGTCGTTGTTGATGGACGTTCCCAGCTTTGTTCTCCCTCGCGTTCGTTCATATTGTCACTTGAAATGGTAGTAAATATTATAGAATCACAAATCGAAATTCCGATTTGGGGAGGGATAACACATGCTGTTGGGGTGATCGATCAGAGTTTTCACTGCTGCCACGACGTGACACATTTCGTACCGGATATGGCGTACGTACGGAAGCTATGACAATGGTGGAAGTAAATTCTTAAGCCTCTATTATAAGTGCAGTGTATGTGTGTAGGCCCCCGCGACATATTACGAAGAGCTTGTACACACTGGCACGCGACATTTGCTTTGAGAGATGCAGTAGAAATGTCGCAGCTCACGTTTGCCAAGTCAGATAACAGAATATTAATTGGTCAGCGAGGAGGTAGTGTTATTAATTGAGCCTAGATACCCAACCATAGCGATATTGCTTGTTCGCTCGTTTGTTATAAAATGTACCTTTCGCAGACCGTGTGACTGGTACAAACTCTGACGTGTGTGGAACAAACAAACAATGAGATACATGTATGTTAATTGGACAGGTTTATTTTTCCAAATGATACATCACAATTATGATACATCGAATGACGAAAAAGGCACTGTTGACAATCAACAATTTTCTTTGTCATATGGTAATCAATATACCGAACAGAATGTTGAAAATGACTGACAGTTTAAGACGCCGGGTAAATGGGATGATTCTGCAAGACGACCACCCAACTTCAAACCCCTGTTAGGGAAAGGAGGTAGTTTGATTTGCCAGTTATACATAGCGAAAGAAGTTTATCTCCTCCCGACCGGGGTTACCTAAAAGAAATTACAGTGTTACTAATACTCACAGTTTCGTCAACTTGAATGCGTCCGACTTCTTGTTTCGTTCTGTCGAAGGTCGCGAACAATCCTTCCTGTAGATCGCCTTGTTATCGTCATTGGCGGTACCTCGGAATGAGGACGACGTCGGCCAAGGGTCGGTCGTGTGTCCTCCGGTAACCCAGGAGTCTGATTCCAGATATACAGACCTTCCTTCCTGTGGTGGTTCCAGATGGAAGTTGACATCTCAAAGGCGCGAAGAAACACGTCCATGCATTTCGACTTTGTACATACAACTGATTGCCAAGTCAAAACCAAAGACCGTATATCAATACAAGACGGTGCAGCGCGCGCTATCTACATTGTTCGAGGAAAGTACGTAAGCAGTTCGTCCGCCATTCTGGAGTTGCGCCAAGCCAGAACATACGCGTGCAGAAAATGCAGTTCTTTGCATTATCATTGCTCAACATTTTCAACAATAACCTCACCATTTTAATTATATAAGAAGTGGTACAGCCTGATGATTATTCTGGTGAAACACGACGAAGTTCAGTTGGCTCAATAAATATTTGCAACGTTTCTACGAGATTTGTTTGCAAATTTCACTATTTTGACACCGCAGCGCTAAAAACTCGGTACCGTGTGGATTATTGTTATTGTTTTACTCGGCCACTCTCTTCACAACATTCGATAATTGCCAGCAAATTGCGATAAATCAACCACAAGGTAGCAAGCCATTGACCTGACAGTAACGATGAACGTAAAACTCTTTGAAATTTACGGCTGAACACGGACACAAAGTAAACGACGCTCGGGTGACATTTTAATAGAACACACTTAACTGTTGTGACAAAGAGTTCGCGTAAATTACGGTGAGCAACGCCGACAAGGAATTTATTTGGATTCACGATGAAGACATTTGTCATCGTCAACGCTTGAGAACAAAGGAAGGTAATCGAAACACGAAAACAATACTTTCTGAAATACGAGACAACGACCATGAAGACGATACTGCAGGTGTTACGATATAGTTAACACAGGTAAAGGTGAGTTCTTATATAAAGCGCAATATCCAGTCATTAGGACACATGAGAGACATGTTCAATCGTACTTTATGTCGACTTTTTTGGGAAGCATTCAGCCGCTCAGCAATTATTGCGCGAAGATTATTCGTGCACAAATACCCACCACTGTCTATTGCCAGGTACCCATTCATATAGCTACTTTAAATGGAGCAATGTGAAGTGAACGAAGTTGCGAAAGGTTCGAAGTGGCAGCAAGGGGATTCTATCATGGAATCTCTAACCCGGAACGCCCGCGCTCCATTGGCTGCACTAGAATTGATTACGTGTTGGTGTGTGAAAGATGTGAACGGTTCTCTTTCAGCGAGTCGTCGTCGTCGCAGCTCTTTTGGCGGTGCTGCTTCAAGATGTGAACGGTAAGGATAACACATCACACCGTAGAGATACAGAAGTAGGACAGTCACTGTCTGCTGTTCTTTGCAGTGTTGTTGATGTTGTTACCGGCGGCGACACAATTGTCGTTGCTTCAAGATTCAATTTATTTGACCTTGTCCACATACACATTATTTACAGTAATACATTGGTAATATGAATAATATGTAAGGTCGGGGAGACTCCCGTTAAGACAAATATTGTCGCTAGCACGGGAGCCACCCCACAAATGTAAACAATAACAACATGTACATAGTATGATCAGATTAGTAAATTATAACCATTGCTTTTTAAAGGAAAACAAAAGGCAACGTTGTGGTGTTAAGCACCTAAAAGAGTTAGCACAAACTAACCATTTGCATCTACAATCACAATTGTCAGTTCAGTGGTTTACTCGGAATGTAGTCTTAAAGTGGAAGATTCTAACGAAATCTGCGATAACATGTAGACTGCCATCTTAGTGATGACGCGTTCATTTGGCCGAAAGCAACCAAACAACGAGCAGCATTATTTTTGCCGTGTACGACACACTGTCTTGTGTAGTTCGCGTGGTTGGTTCATGTTCATGGGATGCGGTTCGTTGTATTAGTGTAAGTTGAGCTTACCAGTGAAAACGTGACTTGCAATGTGCCATACTGCTCTACATATGGTTGTAACAATAGTACAGCGAAGGATAATGAGCCAGAAGTGAAATAGTGGATTCACAACTGTGGACGGGCTGGTTGGAAGCCTTCGAAATACAACGCGCTATGTTCAGATCATTTTGAAGAAACGTGCTTCGAAGGAAATCTATATCGTCAGTTAATGACACAAGATCCGACAAAACGTCGCCGACGTCGATGTTTGAAGCCAGGTGCAGTGCATACGATATTTAGTCACGGACCTCAGCCGTCGAAGCGACGCATATTTTCGATCAAACGCGCCGCCGCCGAGAAATCGATCGCAAGAAGGTTAGTACCGAGTTACTTGGTATCTAATTATAATCTGTTGACATTTGAGATGCAAGATATGCTGGAGGCACGCTAGAACAGTACCATAATGTACTACATTGCACCATAAAGAGTTTAGACTTTAGAAGATAGCCGAATAACAAAAGTTAACGGCAATCAAGTCGCGTGAGCGATATTACAGTAACGGATTAACATGGGCTGAAATGATTGTCGTTTATAATAACATTACAAAACTTACTGTATTTTGTGTTAAATGACAAAAAAATACGTTTTGCATCCAATAATATTGCATTATACATTGTCATATATCGACATGTTTGGCCTATCATTTATGTCATGATGTTAATTATATAATTGGACTTCGTATATAATTATATGTGACTACTGTTTGTGTGACGAAGAATATCACTATATACTCTATTTTAAAACGTTTAAAATTTGTATTTAGTAAAATTACATAATGTTACTCAATTTTAGTTAAGTGGATACAACCCAGATGAAAGTGTTTTTTTGTTGAAAAAAATACTAAAATGTTTTTCATGTCAGATTATGATAGCTTATTATATTTACTGTGAATATATATAATTTTACAACAATTACATACCTTTAAACCACTCTTATCCATGGAATAAGGGTGTCAATAGCAAGTAATTTTTATCCATTATGCCACATTTGATGGCCATTTTCTAAAAAAAACATTTAAATTCAGCATTTGGAAGGATATCTATAGGAGTAATTATGTGATCCAAATATAGTTATCAATGAGCTCACCAGATACACCATGTTTGTATTATAAACATACTGGTATCACTCAATAATCATATTGTCGAAATATCTTGAATAATATACCATGTGCACACATCTTCACTAACTTGTTTTTTTGTACACTAACAGCAAAAACAGGTAACAGCTGTTGTGAAAATATCTTGAATTTGGATAAAAAATATACATAATTGTAATTTGCATTTCAGCTCGATCACCAACTTGATGTGGCACATGGGGAAAGGCATCAACCGCAAGTTTACTGGGAAGGTCCGAAGTAAGAAGTAAGTACCAAACTTGATATGTATTCATTTTATACCTGAGGCATGTCCAAAGCAACAAGTAACCTTTAGATTTGCAATCAGTAAATGATAAGTAGGGACCACGACCCAAGTAGTGCAAGGTGAATTCCAGTCACCAACTTGAATCCCAAATACACTAAATCAGCTCCTAAGCATAACTAACATTATAATAAGTTTTCGAAATTACTGCATTTCATAGGCATCCAACTCGTTTTTTTTCAGGATGGCTACTCAAAAGTACCAGCCAGCATGACTACTACCTCATCAGTAAATGTGTTTATTCAAACTTCCAAAACTGATAATGTAAATGCTGTTTACATGTTATGTGTTAATATGTGGACCACCGACTTATGTATGGGACCAAAAATGTTACATAGTCAAAGTTCCTGATGACCAACTTTTCAGTAGTTTAGTCACTCAGATGTGAGGGGGCGAATACACAGATGGATTGTGCTCATTCTGTATCACCCTACCTAATCCTTGTAATCAGTTGCTGTGTACATTTATGAGTACAGTTCCTTGAGTGTAATAAATTACATCTCCATGTAATAATTACATTCCAGAATGCAATTGTCTGTAATGAAATAAATAAGAGCACTTGTGCCATTATCACCAATTTTATTATAAAGAAATATAAAATCAAAACATGATATCAAAATACAGTGACTGTATATACAGAAATTAAGAAGAAAAAACAAGTTATAATAAATTATGTGAAGGAATGTGATGATGGAATGCCTTATTTGTAAGGATCAGTATCGTTTTACTAATGTACCAGTATGATTACCATGATTGGCCATTGTATTGTTACTAAAAACAACCAACACTTTACAGTACACAGGAAAAGCATTTTAAAGTTCATTGAATGCTAGTCATAAGGTAAATAACAGCAGCTTACTAACAACATATAGACTGGTGTGTTACACAGGTTGTTTGCAGACATTTTATTAGAATATTGCATGTACTATTCTTCACTGTAGGAATGAAAGCTAGATTGATGCTGTCTGCTCTGGCGTGGAACTACCAACCACGTCCAAGACAAACCTGTTGAGAGTGGTGTCATGTGGTCCAAAAGACGCAAGAAATGGGTGCTGCATAACAGACCACAGCAGGTGAACCCACGTACCCACCTACAAATGCTCACCGATCGAGTGACAGATGTGTTTATAAAGAAATATCACACTGCATCCGATCACAGTCACTGAGCCAGGTGTCCCAAAACCAGAGAAGGAGGATCTGCTGGCAGCAAGAGTCGGTCAATTTGTAAAGAAACAGTAAATACTGCCGCCACCCACCTACACCATCATAGGTCACATGTACATTGTCTAGTTTAGTTTTCAAGTCCAGGGTGGTATCCCTCGTGTTGTCTCCCATTGGGGGCAGGGAACCTTGATCTTATTCCATGGCTGGCACATGCTGGTAGAACTCTCTGTACCTTCGTCCCAGTTTGCCATGGATCCACCAGGTAAACTGTCTGTATGCAGCCCACCTGAGACCTGAAATAAATTAGGCTCAAATAAACATGTGACATTGTAAATAAATGACATATAAAAATCGGTTCTATAATGACACCATTCCTTTATATAAATTGTTTACCATTAAACATGTAAACTTCTGGATAAGGCAAATATTGGTAATTTTGCACTACAGAACAAATTATGACGGTGCAACAAACATTGTATCTATACGTTATGATAACTTAAGTGGAACCATTATAATTTGTTCTGTAGTGAGAGAGTATCACTTTATTCATACAGTAGAATACAATAAAGTGTGAAACGATAACCCAAGTACATGTGTGAATACAGTAAATAGCTATGTATAGTAGTATATTGTAGCAGGCTAAGGTAAATAATGACTAACGGTTAAAGTAAGTCGTATTGAAAATGAACACATTTATGTATAGGATTACTTGCTGTTGAGGGAAATTTTATTTTGTAATTATTGTCATATTAGGGTGATGGTCATCATATTTAAATTAGTCTTGGGTCAAACCAGTGTGGTTCGTCTTTACATTTAGAAAGGGTGAATGGCGTTAGCAGGGCTAGTTTAGACAAGTATACAATTGAATTAGTTGTTTTGTTGGTGGTTATATTCCAAGAGATTTTAAGGAGGTTGTCAGTCTTAGATTTGTTGGGTTCAGATACATAGCCTCTGCAACCTAGTTCAATGCATGTTAATTCTGATTTTATTCCGTTATTGTTTACATCATGGATTAGTGCGACATACTTGTTAGTTTTGAATACATGATCTTTCTTGATGTTAGGTTCAAATGGTAGTTAGTTCAATGATGTGAATTTGCTTAGCATGTGGATGGTAGATGAGGTATGGTAAGTCCACTAAGTAATTTCCATGGAAGATTGTTAATAATTTGGGCATCAGGCATGAGATTGCTGATAAAATTATATATATATATTTGTATTGCTAGTGCTACTATGATGTTGTATTGTGTTCATTATTAATACATTTCAATAAATATTTAACAACACATTTCACTGGTCTTGTAACAATGCATGCACATATATACGTACTTGTTTGTTGGATGGTCTAATTCCCATTCTGCAGCATCACCTGCTCCAAACAAAGAATTCTAAATCCTCTGCTGTTTGTAATGCACAGCAGTCCACCTGTAACAAAGAATTAAGCATTTAAATAATAGTTTTACACAAATGTTAAGCAAAAATTGATTATTATTCTGAACAGATTTCACAAAGAATGCATCACGATCTTCTAACTGTATTCATCCCAGTATTATACCTGGGTCCATAGACATATCGTGCAGATTAAGGAAGGCCGTTTTGAAATGTGTCCATATTTGCACAAAACGGTGGTAATTTTCTTTGTCACCAAAACAAATGGGGCTGAAAAATGTTCAACGTATATTTTATTCATAAGAGCCAATGTAAACTTTGGGCAGAAAAATTGCAGTATGCATAAAGTTAAAATAATCTATCTATCTGCTGCCATGTGTTTAAAAAGTAGTACTGCCACATATTGTTCATGCATGCATAGCCATTACTGCAAATGTGAAGAGTGTCGACGGGGGTAGAACAAAAGGGAGTTAATTCCTGCTTATTTTCTATCATAGCTTCTGCCCTGTACAATTTTGGTTCACATGAATCATGGAACCATTCAACTACATTTCTTTTAAAAAGTGAGGGTATAGTCATGGGTGGTATTCGAAAATGGACATGTCAAAGTAACGTTCAAACACTGAGTCTGAGAGCGAGATCTAACTAAGTTAAAAGTCAACCAATCCCAAATGTAAGACAAGTGACGTGTCCCGGCCCGAGCGATCATCTCTCGCTGTTCATACGCAGCCCGGAACTTAGGCTCATCGGTTATTTAAACAATAAACTAAACAGATTAATAATTACCTTCACCAACAGCTTTGCTGTCGAGTAGCAAGCGCCTCCTGGCAGCAGACATATTCAGTTCTTGTTCCTGAACAAGCCACGAAGATCGCTGCGGCATTTTCCCCACCGACACCAGTCAATTTCATCTCGGCATGGTATGCGCCTTGGGCCTTCCTGTTCGTGCCCACCGGCACGCGCCTCTGCCCTATCTTCCAACACAGGCCCTTGTTGTTATGGTTCAAACCGGTAACCAGTTGCTTCGAAATCGATTTGGTTTTCGTCATCTTCCGAAGAATTGGAAAGCCATCTTATTTACACAGTTACAGCACATGCGCACATAGTTTAATTGGTAAACTTACCATAGCGCCACTTAACGGAGTTGGGAACAAATAGTACGCAGAAAATTTACGAAGCGAGTTACGACAGTGTGACGTCACTTTCTTCTAACAATGGCGTAGTCCATAGAAATTCGGTAGTTGTGTGTTCAACAATGTTTTCCTGGTAAACCGCTGACGTTAAAAATGTGATTGTAGTTGGAAATTGTTAGTTTGTATTAACTCTTAGATGCTTAACACCAAAACGTTGCCTTTTGTTTTCCTTTAAGAATTACAAATATAGAAATCCTGGATAAAACAGCATGATTCATAATTTAAATAATCTAATTTTTGATGTAACTTGAAACCGTGTAGATTGTGTGTATACATTTTCAGAATGGTAATGTCTGGTGTATTATTAACTGTCTCAAATATGCGATATCTAATGCATTTTTTTGGCAAATTTATGTTCGGCTCTTGGCATACTCAGATAATTTTGTTTACGTATGTTGTGTTGATGAATGTCATAGTTGTGTATGCAAGGAATATGTTTGAAATATTCGGGTTAATTAATTTGTAGTAGAATTTTAGTTGCTGGAGTCTATAAATGTCATTTGGTAATTGAAGTGTTTTAAAAACAGGTCTTGTGTGAGCATTGCATTTACTTATGGATATTATTCGCATTGCTTTTTTCTGTCATTTGAAAATTCGATGTGCCTGATGACCCCATGACAGGATACCATATTTAATATGAGGGATAATAAGATAATTATACATAATATATAAAGTTTGAAGTGGTAAAAAGTGTTTAAGTTTATTTATAATTCCTATTGTTTTAGTGTTTTTAATTGTTATTTGTTTGTGTGACTCTGCCGGTTTAAATGTTTATTTATGTTAATGCAAACAAATTAGAAATCATTTACACCTTCAATGTTTATCCTATTTATTTCTACTAGAAGGTACTCTACTTTCTTCTGACGCATATGAAAAATCATAAATTTAGTTGTTGGGGTATTTAATGAAAGTTTATTTGCTTTCAACCAATCGCTAACCTTTGTGAGTTCTTTGTTAATATTTTCACTTTGCAGTTGGCCTTCTGAAACTTTAAATGACCTTAGTGTACTAGTAAGGGTAGTGTCATCTGCATAAGTTACCAATTAAAAAATGTCACTCGAAAATGCTACGTCAATTATATATATAATAAACAAGAGTGGTCCTAAAATTGAACCTTGTGGAACCCATTGTCGTTGTTCTTGTCTTGTGTGTATGTCGTGTGTGTGTGTGTGTGTGTGTGTGTGTGTGTGTGTGTGTGTGTGTGTGTGTGTGTGTGTGTGTGTGTGTGTGTCGTGTGTGTGTATGTCGTGTGTGTGTGTGTGTGTTTGTGTGCCTACATGCCTGCCTGCCTGCCTGCCTGCCTGCCTGCCTGCCTGCCTGCCTGCCTGCCTGCCTGCCTGCCTGCCTGCCTGCCTGCCTGCCTGCCTGCCTGCCTGCCTGCCTGCCTGCCTGCCTGCCTGCCTGCCTGCCTGCCTGCCTGCCTGCCTGCCTGCCTGCCTGCCTGCCTGCCTGCCTGCCTGCCTGCATGCCTGCCTGCATGCCTGCCTGTATGTCTGTCTTGCACATACACCAAGCAAGATTCCTAATAAGCAATAGTGCTTCTCGGGTATCAGTTAAATAGACATAACGAATTATGTTTTGTGTAGTTTTTGTAAACTTTGCACAAACTACGCCAAACATCATTCGTACAAGTGTTGAAATGACAACTACACTGCTTAGGCTCTCTCTGAAATTGGATCTTTCGGTTGCACTATTTTTATTGAATAGTTAGTTCATATTACGTCTTCCTATAACGACATCAATGACGTTTTCGAGTTTTAGCTGCCGGCTATCGCCAAGCCTGCTCACAAACATCTGAATGCTCGTTGCCGAACAGCGAGTGTTTCAAGGACTTCCAAACGTGCAAACTTGGACGTTGTTGGTGTAATGAGACACATGTGTATGACTTCAGAACAACCAATAAGTGTCTGCCAGGTAGGCAAATACAAAACTTACATATAAACATGCATACATACATACATACATACATACATACATACATACATACATAGATGCATGCGTACGTACATACATACATACATACATACATACATACATACACACACACATATACATTATACATAAAATTATATATATATATATATATATATACATGTATTATACATATATCATATATGTATGTATACATATATATATATCATATATAGTAATACATACGATATATACATAATATAATAATAACAGTGCGTATGCGATCGGTGTTTTCTACAGGTCGCCTGATGGGCGGCGAGTGTCAAGAAGGCACCGAGATGTGTTACGACGGCCTCTGTCTCCAGTCGGTGTGCACCTGTCCTCCGCTGTCCATAGCCAGTGACGACAAGAAGAAATGCGTCCCAATGAAGGCACTGCCTGTTGCCTGCAGCAAAAGCAAACCTTGCCGAGCAAGTGAGTGTTTGCGTTCCCGACCTACGACTTTCAAAAAAACCCTCACTCACAACGCTACGGTAAAGCGTTGAACAAAGCATTCCTAGATTGAAACTTCTCTGGGTATTTTCAACCTAGATTCAAAACACTGTTCTCGTTCTCACATTCATACACGAGCGTTATGATTTTATGATAACATTATTTGTTTTTAAGTTTGGGACTGAATGTGTTGAACCTAGGTTGAAACATTCTAGAGTGTTGTGAACGTTGTTTCGAAATACTACCGTAGTACTGTTGACTATTTTAAAATTTTTATATCTGCTGAAAATGACCATTGTTGCGCAACATGATCGCGACAGCCTATCGTTATATAGCTTGGTCTTCCTTATGTAACCATAACTACCAACTTAACTGTTTTTTCTTTTGTACTTAAAGCTGTTTTTTTTCAACTGGTATGGCCCGTTACGAACCCAGTTCTTCGATGTCCAGATATGTAATGTTTAAATGGTTGTTCAAATAATGTCCGCAGTTGTATCAATAAAACAAATGCGTACATTTGTTTAGACAGCCGAAAGGCTGTTTTAGAATGCAAGTAAAGTCGACGGTGCGAATATTGTATCAGGCTTATTAAACGCAATTTGGCGGGCAGTATAACATCAACATAGTTATTTTAGTATTAATAACAATATATAAATTTTGAACTTTGAATAAATTTGTAGGGGCTAATTGTTGTAGGTCCGCTGTTGGAAGAATGCGTCAACGGTACATGTCGCTGTCGACCCGATATGATTCTACGAGAGGGATACTGCACTGCAGGTAGGTAGTTAAGAAACTATCTTGTCTATACCATAGTGTATGTGAGGATCCAGCAGGCAGAAAATGTACTCTTTGAGATTACTTTGAACTTTACTTAATATATTACACACGCGCGCACGCACGCACGCACATACGCACGCACGCACATACGCAAGCATGCACACATATGCACACTTGACAACAATCATGCATGAATATAATATTGTGACGTATTTTGGTGACATCAGAAACATCACACATACGCTTACAGTACCTTTGATAATAAGTAATATCGCCAAATATTAGGCAATGAAAAATACTCATTATAATCAATCATTTGCAGCACATTTCGTCTGCTTCATTACGGCAGCATGTAGACGGAATGCTACAAAAACACGAGTAATGTTTACTGTATGTCAGTTTTAATATTAAGTTGTTAGGTGCGATTCATATCTGAGTCGGAACTGGAAAGCGGCGAGTACATGTAGATTTTAGATACGTAGGACCTGTGTCCTTCTTGGGACGTTGGACTCTGCCTGGTAGGTGCTCCTGTATCAATATGTAAACAGAGAGAATGAAAGAGAAACGACAGAAACTGACAGAGAGAACGGGGAGAGAAGTGGGAGGGATAGAGGGTGAGGCAGACGGAAATGAAGGGAATCTGCAAGACATTTGGTAGGGATATTTTGGTGGTTATTGCCCAAATGTATTTTACGTGATTTTCGCATACGGCATTTAGTGGGGAATGTGTGGTGCGTGTGCCGTTTACGTTGCCGACAACGGTGGCTTTTGATCTTGTTCATTTGCCACCCGTAACTGTTGTATGGAATAACAGGCTTCTTATGCGTTAGATGGAATTACTAACCGTAACCCTTCTACTACGACACTTCTATTGGCTAACTGAACGATGATTCCATTATCCGAGACTTTGCAACATTGAACGTAATAGTGTTGATAACGGCTAGGTTTGTTAAACATAATAATTAATCATTCCGCTCTTACTGTTGTCAAAATATACGATTTGGTGAATAACTTAAATTATGCTAGTTTGCGACATTTGTAGATACTGCTTGAATATAAGTGTGTATTACCAATCATTCTTCACAGTTGACAGTGACATTTTAGGTTTTAGCAGATGATTTAGTCATCAGAGAAATCCCAGTGATATACACTATGTGACTGCAAATGCAATACAGCCGTACAAATCAAAACTTGAAGTATATCACAGTTAATTTACGTGTACTTCGTGGCCGAATAATAACAGAATTGGGTATGTCGCAATACTATACAAAACTCCCAACAAGCTGCGAACATCAGTTAACTATGCGTTGATCGTCGAACAATTAATGCTTCATATGTTATCTGTAACGTGCATGCATGTGTACCTGCACACGTGTATCGATATGTTGTGTTTGAAGCCCGCCTGGGTGAGGACTGCTCGCAATCTGGCCGATGTGGTTCGTCGCTCGTCTGCCTCAACAATGACACGTGTCAATGTCAAAGTGGCCAGAAACACATAACTGGTTTGATCATGGGTGTCACGTACGGAAATTGCGTGCCGGAAGCCGGTGAGTGGTCTAAGGTATTCTGAGATCAGTGGTTCCTGCTGACATCATCCCCAGTGGATGGATGCTCATAGCTTTATTTACTTTACTTTACATTTTGCACTTCAGTGCATGTGTCCACGTTAACAAGGTTTATGTCTCGAATAAACGAGACGAGCACATGACGCACCTATTAACTTTCAAAAATTGTGTTCCCGCGAAATTACGTCTTCAACTTCAAGAAGTGCTTAATCCCACTCTATAGCACTGTCGCCGCACTGTTTTGATTATACCAGCTGGTGACATTTGTGATGATAAATATAACATGAATGTACATGGTGCCGGTTAGAATAACTAAAACGGTTGATATATGGATTTAAACAGTGCTACACATTTGGGTTGCTATTAGATATATATAAATGCTTATACCTAAACTTCCACTCAGGAAACATGAGTTCAGCAGTATAGATGAGATGGTGGAGGTTGTGACCTCTTGTGGTCAGTGTAGATGAGATAGTGGAGGTTGTGACCTCTTGTGGTCAGTGAAGATGGATACAGACACGTGGCTTCTGCTGGTATTATTACGTGGTGTGGCACACGGTAAGTCATAGTTATATTGGCGTTAGTTCTGTGTTGTAGGAGTTTCTAGCATATATTCTGCATCATTTGAATGCGAATACTGGTGGTCTAGTGGTCTCCAATTACGAATCTTGCGGACCGCCGTTGGACAGCCTCCAATGGTTGGATGATGATCCTGGTGTGGGGATCCATGTTGAGCTGGCACATTCAACGATGGTCCTATCTGATGTCTTGTAGCACTGTATCTTAATGGCAACAGCGGAGGTTTCTCCCTAGGAAGTTAAAGCTGTCATTTGCTTTCTTTACCAAGTCATTGATAAGGCCATTCCGTGTCAGATTTCCAGCTATTATGATCCCACGGGACGTTCCGTTGTTTACAAGGGTGATGCTGCTACAATGGATGTCGTAAGTAGAGGTAATTAGATTTCGTTTCTGGGTGATTCTCCACACTTGCTTGGGTTAGATGCCGCGGTTGCCAGATTACTAGTGCCCGTAATATCGAGGCTCTACTGCACTTAAATCCAGTGTGTAGCCGGTAATGTAGCAGAGAATGATACACCTATAACGTTATTGTTTACATCAAATAAACTAAACGGGGCAAATTTTCACAAGTTGTAATCCGATTATGAGTATTACTATTCCACCGTCTCGTACATCTATAGTTGCAAGCAATTGGCAAAGGTGCCAGTTGATACAATTCTTCTTCTTCGTCGAATGCTCAGACAGGGACTCCGGATCCTCGTGCGAAGATCGCTGTGCGACGCAGAACCTCCAGAAAGCCAAAGATCGTTTCCTACACTTGTGTTTGATATACCAATCACAGATGTGTTGCATTTTATAAAGATCAATGAGGAAAAAGTCGAAATTCTTCTGTCATTCCGATATCTGGGTGTGTCCGGGCAAGATGATTTCACTTTGATAAGCATAAAAATCAAATATGCTTTATTGGCAACTCAGCTGAGTTGGATTCACATTATACAATCGATAAAAGAATACAACTAATACAATGAAACGTTACACATTAGTAATACAATTTTCTTTTTGTCATTTAATATTTATTACCATTTTGTGCAAAGCTGATGATCAGCTCTTTTGATTTTCCTAAATTAATTTTCATGTCATTCTGTTCTGTTCTCCTGGCGCCAATGACAATCGATTCTTGCATAGCAGATGCACCTTTTCTATCGCATACTTCGAATAATGGACTGTGGTCTACATACTTATATAACGGAACAGGCGTTTCTAAATCGTTTATGTAGACTAGGAAACATTTACGTCCAGATATGGTTCCGTGTGGTACACCCCATTTAGGTGACCAGAATGTGAATATACATTTCCTATTTTTACTTGAGATCATTCTAATACAAATGTTGCCATCCATCTTATAATGTGTTGGGGAAATCATACAATTGTTGCTTTTCAAGTAACAAATGATGATTAATGAGGTCAACCGCTTTGCTAAAATCTAGCATGACAACTCGGACATAAGAATCCAGTTTACCAGTCGCCTCATACTTGGTCCAAGCATGTGAACAGCTGTGCTAAGCGACGCAACCTGAGACTGTACCAACTTAGCATGCTGCGAAATTTCCAGATGGTCATAACTATACTGGGACTCTTCTACAGGTCAACATTAGAACGCGTCCTGAAATTTTGCGGCGCGATGTGGTGCCTATGTACGAAAACCTGCGGGTTTACTAGGCGAGGAAGAGCCGAACGAGGAGTTCATTTGGGCAATTGGCCATAACCAGATGTTTGAATTGCTTTAATTACGCTTGAGTAGAAATAAAATAATTCACCTCAGAACTACTTGAGTAGAAGTACAAGTACCTTCTTAAAACCTACTTGAATAAAAAGTAAAACTACTTTCCAAAAGTACTTGAAGTAAAAGTAGAAGTAGTAAGTAGAACGGAAAGATGTTTTGTCAGGCAAGTAACCAACAATAATTACTGCATCGGCGAACAAAAAATGAACACAGAGTGAAAATAATTACTGTTTAACTCCAACACATATGAATTATGTACAGGCTGTATATGAATAATGTTCGATAACAATATATATATTATGTTTTCGCAAATTCGACGGCGTGGCACGGAAATGTGTTCCCGCATCTGCCACCATGGTCGCTAGCTACGACAACAGCCACGGTCGCTGCACCAAGAATGCCGTCGAAGCCACAGTCAATGTACAGGCGCGTAACCAAGTTTTGCTGAGGGGTGTCGTTTTTGATATTGTGTGTGTGTGTGTGTGCGGGCGTGCGTGTATGTGTGTGTGTGCGTGCGTGCGTGCGTGTGTGTATTCTTAACGACAACATACGTTGACCAGATATGTTATAGCGCCGCGGTAGGCAGACCGATCTATTTTGGCAGACCAAGGTATTATATATCCTCGACTTCACGACCAATATTGATGTGAGTGATGTTACAAATAAATGGCAAACCTACTGCTACATATACAAAAATAGCAACAACAATTGTAACGACATTCAACGTTCATATAAGAGGTGTTTTAATGACACGATATGCAAAAATGATTGCTTTCGATTGAAATCAATAGGGATATCACAATTATTGTGCAGCAGAAGGGATAATGAAGACAGATGGTCTTGGCACATTCAGATTGAGCGCTAACACTTCTATCGCATTCGCATGACGTTACGGGGATTGTACAGGCCAATTGCAACAACACATAGATGTTGGGAATGATTCACGCTGGCATTCCTTGATTGCCTTTGCACAGCTGTTTGGGCAGTCCTTTGGCTCTTTGCTGCGACAGCGCTGCTCTCATCGATGCAACTCTTCTGGTAGCACGCTCGGAGATGGCAGATCACTGGGACCAGGCCTAGGAGCGAAGTCATTCTCTGGGATAATGCTTTACTTCCACCCTCCAAAACCTGATCGTATCTGCAGGTTTTTAATCTGTGCAAATTTAATTGAAGAGCTAAAAGTAATTACTAATTGCTGTGTAGCAGGTTTAGCGGGAAAACGGAGGTAGGTAAGAGGCTTACTACCGGGAGGGTTCGTTTTCAGAGGTGGTTCGTAACAGTGGGATTAATCCGAACCTCCCAAAACATATATCATGTTTACAAGTTTTAACATTTTAATGATTGCTATGCAGCTAGTCTAGCGGGAGAACGGAGGTGAGTATGAGGTATTCGAACGGGTGATCGTTTTTGCATGGGACTAGTCCGAACCCCCAAAACAAACGTTATCATATTTCGTTTTAATTTAATTCTGAACCGATTTCACTGAACAGCTCAAAGTAATTATTGTTTGTTGTTGCAGCTGGTTTAGTGGGAAAACGAGGTGGGATGAAGGTATAGGCGATGGTTCGGGTGGGGGGCGTTCGTTATTGAAGGGGGATTCATAAATAGTTACGGGCCTGGATTTTGTTGTACAGTTTTAAAAAAGATTACGGATTAACAGGCCACGGTGAACTGAACGATAATATATTACCGATGACGTAATGAGACCTAAGCAGCCGAACACGCAAATGAGTTAACAAATGCAGTGCTAAGGTTAACTAAACATTGAAAAACTATAATAAATGCGCTCATAGTTGGCTTAACTTCGTGTTTCAATCAAAACCAAAACACTGATTTAGAACGCACATTTACCGTGCCGAATAATACTGCGATCGATTCGCCGTTCGTTTCGTATGCGGTTGACGAATTCATATTTTGGCGCACCAAGCAAATTTGCGTTTATCGCAGCAAAACGATAATATTTGCGCAATATGGGCATGCTGTTCTTCCCTACTCGGCTGCATTAAAACAAAAATCTGATTATTATGCAAGGCGTAGCCTATGTGTGAATGTCAATTGCATTTTACAAGTCGCCGAAACCAGGCGAACCCGCCGAAGGCGCCTTTTCGCGGAAGTCACGACTGGCCGAAGGGAAACGATTCGATTGATGTCGGCACAAAACAAACAATGCCTCACACCACATTTAGTGCTCCTAAAGACATGACCATAGTTACACAAAACAAGTGACAGTTATTACCGCGTTAACATAGTTTACTATAGTTATAATTTTTTGTAATTAATTATGTTTAATGAAATGTTGTTGACAGGCGGAACGCCAATTAACAGGCGACGTAGTTCATCAAAAATGTAACAAAATATATCGCGCAGGAAATGAAAGTAACGAAATAAATAGTAGCGTTACATTAGATAAAACTACTTCGTTACAAGTAGAAGTAGTTAATATAAATTGTACTTCGTTACTCTCCGTTACTTGAAAAAAACTACACAAATAGAGTAACGAAGTAATTTTACTTCGTTACATGACACCACTGTCCATAATAGTCATTACCTGTACTTTTCTATGTGTGGTGCGGGTGCGGGTGCGGGTGCGGGCAGGGCACTTGAATTCTTAAAATGCCCATGAAGTATATGCCAAATTCCGTTGTAAATAGGTATACTAAATTATCTTATCTTATTTGCGCCAGCGCTGACGGAGCTCTCGGAGGGGAAGGTGTGTACGAGAGACCTAACCAAGATATGTGCGAGTCACCTCGTCTGCGACCGTTGTCCGGAGTGGGACGCGACAGATGGTGACTACAGATGCCTGGACCCTAGGATTCAGCCGTCGGTGCGCCAGCCATCACCTGATAATAAAGGTAAGTTCTTGTAGAGCGCGGGTCCTCGTGACTGCACAAAGCGCTTTACACTTTACTCCATACAACGTTCTTTGTGCCATCATCAACACAACGTATTGCAAATATGTTTTAAATATAGACAACTACTAACTATAACTATTATTAATTTAGTCCATAATCACGGATGGGGTAGATTTTGAGTGCAACATTGTTTTAAGGTGGGGGGTGTCCTAGCGATATGATGCCTAATGGGTGATTTGGATTTCATATTTAAAAAACAAAACGTGTCCAACGTTTTGAATGTCGCCACGTTAGTAATGGTTGCGTGCAATTCTCATTAATGTAGTACTTCAACATAGGTCTTCTTTCTTTCATCTTTCAAAAAACAACATATCTGCCTTAAACAGCTATGCAATATGGGAGCTCGTTCACTTGTTATTTTCTAAACTGCTGCATTTGTTTTCCAGGAAGTCTGTCGCACAGCCCCTGTGAGATTGCCATGGCAGCAGCAATAGCGATATCCCTGTTCGCTCCTATCTTCCAATGTGAACCATAATCAAGTAATAACTGCACACTTTCACTGGAACAGGGTAATGACAGAGCCAGTGTTTGTTATTGTAAACAGGTTTATATATCACTAACAGCATCCAATGTTATATGTGTTTCCTGGTTTTTATAGGTTTAGGCGGTTTCAGGAATAGCTATGTTGGCCTACCAAAATCAAAGATCCCATTAGGATCTGCCAGTGTCATGTGTTTAATTGCGATCGATGAATTCCGACTCAGTTTAGCTGGATTATACGCGATTAGTTCCCGCAATATGACATTACCTGTTA
Organism: Escarpia spicata; assembly: GCA_963995525.1. Lineage (NCBI taxonomy): Eukaryota > Metazoa > Annelida > Polychaeta > Sabellida > Siboglinidae > Escarpia > Escarpia spicata. Next base: position 8,859,080 of record OZ023216.1, read on the forward strand.
ATACTTTGACATATCTTAAAATTGGCTTTGGCTAACTAATATTGTCTACTAATAAGGCACTAAATTATGAGGTCTGACTATACACTCCCAGAAACTGCCAACGTAGAATGTAATTTTAATTGATGTCCATACCACTTCATTTCAGCAATAGATTGTCTTATTCCAAAACCGCGACCTAAACGTTACCAACTTGCAGTTCCGTTTTAATTATATTGTTAGATTTTGGTTAATGTAATCGACATTTTAAATTGGTTCGAATGATTGGTACCCTTATTCAGGGTAACGGATCGTCTTCGTCACGATGGAAAGGCAATTGTTTCCAGGCGATCACGTGAGCAACAACAGTGACTACGTCACAGGACCTTGGTTACAGAGGCTAGTTTGAGTGGCGACTGTTTTATGGCAGATCATTGCTGCACTGACATTTAATAATATTTTATAACATATCAATATCTATGCAAAACATGTTAGTAAGAGTGATCTTTAATGTCATTATGTATAGTAGTAAAAATTGATAATTTGTCCATGAAATAGGATAACCAAGTTTCACAACATATCATGACCGAATATTCTGGCAGCCAATAAACGACACAACAAAAAATTGGCATAGAGTCCCTTTCACGAATTGCTTCATGTTTTCGTTTTGTTGCCTGCCACTGTTTAAGCATTGATTGATATAAAATACTCTATAATTTTCTCTTGAGATGATTATTTAACAATGTTAATATAATTTGTTACTGTAGGGCCCTGGAGACTATGTTGAGCATGTCAATAAGTCTGATGTAAAACAATATACCCTGTGCATGTGTCAGACACACGTTCCTTGTCATACCCCTTTCGTTAGAAATGACTTAGGACTTACCATTGCATATTTTGACACATTCTTGGGAACATTTTGTTCTGGACATTTTCTATCAACGAAATATGTAAATTGTAGGGATGCTCCGTGAAACCACTCGGGATTATTCGTAAGTGGAAGATGGATTTTTCATTAGCATGAACAGTTTTGTTATTGAATGTGTTGGAATTATGGAAATGTCACTTACGCCCTTGTGTTTCTAATGGGACGATAATTGTGTTCCATCAACTTTACAATGTGACGTCTTACCGCGTCATAATTTTCTGGAAATTCCGCACCCGGGATACACATTGCCCGAGGGGGAGGGTGCGTGATGCAAGCGGGAAGGCTTGTTGCAGTGGCAACTACTCCGACACAATGTGGTTTTATTAAAGCAGGGTATAGCGCAACGTGTGTGTGTGTGTCTCTCTCTCTCTCTCTCTCTCTCTCTCTCTCTCTCTCTCTCTCTCTCTCTCTCTCTCTCTCTCTCTCTCTCTCTCTCTCTCTCTCTCTCTCTCTCTCTCTCTCTCTCTCTCTCTCTCTCTCTCTCTCTCTCTCTCTCTCTCTCTCTCTCTCTCTCTCTCTCTCTCTCTCTCTCTCTCTCTCTCTCTCTCTCTCTCTCTCTCTCTCTCTCTCTCTCTCTCTCTCTCTCTCTCTCTCTCTCTCTCTCTCTCTCTCTCTCTCTCTCTCTCTCTCTCTCTCTCTCTCTCTCTCTCCTCTCTCTCTCTCTCTCTCTCTCTCTCTCTCTCTCTCTGTCATTTAACACGTGTGGGGTCTTTCCACGATACTCGCATGGTTATTACTTCGAAAGCAGGTGGCTTAAGTGAGTTTTGTGCGGTCACGATTTTCGCGAGTTTAGCTAATTACTTTTG
>OZ023216.1:8860989-8888489 GCA_963995525.1 Escarpia spicata
ACGCTTTACACTTTACCCTCTGGCAGACCTTTCAATCGAACATCATCTCGACTTCTCTGGGAAGCATTCAGCCGCGCAACAATTACTGCGCGAATACTATTCGTACACAAATACCCACCGCTGTCAACAGTCAGGTACTCGTTCAGGTAGCTGAGTGAACTGGAGAAACGTAGAGTGAAGGAACTTGTCTTAGACTCGAAAGGGTAGCAAAATGAATCGAACACGAACTCCTTAGATTGAGAATCGGACGCTCTCAACACTACGCCACTGCGCACCATAAGGCGGGGTTGCTTAAGTTTGCCAAGTTTCAAAACACTTTAAGCATTACGTTGGAGGAGGGGTGGTCTGATTGTCTCCACGTATCGCGCTAGAAATACATTGCTACAGCCGCATCACCTAATGAGTGAAACAAAATGTGTTGTCGATAAAGGATGGCTATTAGCGTTACTTTGCAATAATATATTATCCGATTGCAAATTGACGATATGTAGTTCTCGAAGCAGGTTTCCGTGGCACTAACCAACAATATCCATGTGTCCATATATGATCGCAAGCAACTCATCGTTTCGTTTTTCTTAATCTTCTTCTCCCAAAATAGAGCACACGCCCGAAACGACATTTCTCCAACGCATTATTCAGGGCTTCTCTCTTCGTCTCGTCCCAGATTGGCCAACGCCTCATCCCCTCCTCGGCCATTGTTGCCCTCTATAACTACGTCTTGGTCGGTTTTATTTTATTTTTTATTTAAGACGTCATGTTAAAGAAGTGTTATCCGTTTGTTTTGTGGCCATGCAATCATTTTATACCGTATAATATATAACTGTATACATACTGACCGCCCACCTGTGTTTTATTGAACTATTTTGTTGTTGTTGAAATGTAATTGCTAGGGGAGGAACACGTTTGTTTACGTAGCAGCTTAGGCATTGCCTCAGGTCCAGTTACTACCTCGGAATTATCCAAGCTCGCTATATAGGGATTTTAATGAGAATTGTAGGCGATTTTTGTAACTATTGAACTGTTGAATTTAATTGTTGTTTCTGCTTCGTTTTAAACATATGTGGGGGGTAACTACACGTACACAGAGTTTCCATTTCGCGCCAGCATTGATGATCCATTTAATGGCATGCTCATAAATATTCGGTATCGTCCGTCAGACTTCGTTTACCTCCGTCGAGTTTTATGGGGCAAGACAAACATTCAGCTGCTGTTTATGTCAGGGATTCAACAAAGAAAAGAAGAAAAGGGACAATCTATGAAATAAACGGAGAATGAACATAGCGGCAGCCCATGTCAGATGGATTGAGTTAAAAGTGTGCTTCACTGAGCATGCGTGAAGATTATATAATTAATCTTCCACGTGGCAACAACTTCAGAATTATTCCTGTAAACATAATTATTTATCGGGTGTTGTGCGCAAATAAGACCACAGTTATGCATAAAATGCAAGAAATGGACTTATGGAAGAATAGCACGTTTTGTTAGAGTACATCTCGAATGTGTCTTTACCGTACGAAGAATACTTATTGTTTTACGGCTTTTCTCGAGTTACTTCTCGCGTCTTTACTGAGGCTTTACTAATTACCCGCTCGATCTTGGTCTTGGTTGCTATTTAATTGCGACAAGTAAACGACTGTATTTAGCTACATTACAATACATAAAATACACGATTATGCGATATACATAATTTAAAGACGTTATGTCGCAAAATGGTCACAGCCTAGTCGCCAGTGTTTCAGGGTATCTCTTTCCACAAAGATAACAACTTGATTCGTGGGGCAAATTACATATTAAATGTGTAAAGGTTAGCATCAAATTTAAAGCAAAAGAAGGGCTGGTTATACAGATATTGAAATGTTGGATTCCCGATTTGACAGAGGTTTTTTTGTTTTTCAACCACATCTCATTGACTGCGTCAATATCAAAGTACAGTAGTAAGTTTTGGCTTTAGAAAACACTAAATAACACATTAGATGCAATGTTGAATTCATATTTTATCAGTGAGGTTAGATAGGATAAAATAAGATAAGACATGACTTCAATATGTACATAAAACCGTTCGATAAAAACAGCAGATAAATAATAAATAAAACATGCAAACACATTACTTATTCTAAAACGACAAGTGACCCTGGCAGCAGGCAGCATGAATTAAGTTGTTTAATAGACAGTGGCCCGAATGAGTATTTGTATCTATTAAGCTTGCACGGAGGAGTTATATAACGTATGTCAGATGGCAGGAGCTGAAATTCATTATGCAGCATATGTTTAGTATCATAAATAATATTGAATGACTGTCTTCTTAGTGTCTGTTCAAAAATGTCCTGAAGGGAGATTATGGGAGATGTGAAACCTGTGATTTTCATGGCAGTTCTCATCAATCGAGAAAGCTGTGATTTTAACTGAACAGAGAGATTGCCAAACCAAGCAGTAATCCCATAGCGCAGTATGCTTTCAATAATGGAGCAATAAAAAAGAACAAGTATTTTCTCATCGACACCGAAAGCTCTCAGTCTGCAGAGAAAGTACAACCGCTGGTGGACTTTGGAGCACACACTGTGAACATGGACATTCCAGCTAAGTTTGTTATCAAGATGGACACCTAGATATCTGTATTAACCGACCTGGGCAATTTCTTCACCATGGATAACAACAGGCAAGTGATCGGCAACAAGACATTTAGCATCAAAAACCATCTCTTGAGTCTTGTTGACATTGAGGTTTAGGTGGTTGTTGTCACACCAATGTACAAAGCTTTCAATTTCAGACATGTATGTACTGATGTCAGAATCAACAGACCAAGAATAGCCGAGTCATCAGGAAATGTTATTGTGTAGTGGTTAGTACTGCTGCTGGTACAGTCATTTGTATACAGAGTGTACAAAATCGTTAAAGGAAAAAATATTAAAGAAAACATTTATTGATACGTGTAGAGTATAATTATGTGGACGGTATACAGCCTGCCACATTGCATTTAATGCGTCTACAATAATGTTCGCAATTCGAACGTTGCGCCCGTAAAATGATCAAGTTGTAATACTAGACAGCCGCTACCGTTTGTAACTGGTACTAATTACAGAGATAGGCGTCCTAATGGCTAACACCTTTTACATTCCAATTTCCCACACACCGAACCACAAGCCTTACGAAATAAAACTGATTCCGCGAACTTCCTGCTAATAATTACTCCCCGCCGCTTCAGGGTGATAAAACAGGCACCCTCCCCCTACCGTACCTATTATGTTGCCATGAAAACATTATTGTCAACACGCCAGATAAACCCAATTTCGTTGAAGCAGTCGCAGTATATACTATATGGTCCATTGATCTCCGTCAGCATCCAAGCACAGGTTGTGATATTGCAGTATATAATGTTGATGACTATACAAAATAGAAAGGGAAGCTTCATCCAAGATACAAATGCTAAATCGAGCAGACATATTTCGTGACAGGAAGAGACACAGAGGTTCAAATTGCCAACCTGATACGGATATTCGTAAAATGCGAAGGAACGACAGCGCAAAATCGATCTGTGTACGAACGATAACGCAAAGACAATGTTATCTTTATGATATTTAGATTTGTTTTCTTGAATCCAAAATGAATTAGTTGATAATATAATAGCAATTTCTATTTCATAGCCATGTGCTATCCATATTTGTCTCTAAATGTCTAGTGAAAATAGCAGAGTAAATTACATAGTAACACTAATAAAGATATTTCCTTTGTTTAATTTAGGAATTTGCTTAGTTATGTGCTTTGAAGAGGACACATTTCTTTTTTTAAATTATTAAAAAATTTCATAATCAAAAGTAAACAAACAAACTATATATTATGAACATCAATGTAATTTTAATGTGAATATATTTGTTTACAAATTTTCTGTAATTGATATTCTCCATTTATAATTTCAATAATTAAACGCACAACTAGAAATACTTATATATTCAAAATGAATCCCCGCGATTCTACAAGCGTGATGCTGTATTGTAGTCATTTTGTAGAGCAAATTTTAGCTCCAATGTTGTAACATAAGTGAGAGGAGACATATTTCTTAACTCAATCTGTGAAACACCCGAACATCTAAAGGAACGTCGTATATCCGTTACCCTGGATCAGTTACCCTGGATCCGTTACCCTGGATCAGTTACCGGTTAATAGACATTGTAATACATACGTATTAGCAAGACTTGTAATTTCGTGTGCGTAAAGGCCGTAGTAACAAAACACATCAACTGTAGGGACGTCTGACTCTGCAAGACCTGTCATGTCGTGTGTGTGTGTGTGTGTGTGTGTGTGTGTGTGTGTGTGTGTGTGTGTGTGTGTGTGTGTGTGTGTGTGTGTGTGTGTGTGTGTGTGTGTGTGTGTGTGTGTGTGTGTGTGTGTGTGTGTGTGTGTGTGTGTGTGTGTGTGTGTGTGTGTGTGTGTGTGTGTGTGTGTGTGTGTGTGTGTGTGTGTGTGTGTGTGTGTGTGTAAAGACCGTAGGAACCAAACACATCAACGGTAGGGACGTCTGACTCTGCAAGACCTCTCATGTCGTGTGTGTGTGTGTGTGTGTGTGTGTGTGTGTGTGTGTGTGTGTGTGTGTGTGTGTGTGTGTGTGTGTGTGTGTGTGTGTGTGTGTGTGTGTGTGTGTGTGTGTGTGTGTGTGTGTGTGTGTGTGTGTGTGTGTGTGTGTGTGTGTGTGTGTGTGTGTGTGTGTGTGTGTGTGTGTGTGTGTGTGTGTGTGTGTAAAGACCGTAGGAACCAAACACATCAACGGTAGGGACGTCTGACTCTGCAAGACATGTCATGTCATGTGCGTAAAGACCGTAGGAACAAATATTTTCAAATTTTACGCCGAAGATGCCGAAGATATCAACGGATCAAATGCCGGGCTGACTGATTAACCGTCTGCTCTAGTATTTCACATACATGTACCTACTTCTGAACATACATGTGAAACCTTCATAATAAAGTTTACATAAATTCTTCTTATGTTGTAATTGTGAGAGCACATAAAACAATTATATTGTGTTATCAGATGAATACTGTTTTGTTGTTATTTGTATCATGTGTACAATTTAAAAAATAAATTGTCCCACACGTACCTTAAAGGGTCTCTCATTTTATTTCAGGAATATAATGTGTCTGAAGTTATCGAATCGATTACTGCTATTTAGAGCCTACACCACCAACACAGGACTAATCATTCAAGCAGGTTAATCAAACCATTTCTCCGATTTAGACTATATGTACACAGTATACAGGTGTGTATGACACAAACACCTACATATTGAATGCCGGGTTGACAAATGATCAGTTAGCGGGAGCATGTCATATATAGGCTTTTGAATGTACCATTTCCTAGATATCCGATATTTTGCTGCCACTTACATTGCAAACATATGACTAATAATTCAAGTATAGGGTGTTAACAAATTTTTTTTCTCCGATTCCGATGATATTTTCACAGTATGTGCTAAAGATACCTACGGGTCAGATGTGAGGTCGGCAAGTGACCGGTCTGCGCAAGCATTTCATATATGTAGGCTTTTGAACGTACTATTTCCTTGATATTCGACTTTGCTGCCATTTTATATTGCAAACATAGGCAAATCATTCACGCATAGGCAAATGTGGTGGTGTGCTTTGCCCGCGTGCCATGCGCGTTTGTCTTGGGCGCGTAATACAAACTTTAATTAATATCGCCGCCGCGCGGGAAGGTGCAGCGGTGACGCATGCGTAATTGGTTTGTCTCGTTATCTCTGGTATTGTATTTCTAATTTTGGCGGCCTCGTTTTGTCGTGTCTGCGTGACGCTGATATTGACAGTCTGGTAATCTCCAGTGTGAACGCGTCATATGAGGTCAAATAGGTCAACTTGAAGAGACAACGTTTAGTATCAATTGCCAAGTTATGTGCTTTTATTAACGTCAACATTACAATTTCAAAAGGAAAACATGTATCTTCATAACAAATTAGAACAAATAACTTACTCTCACTCAAGGAGCGACAACCCATAGGCAGCATTTACAGTTTTACAGTATATTACATTGCAGTATTTTGAATTAGTTTGTCATCGGGAGAGATTATCACCGTTCAGCCATCTCAGATAAATGAAAGGCCGTCTAAAATAGAAAATAGAATAAATAACTATAAATCTCTGTCGTTGCGTTTTCTTCAATTTGAAAAATGTCGCCAATTGGTAGTTCGAACGCCAGTGTTGTGTTGGAACGAATAAATAGAGAAAGAATCAGGTGGACATTGGCGCCTCGGAAGATATGGATTTACAACGATCCAAAGTTAGCGTATGGATGTAAAGATTCATACGCAATTAAGATTATATATCTAGCATTCATCTTCTTACGTGCTCATGCACGCACACGCACACGCACACACCATCACGCCCGCACACTCGCACACAAGCACGCACAATCACATACACCACTTTCGCACGCGCGCGCACACACACACACATACACACATACACACACACACACACACACACACACACACACACACACACACACACACACACACACACATACACACACCACGCACATTTGTGGCACTAGACATCGTCGGTTTGACAACTAATCCGGTGTCAGTCCATTACTACTGCTAGTTAAATTGGCGCTATACATCACCGCGGAGACACTCTCTACTCAGCTATGCACACACGTACACGATGTGACCATCTGCTTGCAAAATTTGAAACTCACGGGACATACAAAAGGCGGCAATCATCGCTGTACGTGGACGCCATCACTGACACCTGTGGACGGCACAATCGCCCACTGCCGGTGAAGCTTTTGCGATTTTTTTTATCCAGCTCGATAGAGTAGTGTAAGTGGAGTAAACATTTATTGAATGTTTTTGCTAAGACCCCCTGTTACCATGGTAAAATACAAAATGTCTGCCAGTTAACAAAATATAACATTCTTTGCGTACGGTCTCCTGTCATCACTATAATATTATTCTGAAATATTGTTTTCATTATAATATCTAGACTACATAACGTTTTGTAATCAGTGTTATATTTGTTTAATTAGTAATTTAAAAATAATGATTTTAATAAAACAAATTGCTGTAATGTTGTATGATTTTATGAGACACCACTGTGACTATATCATATTTACCAAATAAAATTATGTGTTTAGTAGCAATGTAGCTGTGCTTTCATCTAGTGACGCATTTTTGTTCGCAAATACTTTCCCCGGAATGGATATGTCAACTGTAGCAGATCATTTTGGTTGGTCATAATTTGGAGGGTAAACAATTTAGTGTGTGACACCGGAAACGAGCGCCGCTGAGAAGGAGGCGCAAGGTTTGATCAGTTACGCCGACGAACGTAGCAGAATGTCGTACACAAAATCCTCATGTCTTTGGCACAATAATGCGATGTTGCTATATGTGCTTTTGTTAATATTGTGTACTTTGTATGAACATAGTTCGCGTAGACCTGCTACTGTATATATATACTCTCTTGGAGAGTGTGGGCGAACAAGACTATTCCCTATGTATAATATGTCAAACAAAGACCAGGGATGTGCTTGTTGAAAATCCTCTTGCCCACGAAAAAGTTCTGACATTCATCAGAGAAAGAGCAAGCTATGGGGATGGAGATTATCCCGAAGTAAGCAGGCATCTTGGTGACTTGACTTGTCAAGACATTGCATCCGAAAACGCAACATGAGATCAAAATGCTACCGGGACACCGTCCATGCAGGAATGTGTAAGACGGCTAAGGACAAATTCGAGAAGCGACTGGCTGCTAGAGGTACAAGAAGAGAGTTTTCCGATAGTCGCTTATCGGAGTGTGGTACATTCACTCGGTCTGCGTGGCAGACATGGAACATCTGTGGAGAGGAATCCAGCACCTTCAACAAACTTAGGCAGTGCCCATCAGCAGTTGATGGCAACGATCTGGAGATGCTGCATAAATTTGTGGTGGGCATGTATGGCAGGTCCAGTGCCGCAACATGTGTCAATGACGCTAGGCTGGATCTATTTACCCTAAAGCTGATGTCACATGACAGCATCCCATCAACTCAAGTCTGTCTGCCCTGAAGGAACACGCTACGCATGGTGCTTAACGGGGAGGATACATCTGGGATCTAGCAACTGTTCCCCAGCCAGACACACAGAGTCCTGCTGATTGAGGATGGACCTAACAAGGGGACATGTGGCGGGTGTGTTGGAGTACGCGTCCACCAGTTGCAATAAGTTGCCAAGAACTGACCAAGTGCGGCTGCAAGAAAGAGTGCAATCGAAGGTGCAAGTGCTTTATGGTGTAACCTGCTCAGCACTGTGTAGCTGTATGTGCCATGAATAACCATTCCAGTTAGCCGATATTGTTTTGCGACACCTGCATCTTGCAGTGCACCTGCGACAGGCGGTGCCACGTCGTCTTTCATCGATGTCTGCGGAGTGTTGTACCGCGTTATTCCAAGATGCACAATATTATTAGTCCTGCTAGATGACGTAGTCGCTGAAAGCAAGAGAAAATGTAATCCTATGATATGTGCATGTCATGTTGTATGCCACAAGCTGCCCTATCCACGGCCTTCTGACCTTCATAACACCGTGGACAAAACCAATGATACATGTCCAGTGTAGAACTGACATTGACATAATGTTGATATACACTATAGATTTTTGCACGACGATTCAATTAGAGTGTTGAAAATAGACACTAATGTTAAAGTGGCGGCCATCCTGAAAATGGCTTCTATCTGTGATGATATGGAACATTTTTAATATGTCGCAATAACTAGCTCATTTGATTATGTTGTTGTTTGCTTGTTTAAAATGGACACGTGTCGCTGTAAGAAATACTAAAATAGACAGCTTAAAATGCTTTTGTTATATTCTCATCTGCGTAGCACTATGCAGCAGTATATATCAGGAATAGCACGTATGTGTACAAGGACATATTAATAATAATAATAAGATAACTTCTATTGCGCCTAAATCTTTGGTAACATATTCAGTACAAAACATACATTGACATGCACTTTGTTTGCAATGCAAACTATTCCATGTTGAGTCACTTTCTTCCTCTTCATCTTTGTCCCACTTTTACGTGGGGTCGATGTATGATGACATTCGCCTCCATGTCGCTCGGTCGTACACTTCCTCCCCCGACAGTCCCTTCTCTCTGAGATCTGCCCTCACACTGTCCAACCACCTCCTCTTCGGCCTTCCTCTCCTCCTCTTCCCTTGCACTTTCATTCCCATCGCTCTCCTTCCTACATAATCCTCCTCTCTTCTCATCACGTGTCCATACCATCTCAACCTACTTTCTTGGGCTTTCTTTGATATTTCCCCCACTTTCGTTTTCCCTCTGATTCTTTCGTTTCTCATCTTGTCAATCTTTGTGACTCCGCACATCCATCGTAGCATTCGCATTTCTGCGACATCCAACTTCTTTTCCTGTGTCTTCTTTTTCGCCCATGTCTCCGCCCCGTACATCAGTGTTGGCCTTACCACTGTCCTGTACACTTTTCCCTTGATCTTCACGTTCATTCTTCTGTCACACAGCACTCCAGATACTCTCTTCCAGTTCTTCCACCCGCTCTGCACTCTATGAGTGACTTCCGCATCCAATTCTCCATCACCCGCCAATGTCGATTCTAGATATTTGAATGTCTTCACTTTCTTCACTGTCTCTCCCTGTAACCAGATCTCTAGGTCATTGTTTTCGTTGCACCTCAGGTATTTCGTCTTCTTTCTACTAATCTTTAGTCCTCGATCTTCCATTGCACTTCTCCATTCCTCGAGCTTCCTTTCCACCTCCTCTCTTCTGGTACTGCACAGCACGATGCCGTCTGCAAACAGCCCCGGCCCAACACATCCATAATCAAGTCAAACAGGTAAGGACTCAGTGAGGACCCCTGGTGCAGCCCCACTCTAACGGTGATTTTGCCTGTCAGTCCTACACTGCTCTTGACTTGCGTCTTCATATGTGTCTTTTACAAGACGTACATACTTTTCAGGCACATCCTGCTCGGGCATACACCTCCAAACCTCCTGTCGTGGCACTCTATCGTATGCCTTCTCTAAATCAATGAAGACCTTCTGCATCTCCCGGTGTTTTTCCATCAACTGCCTTGCTGCAAATATGTCCGTTGTTCCTCTGCCCGGCATAAAACCGAACTGCTCCTCACCTATGCTTGTCTCCTCCCTCAGCCTTCTGTCAATTATCCTTTCCCAAACCTTCATGGTGTGCGACATCAACTTGATGCCTCTGTAATTGCCACATTCCTGGATGTCTCCCTTCGCCTTGAAAATAGGCACGATGACACTGTCTCTCCATTCCTCTGGCATTTTCTCTTGTACGTATATCTTCTGCATCAGATCCCACAGCATATCGACCCCCTCTTCTCCAAAACTCTTCCAGACCTCCGCTGGAATTCCGTCCCATCGCCTTCCCAGTTTTCATTCTGTTCAATGCCACCTCTACTTCCTCCCTGATAATTCCTGGTGTTAAGCCTTCATTTGGCACTCCATCGTCAAAGACCGTCCTCGGGTTCTTTACGTTTAGCAGATTATCGAAATATCCTTTCCACCGAGCCTTGATCTTATCCTGTTCCCATAGAATGTTGAGTCACTTTGAAAACTGAAAATATACAGTAATGTTAAAATGGCGGCCATCTTGAAAACATAGTAGCCATCTTGGATGTTCAGGTATATTTGGAATGCTTAAAACACTATCTTAAATTGGCAAGCCTGGACAATATTTTTAAATTATTCATATCTCTCCAAAGAAATTTTAAAACAAAATGTTGGCCATTTTGAAAAAAATGGCCGCCATCCTGTATTTTTAAATGGCTCGTCGACTGGATTTGAAGAATGTCCCAGTGGGAATATCCATGCCAAGTTTCATAATTGTATCACCATTTGAAGATTCTTCGTCTAATTTGCTCTACTAATATGGACATGACATTAAATAATAATACAAATTGTGTTGCGTTCGCACAGAGCGGTAGCGGTGTAGCGAAAAATTCTGCCGCTGTAAAATACTGCCGCACCGACCTTGGATTCTGGCTGGCGCCTGGTCGGGTCCAGTTGATTTATTTGTTTTTAAGTCATGAAGTAATTCGGCGACTCATTTTGTTGTGATGATGATATGTTTTATATTAGTGATCTAATGATATGTCTGTGTATACATTGATGAATGTTGCATGTGCATTGTGCACCACACAATTTTGTATATACATATATGTGTATATGTATATATATATATATAATTATATATATATATATATAATTATGTCGTCATATTTTGCACATTACCATGACAATAAGAGTAATACTATTTTGTCCGTGTGACAGTCACACAATATATAACGTACACTGTGTACACTAATTGAAATGTGTAGTCCTTTATATAGTTGGTTTGATGCTAGTAATGAAACAAAACTACTGTATGCATAGTTACTTATGCACTACCAACGTATGCAATCCACATACACTACATTAATTCATGTATATTAATGCATACCATACTTATGTTTTCAAATAATTAAAATTATATAATGCATGTGCACTATGATCGTGTAATATAATTGGGGTATGTTTAATACACACTGTACACACGTTTTCAAATGTTTTATTAAGTAAATGGGATTGCCATTTTACGAACTGAGCAAAGTGCAGCCCAATTATCATATGATATTTACATATTTAATTATAGCTAAGTATGCATGTGTACATTTCGGAATGTCTGTATGGGCATACAGATGTAAGCAAAAGCCCAGTGGAGTCGAGCTCAGCAGTAAACATGCCAAATGGGTTTGTGAGTGAACGAATATATCATCATTCCTGCAGGATTATATTCAAATATGTGATGCATCTACAAGAACACATTTATTATTTTTTACTAAAATATTTTAACCAATTCTATACAAATCTCAATTATTTTAGCACAAAATATGCGTCTTGGCAGTTTTTAGATTACTTGTGCTGAATACAACTTACAACACATCAGTTGGCTAGAATTTATAATTGTTTCCATATATATCCTTCTTCCAAATGTCTCAGATGAACAACATTCTAATAATTTTACACCCATCCCATCGCAAATATTCACAATAAAGCTTGAAGACCGCGATTAGATTAATATATTTGGATCGGTGCGGCAGTATTTTACAGCGGCAGTTTTTTTCGCTACAGTACGATTAAAGCAATTTTATTGGAGACATAATACATACTTACTCGTATATATATATATATATATATATATATATATATATATATGGGTGGGACAGGTTGCTTTAGGAGATACACCTTTTGAACGACCCAAATATCATATTTAGAATAAAACTACATAAATATATATAGGGCCTACATGATATACTAAAGTTAAACTTAGCAACAACACAATTATAGAAATGTTATTACAAAGAGAAAAAAATGACAGCAATCCCCAGTCTTCCCTACTACGCTAGCTCGATTAAAGTAAAATTAATTAGTTATTAATGTTGCGCATGTTCTAGAATTTTTTAATATAAATGCAAAGGTAATTGTTGTTCCACCTATTTGCTTCGTGTTTACAATGTGTTAAGATAAGTATATGACAACATTTACAATTAATGGATTTCGCGACTGTCCTAATCAGTATCAATCAAAATATAACGCTAAATAATATAATATGGATGAGCGAACGTATACGTAAGGTCCTGCCTACCTGTTCATAAATTAATCTGTGTGCGTATAGCCCCTTGCTAACATATAACAAGCCCTGACGTCTCCCCGAGAAAAACTGTAATTCTGGACATGCGCATTAAATTAGGGGTTGGTGCGGCAGTATTTTCTAGCGGCAGGATTTTTTGCTACAGCGGTTTAACTACGCGACTTAACTTTTATGTGTACGTCAATTGAGCAGCTTGGACAATTGTAAAAAGTACGCGTGGCGTTGTGAACAACTGTACGTCATAAACCTGTTTATATTAAATTATTGTATTAAAGTTAAGTGTCTAACACGGCAATTATCTTAGCACAACGTTTATGACACCTTTATGTTAACTGTCACGTTGTTAGACTTTGTTAGGTTGTGGCGTAACAGCACATTTAACATACCTTAACATAATTGTGTGCGTGTGTGCGGGTGCGTGCGCAAGTACGCGTGCGTGTGTGCGTGTGCGTGTGTGCGTGTGTGCGTGTGTGCGTGTGCGCGTGTGCGCGTGTGCGCGTGTGCGCGTGTGCTCGTGTGCGCGTGTGCGCGAGTGTGCGCGTGTGCGCGTGTGTGCATGTGAATGTTAGAAAACGTTGACCTCTTTCTTCCATGTGCACTTCGCTCGCGCGGCCGACGGCCATCTGCACAAATTGCTAAAAGTGCGTCGGTCGGAATTGGCTTAATAACCAATACGACAAGATCAAACACGGCGTTGGAAGCAAACAAATGCCATGGCATACTGCGAAGAAATGGGTGTTCAGTAGAGAAGACAAATTGTGGAGGAATTAACTGCGCCGGACTGTCATACCGTGCGGACGTGAGACGAGAATAGCTTCTGATCATCGTTTGACTCGACGGGCAGATAAAAAAAACTAGTCAGATAATAAAACGACACACACACACACACACACACACACACACACACACACACACACACACACACACACACACACACACACACACACACACACACACACACACACACACACACACACACACACACACACACACACACACACACACACACACACACACACACACACACACACACACACACACACACACACACACACACACACACACACACACACACACACACACACACACAGAGCACACATACACACAGTTCTAGAAATGAAAGTTGATTACATTGCCATCAATCGACTCTCCAAGCTTACGTCGACATCGCCGCAAAAAGGATGGACGGAAAGGATCTAACACCAGGAGCTATAAAACTCAAACAGAAAATACGATGAACACCTGGAATGCGCTCGACCTACTTAATCTACATTGGTTAGTGAAGGGGGCAAGCGAGATAATGTTGTTCCCGAACTTGCTCGTGTCGCACAAAACATTCATTGCCATTTGCGTAAGTGGAGCTTTTGGTGAATTGAGTTCATCAAGACATATCTTCATTCAAATGTTGTAAATCAGGCTCTTGTAGATCGAGCGAGAGCTTACCAATGCCATCGACCTTCCACTCCTAGATCGATGAGTTCTCGGCATTGAAATCCGGAAAGATTAAGCACTAAGAGAAAATGAAAGGACATCGGCGCCCAGTGTCGAAATATCACTTCTGGTATCGTTGCTCTAGAGTCAGTGCATGGAGTCGCAGTGACAGCCGCGGGACGAGGTCTTGGTGAATAGTCGTATTCCCCTCGATTCAGAATCTGAGTTACATTTGTAACAACTGCTACAATTCCACACCGTGCACCATGCGGGACGTAACAGTTGCACTAGTTACAGCCGCAAAGCAAATTCGGCAATGGAAATCGTCGTTCACTACTGGACCTACTGTATGTGTCAATAAAGTAATAATGAAGTAATCTGTTTTATGTATATTGTGATAAGTCTATGACATGTACATAAAACAGATTACTTCACTGAGAGTGGTCCATTCAGTTGAGAAAAAACATTTAAACGCAAACAAACGAATAGCCGAAATAGATGGGTTAGTGAGCATCGCAAACTAAAGTATTGTTCCAAGTTTGGCGACTGGCGAACTGCGAACAGTGATTAGTGATGTCAGGCGTTCTATCACAAAAGCGTTGTCCGTGCAATTTAAATATAATGTGTCTTCAACAAAGTATTTCTAGTAAACTGTTGGTATAACATTGTTGTTTGTTTTATTTGCTAATTGTTACTTTTTATTAACTCTTTGAGATGCGTAGACCCAAAAATGCCTTTTGTTTCGTTTTCAAATACATATATATAATTGTTGACGTTTCTATTTAATCATTTGTTGGTTGTTCACAGTTGGAAGGCCTTGTTTGAGGGGTGTTCCTTTGGTTGTTAGAGATGTTGTAAATTTAAGGTTGACGTGTCTTTGTGTGGAATCATTATCAATATTTGTGTAGCAACATTTTACCTATTTACCAACTGTGTTCTTTTAGGGGAAGCTTTCTTGCAGTTGGTTCCAGCGGCACTTAGCCTCTTTGCGCCAGTGCCTGTATCATATGTCACCTGTATAACATCGACATGATAACAAAAGCAAATTGACTTTAAGGTCAAGAGCGTGGGAACCAGCCAACATCAAAGGTACTTGCTGATAAGGATGCGTGCTTTCGTAATAAGTACAAATGGCGGATATTTATGTTTTTGAATGTTTTGTTTACAATTTGAGTATTTCGCGAGCGCAACATTCAAATTGCGAACATCTATTCGGGCGTATTAAACGATTTATTGGTATATTGTAATGTACAAATGGACAGCAATTCACCGGAGTTACATGCCCGTTATTTGTTGGACGCGGCGAACTAGCTTCAAAGAGACGGCTTGATGTGGAGCTACATTGTGAAACTGCGTAATTATTGTCTGTCGTATCCATCCTTTAACCACAAAAGACGGGTGTCACCAGCGGTATTTCGTGATTAATCGGGTCAGGTTCCAGTCGTTCAGAGAGAGCAAGTTAAGCAATAAAAGGTCAAAGGTAACAGTACGTTCTTATGTAGCGCAGTATCCAGTCCATTGGACTGCTCAAAGCGCTTTACATTTTACTCCCTCGCAGATCTGTTCAGTCGAACACCATCTCGTATTCTCTGCGAAGCATTCAGCCATGCAGCAATTAATGCGCGAAGATTATTCGTACACAAATATCCACCGCTATCTATAGCCAGGTACTCATTCATACAGCTGAGTGAACTGGAGCAACGTAGAGTGAACGAACTTGTCCAATGGTCGACACAGCAGCACAGGTTTCGAACGCGAGTTCTCTCAATTGAGAGTCCGATGCTCTATCTACTGCGTCACTGCGTTCTACAATCAAGCAGCCGTACACACAGATATTCCGATGTAATATACAGCCAGACAGTCAGACAGACTTCCAGATAGCCACTGCCAATCAAGTCCGTCGGACCGTCGGTGCGCCGGACCGTCGGTCGGTCGGTCGTTGTCAAAAAAACGAAATGTAAGGTGACATGAAAAACTAACATGGTTACTATGCTAGCTACGTCGGCTAAGATGAGGCGCTTATCGATTGCTTCCCAGTGACGAGAATTATTTACAGACATGACATTGTCACGTTCGAAAATCAAATTTCGAAGCAGGCAGATAAACGCGTCAACGGTAATGCCAACCGATGCGGTCATTTCTTTGTTTGTTTGTTTACTTGTTTATTTAGGATCAACAATGTTAAAAAAGTATGCCACATTGGCACAACACGTGCTAATTACATATACACACAACACTGTTACATGAATACAATGCAGAATAATTTGTTGTACATGCACCCATCATCATGTGTAATACATCGTAATGGTGAACTGATAATATCCAATAATAATGATACACAACTATTTCAATCAAGCAGATTCCTAAAAGTGTCTATCGAACTTCTTTTTAGAATCAACGTTTATTGTACGCAGGGTTTTCCTAAATTGTGTTTTGGATGTTAAGTTAACTATGCTCTCAGGTAGTCGGTTCCAAATAGTTATATACAACTCTAATACAAAAATGTTTTTGTTACATCGAGTCTAAAGGGTGTTGTCTTAAGTTTAAGTCCATGAACTCTTGTCGAAATGGTGGTATTTATAGTAGTGTTATTGCACAAAATGATATTATTTTCAGATTCATTGACACGTCCATGCATGATACTATATGCCATTACATTATCATTATAAACCCGGCGGAGTTCAATACTCCCTAGATGAAGATATTCAAGTCTTTGTAAGTAGCCATGACTGGCATCGAATTTACAGCGGTAATAGACCCGGCGCGTAAAGAACCGTTGCACATTCTCTAACTGCCCAGTCATGCCCAAGTAATGCCTAGTTCGTATGTATGTATGTATGGGTTCCACACAGTAGACCAGTATTCCAGCTGTGGACGCACAAATGATTTATATGCTTTAACATTGATTGCACTGTATACAATGGGGGGGGGGGGGGTGCTGTACTAAGTACTACTATAACAGAAAAGGACTTATTGTTTAACAAGATTTAACAAGATTGCCACCCAGAGAATTAACTCTAGGTAGCAGGTGGACAAGGAAGCTCTTGGCTTATCGAGAGTCCGACCTTTTTATCTATGTGTATCCCGCCCGTCTGAGGTATGTGTCGATTTTATTTTTAAACATATTCACGCTACTAGCACCCACACAAACAGCAGGTAATCTGTTCCATTCATTTACAGTCCTTTGTGAAAATGAAAACTTTCTTATATCCAATCTACTCTGCTCCTTTGCTAATGCAAGATCATGTCCTCTAGTCCTTCTATCATTCTTAACTGAGAAAAACATATTTCTATCAATATTTTCATAACCCTTCAATATTTTAAACACTTCTATCTGATCTCCTCTCAATCTCCTGGTCTCTAGTGTTGTTAAACCGCATTTTTTAGGCGTATTTCATAACTAAGATCCCTCAGATTTGGTATCATTTTAGTTGCTCTCCTCTGCACCCTTTCTAGCATATATATGTCCTTCCTGCGATATGGCCTCCACGCTTGAATACAATATTCTAAATGAGGCCTAACTATTGTTTTGTACAGCGGTATTATTAGCTCTTTTTCCTTATACGTTATGTTTCGCCTAATTAATCCAAGGATTTGATTTCCCTTTGAAGCTGCAATTCCGCACTGCTCTGAAATCTTCATATCAGCACTAACGGTTAATCCTAAGTCCTTTTCTTTTACAGTAGTACTTAGTACAGTACCCCCCATTGTTAACCATTAGTGTTGATGTGAAGGTTTCAGAGCAGTGCGGAATTGCAGCTTCAAAGGGAAATCAAAGCATTGGATTAATTACGCGAATTGTAGCGTATAAGGAAAAAGAACTAATAATACCGCTGTACAAAACAATAGTTACGCCTCATTTAGAATATTGTATACAAGCGTGGAGGCCATATCGCAAGGATATAGATATGCTAGAATGAGTACAAAGGAGAGCAACTAAAATGATACCAAAACTTAGGAATGTTAGTTATGAAATACGCCTAAAAGAATGTGGTTTAACAAAACTAGAGACAAGGACATTGGGAGGAGATCAAATATAAGTGTTTAAAATACTGAATGATTATGAAAATATTGATAGATTTTTTTTTTCTCAGTTGAGAAAGATAGAAGGACCAGAGGACATGAAGTTACATTAGCAAAGGAGCAGTGTAGATCAGATATAAGAAAGTTCTCATTTTCACAAAGGACTGTAAATTAATGGAACAGATTATCTGCAGATTGTGTGGGTGCTAGTAGCATGTGTATGTTTAAAAATAAAATCGACACATACCTCAGAAGGGCGAGATACAATTAGATAAAAGGCTTGGACTCTCGATAAGCCAAAGGGCTTCCTTGTCCACCTGCCATCTATAGTTAATTATATGGGTGGTAATAGTGTTAAATCAACTCGAAGCACACTACTGTCAACGCAGGCGTGCCACAAAGAACAATTTTCGGCCCGATCGGTTTTGTGCATCAAATAAGTGACTTACAAACAGCTTGTGAACACGTCAAATACGTAGACAACGGCACAATATGAGAATCATGTTCATCTTAGGCCTCGATAGCTCGCTCCAAACAGCGGCAGACGAAGTAGCACAGTGGGCTGTCACCAACAAAATGGCTTTGAACTACGACAAAACGACAGACAGATAGAACAAGTAAACTGCACTCGCCTACTAGGTGTCACACTTTCACATGATCTTACGTGGCAACTTCACATCGACGAAATCACCGCTAAAGCGTCGCAAAGACTATAGTTCATAATCCTGCTCAAGCGAACTGGAGTCGACCCCATCATCTCGTCAAGATATAGCCAACACTAATCCGATCAGTCTTTGAGTATGCCTGCTAGGTGTGGCATACGAGCTTAACAAAAAAAGCAAACCAAGTAGCTGGAAAGTGTCCAGAGACGAGCTGTGCGGATACTATTTCGCGACGTGTGTTACGACGAAGCCATCGCCACAGCGAGACTACCAACGCTGGCAGACCGGAGGGAGACGTTGTGCAGAACTTTATTCACGAACATACAACAACCTAACTACAAACTGCGCCATCTACTGCCTTCCCGGACACCTCCATGCGCAATCCGAAACGCACGTGTGTCCAGTGCTTCTCGGCATTACCAGAAATACCGAGTTTTCGTAGACGCTAGGTTCGTGCCAATCGTCCGCGTTAAGTAAGAGATCTAATTGTTTTTTCGCAGCGCTAATTGTTTTTTTTGGTAACACGCAACCAATTGAAGCATCGCCTGCACATCGTACGATCGGTACACGCGTAAAATACACATTTAAGTCATATATTCATCGCACGCGCTTACAATAAGTTGTTATCATAATTCACCAGTACACCATACATTAGTATGTAATCCTTACTGTTGCTTTGAGATATCGGAATTAGTGGAATATCTTATGTTTATGGTATTTCGATTTTTTCTTGAATCCAAAATGAATTAGTTGATAATAATATAGTAAAACTTTCTATTTCACAGCCATGTGCTGGCGGGCATTACTTTCGAAGCGTTGAGATATTTTCAATTTCACAAAATACTGGAGGTGGTGCTTAACCATCCACTCGAAATATTGGTAGGTTTAGCCCCCATAACCCCTCTTAACTGGAATGTATGAATGAGTACCATATATCGTACCTTTACAATAAGTTCAACCTACCTTCCAGACCACCACGAAACCAACATTTTATTTCCAATAGCTTTGAAACTTCATGTGTTGGTGCTACATTGTGCTGGCAACTAGTGTGCATGTCGGCATCTGACCGATATATGCCAGCATTTCGTTAGGCGTTTGAAAATGCTGGTTACTTAAGTTATCTAATGTATTGCTATTATTTAGGGTCAACACTACCAACATAGGACTAATCCTTCTAGCATAGGATGTTAACATAGATGTTCTCCGATTACGATGATATTTTCACATTTTACGCCGAAGATGCCGAACATGCCTAAAATACCTACGGATCGACTGCCGGGCCGACAGATGACCGGTCTGCTCTAGCATTTCACATACATGTACCTAATTCTGAACATATATGTGAAATCTTCATAATAAAGTTTACATAAATGCTTCTTATGCTGTAATTGTGAGAACACATAAAACAATTATAATTGTGTTATCAGACAAATACTGGTTTGTGTCATTTGTATCATGAGTACAGTTTCTAAAATAAAGTGTCCTACACCTTAAATGGTCTCTCATTTTAGTTCAGGAATATAATGTGTCTAAAGTTTTTAAATCGGTTACTGGTATTTAGAGCCCACTTTCAACATAGCAGTAATCATTCAAGCAGGTTAACCAAACCATTTCTCCGATTTAGTCTATATGTTCACAGTATATGTTCACAAAGATACCTACAGATTGAATGCCGGGTCGGCAAAAGACCAGTCTGCGGCAGCGTGTCATATATAGGCTTTTGAACGTGCCATTTCCTAGATAACTGATCTTTTGTTGCCACTTACATAGGACTAATCATTCAAGTATAGGGTGCTAACAAAAACATTTTCTCCGATTTCGATGATATTTTCACAATGTATGCTGAAGATACCTCCGGATCAGATGTGGAGTCGGCAAGTGACCGGTCTGCGCAAGCATTTGATATATAGGCATTTGAACGTGCTATTTCCTTTAGATATTCGACCTTTTGCTGCTATTTTATATTGTAAACATAGCCACACCATTCACGCATAGGATGTTAACAAAACAAATTTCTCAGATTTGTATGACTTTTTAACAGATTTTTTAATATTTCTGCATACATCTAGCGATATATTTGTAGATGACATAATTAGCTTTGCGATGATATAGAAAGACATTAAATTCCGCGGCTGGAACTCCACGTACATCCTTTTGAAATATTAAGACCCCTAAGTTTTCCACCCCGGACGAATTTCGAAAATTTCTAAATCTACGAACCATTTCAATGGCCCCGGTAGATCACATGCAACATTTCAGCTCAATACATGCAAAACTGACGGAGATGTGGGTGCACATACAAACAGAGAACGAACTGTTTTATATAATATATGTGTGTGTTTGTGTGTGTGTGCGTGCGCGCGCGTGCGCGTGTGTGCATGTGTGCATGCGTGCGTGCCTGTTTGTTTGTTTGCTGTTTATTATAATTGTAATTGTAGTCCGGCAGCCAAAGTGGGATTTTTGGTCCAACCTTGCACTAAAGGTCCCACAATGGATTTTTCGTGATTTTAGACAATGGAGAATCAGAATCCGGAGGTGACAAGTTGTCACCCTTAGGCGTTTTGCAGAAATGGCTGGTTTCTATGGCAACACTATCTCACTTGTGAAAATGAGAAACACGAATATATGCATATATTAGTAACTATGACAGATGTTATATTCATTAATGTGTCCATTTCTATGTTTTTCGACGTGATGAATCCAGTGAAGTATCAGTGAGAGTAGGAGGAGCTCTCAGTGATCTGCATGCAGCAGATGCTATATACCACTATGACTGCAACACTAAATTTATGGCACCCAAATCGGTACACCTTGCTTCAAGTCGTACTGAAGTTCTTGGAAAAGTTTCAAAAGCCCCAGCATATGATAAACTCATTTCTGACATAGGTGCGGATCGATCGCCCATAAGAAATGCAACAGAAATATATAAAAATGTAATCAAAGATTTGGAGGCACCGTCAAGTCCAGAAGAGCACTACTGAGTGCAGTGTCTATGCATTTTGCAGATGATCTCCTCATTTTTAAAGCAACAGGCATTGCAAATATACTTGTGTTTCGTGATAAAGCCAAGGATGTCTTCAGTGTGATAAGGCATGTCCAGAGTGGAATGGATTCCACAGTGTGTTACATAGAAACGAGGGTCACCTGGTAAAGCCAGCCGCCACATGTGTGTACACACCTTTGATCGACATGAAGCCATCTGATCCAGACACCATGCTAACAGCAATGCTGGAGGCAGAAAGGCTTGTGAAGTCTGTCGAACAACACATTGTAGTGTTCACCTGTGACCAGCAACTTTACAAAGTTGCAGTGAACATTACATGGGCATACCCAGAACGATTCAACAATTTCATTCTACGCTTGGGGGCATGCACTTCATAATGAACTTTATTGGATGTATCGGAGCCCTGAACGCAGAGACTGAGCTGTCTGATGTCATGGAATGTGCATTTGGAGGGGTTGCCCACATGCTGACAGGCAAGCGGTTTCCACAGAACTTCCGAGCACTGAGGATGGTGATGGAGGAACTTCTTCATAGCATGGTGCAGCAAGTTGACGAGCTAAATAGCTTAATGTATGAGCTAGAAAACAGAGATAACCAAAGCAGAACCACGAAACTCTGGGTAGATATGTTGATCAAACCTGTTCTACTAATGATGCTGTTTTGTCGAGCTGAGAAGGAAGCAGACTGGGCACTTCATCTGCTTGCTGTGGAGTATATGATGCCCTACTTTTTTGGTGCTCGTCACCCAAATTATGCTCACTTGCAAACCTGCATCTGGAAACATGATACCCAGGCTACTCCACCTGACGTAGATCCTCTCCAATATGGATGGACAGCAGATGCAGTAAACGCAACTTTGCGACCAATGATGCTAAAAAGCGACGCGGCCCCCCTCCAGAAGACATGTTGACACTCATCAAGAGTACTTGCAACAACTCTAGATCATCTAGATGCTCGTGTTCGTCGGCAATGCGTATATTCGTTTTTCTTATTGATGCTAAGTTGTGAGGTAGCCTGCCACTTTCGTTTTGCTATAATATAATGTTAATATAGTTTTGCTGTGTTTGTACGTGCGTGCGTGTGAGTGCGTGCGTGTGTGTATGTGTGAGTGTGTTTTGTGTTTTCGAACTCTGTGGCATATTATGCTTCGTTTCATAATATTTCATGAAACTGATGTGGCATATTTTTGGTTTGACCATGACATTTACGTCTGAGCTTGACCTTAGATTGTCAATATAGTATGTATGAAAAACATAGAAATAGACACGTTAGTGAATATAACATCTGCCATAGGTGCTAATATATGCATATATTCGTGTTTCTCATTTATGCCCAAAAGTTAGATAGGGTTGCCATAGAAACCAGCCATTTCTGCAAAACGCCCAAGGATGACAGCTTGTCACCCTTCGGATTCTTATTCTCCATAGCGTGAAGATACAAAATCCAAAAAAAAACATTGTGGGACCTTTAGTGCACGGTTACCTCCAACTTCCTCTGGACTATTTTACAGATTTATTTTTCAGATCTTCTATTAAATGTTTTGTTTCTGTAACGGCTCAATTTAATTGCTAGGCAGTTTTATGTAAAGCACATAACAGCATTTTAATTTTTAAGTGTATTTGGGCGTTCAAGAAACTGTGATTATCATTATTATTACTATCATCATCATCCTAATCATCATCGTTATCATCACCACCGACACAACAATTCGTTATTATCACATTCATCATCACTAGCACCGCACCACCACAACCACCACAACCACCACAACCACCACAACCACCACAACCACCACAACCACCACAACCACCACTACCATCACAATCACCACAATCACCACAATCACCACAATCATAACAACCACCACAACCACCACAACCACCACAACCACCACAACCACCACAATCACCACAATCATCACAACCACCACAACCACCACTACCATCACAATCACCACAATCACCACAATCACCACAATCATAACAACCACCACAATCATCACAACCACCACAACCACCACTACCATCACAATCACCACAATCACCACAATCACCACAATCATAACAACCACCACAACCACCACAACCACCACAACCACCACTACCATCACAATCACCACAATCACCACAATCACCACAATCATAACAACCACCACAACCACCACAACCACCACAACCACCACAACCACCACAACCACCACAACCACCACAATCACCACAATCATAACAACCACCACAACCACCACAACCAACACAACCACCACAACCACCACAACCACCACAACCACCACAACCACCACAACCACCACAACCACCACAACCACCACAACCACCACAACCACCACAACCACCACAACCACCACAACCACCACAACCACCAGTACCATCACAATCACCACAATCACCACAATCACCACAATCACCACAATCACCACAATCACCACAATCACCACAATCACCACAATCACCACAATCACCACAATCACCACAATCACCACAATCACCACAATCACCACAATCATAACAACCACCACAACCATCACAACCAACACAATCACCACAAGCATAACAATCACCACAATCATAACAACCACCACAAACAACACAACCACCACAACCACCACAACCACCACAACCACCACAACCACCACAACCACCACAACCACCACAACCACCACAACCACCACAACCACCACAACCACCACAACCACCACAACCACCACAACCACCAGTACCATCACAACCACCACAATCACCACAATCACCACAATCACCACAATCACCACAATCACCACAATCACCACAATCACCACAATCACCACAATCACCACAATCACCGCACCACCACAATCACCACAATCACCACAATCATAACAACCACCACAACCAACACAACCAACACAACCAACACAACCACCACTACCATCACAATCACCACAATCACCACAATCATAACAACCACCACAACCTACACAACCACCACAACTACCACTACCATCACAATCACCACAATCACCACAATCACCACAATCATAACAACCACAACAACCACCACAACCAACACAACCACCACTACCATCACAATCACCACAATCACCACAATCACCACAATCACCGCACCACCACAATCACCACAATCACCACAATCACCACAATCATAACAACCACCACAACCACCACAACCACCACAACCAA
Source organism: Escarpia spicata (assembly GCA_963995525.1). Classification (NCBI taxonomy): domain Eukaryota; kingdom Metazoa; phylum Annelida; class Polychaeta; order Sabellida; family Siboglinidae; genus Escarpia; species Escarpia spicata. The sequence goes on from OZ023216.1 coordinate 8,885,982, forward strand.
CACAATCACCACAACCACCACAACCACCACAACCACCACAACCACCACAACCAACACAACCAACACAACCACCACTACCATCACAACCACCACAACCACCACAATCACCACAATCACCACAACCACCACAACCACCACAACCACCACAAGCATAACAATCACCACAATCATAACAACCACCACAACCAACACAACCAACACAACCAACACAACCAACACAATCACCACAATCATAACAACCACCACAACCACCACAACCAACACAACCAACACAACCACCACAATCACCACTACCATCGCAATCACCACAATCATCACAATCACCACAATCACCACAATCACCACAACTACCACAACCACCACAACCATCACAATCATAACAACCACCACAACCACCACAACTACCACAACCACCACAATCATAACAACCACCACAATCATAACAACCACCACAACCACCACAACTACCACAACCACCACAATCGCCACAACCACCACAATCGCCACAACCACCACAACCACCACAACCACCACTACCATCACAATCACCACAACCACCACAACCACCACAATCATAACAACCACCACAACCACCACAACTACCACAACCACAACAATCATAACAACCACCACAATCATAACAACCACCACAATCACCACTACCATCACAATCACCACAACCACCACAACCACCACAACCACCACAACCACCACAACCACCACAACCACCACAATCATAACAACCACCACAACCACTACAACCACCACAACTACCACAACCACCACAATCGCCACAACCACCGCAATCATAACAACCACCACAACCACCACAACTACCACAACCACCACAACCACCACAATCATAACAACCACCACAACCATCACAACTACCACAACCACCACAACCACCACAACCACCACAACCACCACAACCACCACAACCACCACAATCATAACAACCAGAACAACCACCACAATCACCACAATCACCACTATCACCACAATCACCACAATCATAACAACCACCACAACCACCACAACCACCACAACCACCACAACCACCACAATCACCACAATCACCACAATCACCACAATCATAACAACTACCACAACCACCACAATCATAACAACCACCACAACCACCACAATCATAACAACCACCATAACCACTACAACCATCACAACCACCACAACCACCACAATCATAACAACCACCACAACCATCACAACTACCACAACCACCACAACCACCACAACCACCACAATCATAACAACCACAACAACAACCACAATCATAACAACCACCACAACCACCACAATCATAACAACCACCACATTCACAACAACTACCACAACCACCACAACCACCACAACCACCACAACCACCACAATCACGGCAACCATCACAACCACAACAACCACCAAAACCACCACAACCACCAAAACCACCACAACCACCACAATCACCACAACCACCACAATCACCACAACCACAACAACCACAACAACAACCACAACCACAACAACCACCACAATCACCACAACCTCCACAACCACCACAATCACCACAACCGCCACAATCACAGCAACCACCACAATCACCACAACCGCCACAACCACCACAACCACCACTACCATCACAATCACCACAACCACCACAACCACCACAATCATAACAACCACCACAACCACCACAACTACCACAACCACAACAATCATAACAACCACCACAATCATAACAACCACCACAACCACCACAACTACCACAACCACCACAATCGCCACAACCACCACAATCGCCACAACCACCACAACCACCACAACCACCACAACCACCACTACCATCACAATCACCACAACCACCACAACCACCACAATCATAACAACCACCACAACCACCACAACTACCACAACCACAACAATCATAACAACCACCACAATCATAACAACCACCACAATCACCACTACCATCACAATCACCACAACCACCACAACCACCACAACCACCACAACCACCACAATCATAACAACCACCACAACCACTACAACCACCACAACTACCACAACCACCACAATCGCCACAACCACCGCAATCATAACAACCACCACAACCACCACAACTACCACAACCACCACAACCACCACAATCATAACAACCACCACAACCATCACAACTACCACAACCACCACAACCACCACAACCACCACAACCACCACAACCACCACAACCACCACAATCATAACAACCAGAACAACCACCACAATCACCACAATCACCACTATCACCACAATCACCACAATCATAACAACCACCACAACCACCACAACCACCACAACCACCACAATCACCACAATCACCACAATCATAACAACTACCACAACCACCACAATCATAACAACCACCACAACCACCACAATCATAACAACCACCATAACCACTACAACCATCACAACCACCACAACCACCACAATCATAACAACCACCACAACCATCACAACTACCACAAC
>OZ023216.1:8893489-8988489 GCA_963995525.1 Escarpia spicata
AACTCACTTGACATTGTTATTCGGTGTTGTCCTTCACCTAGATGGATTGCCATCCAAGGCTATATACAGTTCCCTTCTAAATGAAGCGGATGATCTCTGGCACAGAGTAGGACATCGTGATGTAGCTGCCGGTGGAGACCAACACGGTCGTCGCCAGTATAAACACCCATCGTCTTGTTGTCACGATTTCATCATTCACCCACGGCTGGGACCAGTTAACCCGTGGGCGCGTGGTTGCTAGTGACCGGGATGTGTCCCTACACCGAGGGGCCCAGTGCCACGTACCTACAGGGCCCACATATGCTCCCCGTCTAGAATATACTGTACAAAGACTCAGTCCCGCCCTCCGTTAACCTACAGCCAAGCCCACAGGAAGCCCGCAGGTTGCGTTACCCTACTGCAGCTACCAGGGTGCACTTGCCTATGTTACGAGCACATGGGTCGGAAGTGGAGATGCGGAATTTGGTGGGTGCTAGAAAAACGAGCTCTAGTGCATACCACCGCTTTATACCCCTGAGCAACTATCGACCAGTGAGTAATCTTATATAATTGCCAGTCATACGTTGCAAATGCCATCAAAATAACCATGAACAACATCTTTCTATCGCTCTCCCTAACTTGCCTTGTTTGTCTATCTTTCTCCCTCTTTCTCTCTCCGTCTCCCACTAGCTCCCTCTCACTCCTTTTTGCTCTCCCTCTTTCTCCCTCTCTCCCTCTCCCCCTCCCTGTCTCCCCCTCTCTATCTCCCCCTCTTTTCCCTTTCTGTTTTTCTCTTCTTCCCTCTGTCTCTCCTCCTCCACCTCGCTCTCTTTCCCTCTCTCTCTCTCGACTTTCTCTCCCACTCCCTCTTCCTTTCCCTTTCCTGAGTTGTGTCTCGAGTTTTTTACGAGATACCCCAGCTGACCCCAGCTGGAGGCGTATATTTGGACTCGATGCATAGCATCAACCCTTGTATTCGAGGCAATACCCACATGGACAGTAAATTAGCATATAGAGTAGTGGGTGCTGCCCTTGTTTAGAGTAGTGAACCAGTCTAGGCTAGGGTTAGATCAGTGCGTACGTGTAGCTAGATAGTTGCGTAATAAACATATGATCATGGCGTATTGTTTGTATAGTATTCAGATATATGAAAGCAATACCATTACATGGTGTCAGGAAGTGACCTACCGTTACGTGTTGACTGGATTACGTAATCTGGATTGCTGAATTACAAGCTCAGCGGGACTGTGTCAACAGTACCTGATAACAGATCGGCTAGACTCCGTTAAGTGAGGGGTCCTGTCATGGCTACGCCACCGCCATCGCCTCTACTTAATCGTAATGTGACGACGCACAGCAGTATCAATATACCACCGCCGCCGCAAATCGACGCATTAACCGCCGCGAATCAATGGAAAAGCGCCTGGATCGAATATTAAATCGCCACGGACCTGGACGAAAAGACAGAACGGAAACGAGTGAGTGCGTTGTTGTCAGTGATCGGCCAAGATGCGAAGGACATCTTGCAAAATCATCCGTGGACTGGTGATGAGGGTCGATACAAAATGGCGCTAGTTCTACAAATGTACGATAATTAATGTACGTCCAGCATAAATGTACCGTATGAGCGACATACATTTCATTCACGGAAACGGAAACGCGGGCCGGTGAAGATGTTATGACATGGGACAACGAACTGCGTAGGATCGGAACAAACTGTGCGTTTGATGTGATCACGAGGGTCGAGTGTTATGGACGAGAGAGTCCGAGATAAACTACACTCGAACAACGCAACTTAACGCTGGAGAAAACCTTAGACATCATCAGAAATGAAAGCCGAACGAGCTAAGGCATGGAGTTCCATCGGTGACACAGACGTACACGTGATGAGAAAAAGCACAAGAACTAGGCAGTTTGGAAAGCGTGGCAACGAGACAGAACGCGCAAGACCTCGAGAAAGAACACACGCGAAAACAGGTACTGTTGTGAACTGTTCGTTTTGTGGAAAGATACACGACAAAGGCAAATGTCCAGCTTGTGGCCAGAAATGCAGAGCCTGTCAGTAGCCGCAAGTTCAGATTCTACAGAAGAGACGTTAAAACTGTTGGAAATGAAGAATGTGGTGTGAGTAGTTTGACAGACGATTCGGCTACGCGACAGTTGGTTAACCGTGTGGACGGACGGCAGACGGATGCTGGTTACATAACACTTGGTATCGGGTCGCACAGAGTACTGTTCGAGTACGATACCGGATCACAGTGTAACATCCTGCCACCGAATGACTACAAGTTAGCTACACGAGACACTAATTTACCAAATCTGACACGAGTCTTAGACATGCTTACGGGGTCAGCACACTGTTGGTTTTCCCATAGGCGACCATGTTAACGTTTTGTCTGATTATAAGAAAACGTGACCTATAAAATGTCTTAAACTTCTCACCTGCTTTTATCATCATCTCATTGACTTGCTGATAGATTTTAACAACAATTGCATACTTCCAGCTCTCGTAAAATGCCTGTATGTGTGACACCCGTCAATATTTACAATTGCCGGCAAGATTTACTCCGCAAACTAGTTACACAGGCAAATTGCTGCCAAATATCCTTCCGCTTATTCAAATCATCTCGAAATCCACCATTTTACAGTCAACACCTTCTACAATCACACATAAAAATCTCCCTACCCAAATGCACTTATGTCACAGCATGTGAATTTTGTAAAAACTCATTTCTAAAAAATACACTGCATTTTTCTTCGTGCAACGGACAGGAAGTCTAACTACAACATGACCCCTTACTGTGTATGGAGGAAAATCCACAGAAATGGCCCTAAACACAATCTGCACTTCAAATTGATGAGCGGTAAACATTATCAACCACTGCTAAGCCGCCAGACATGCGGATGCAAAACAGGCAACGAAGACGCCTTGCTTTTACAAAGCCGACACACAGCACCAGTCTGCAGATGTTTTCCAGGGACTTGGAAAATTACCAGGCCAGTACAACATCGAGATTGACAGAGACGTTGTCGCGCTTACATTTATCCGGGCGTAAAATTGTATCCGGGTGATGTTTATGTGCATATGTAAGGCATAATATTTGGCACCAGAAGATCAGGTAGTGATCAATAATATCCAGTAGTTAAATATGTTTCGATTGTTGTTGTAACACGAGCCTTATAGTTATAGTACATAATTATAGGGTAGGGTAGAACCTCAAGGGATAGTCTCTTTGGTGATGGGCAGCCGCTCCACTTATGTGGAAGCTCTAACCACTGGTTCCCACAGTCAATCTAGCTCATGTATGGCTCCTAGGAACTGCCAGTGTACGGCAGTGGCCACACCCCGGGCAATGGTCTCGGCTGACCAGCAAAATTACATGAGTAAGGCTTGTAGGCTAATGTCTATTGAGTCGAGGGATGTCTGCCCTCAGTACACAAAGACTGTCTCGGAGGAGTAGGTGCACAGCCGATTGGCTACACCACCGGCTACAAATGCGAAACAGCAACAGCCTTTCACCAGGCTGCAAGGTACCTACCAAGACGCATGTGGAAGGACCGGTGACCCGCTGTCCTGCGGTGAAAGACTTTTTAGTCTAGGAATAATGGAGTTAACCATACACAAACCAGCGGAAAGCAATGGGCAACTACAGCTGTATTAGCCAAAAAAACCTTGATGGAGAATGCAGAAAGTAAGATAGGTCAGGCTGGATAGGACGACACATACTGGGGAAGAGCTTGGAGATGTTGGAAGTAACGCCAGAGCTGATGACGGTAGTATGCCCGACAGTGTTGGAGGTAAACCCAGCAGCAAAAAACTAAAAGGGAAAATACGTGTGGCAACATGGAACATCAGAAAAACGAGTCATGGGACACTACAAATGGTAACATCGGAAGCAGAAAGATATGGGAGTAGATATATTAGGGATTAGTCTGTATACTCAGGAGCAACTAAACCAGGGATGGGTGGTGTTGCGTTCTATCTGTCAAAGAAAACTGAAAATGCACTATTCGGATACAATCCGGTCAACGGTAGAATTATTACCATACGAATACGAGCAAAACCTACGAATATAACATGTATTTAAATTTATGCACCAACGAGCACTGCAGACGACGATGTAATAAAAACGTTTTATGATATACTGCAACGAACAGTCGACGAGGTAAACAGGAGAGACGTGGTAGTACTGATGGGCGATTTCAATACAAAAGTTGGCAGTTGTCAAAACGGAGAAGAGAATGGAAATATCGGGAAATATGGACAAGGCGAGAGAAATGGGAGAGGAGATAGACTTGTTGAGTTTATCATAGATAATGAACTGATGATCACTAATACTTTCTTCAAACAACATCAAAGAAGACTGTACACTTGGACAACATCAGATGGTCGGAACAGAAATTAAATCGACTTTATACTGATAACAAAACGATCGAGGACGTCTGTGTTTAATGCAAAGACATTACCGGGAGCCGATTGTGGCTCTGACCATGAATTGCTAAGCGCCAAGATTGCGATAAAATTAAGAAAGATGAAGAGAGGGAAAGAGATAGTGAGGTATGACGTCAGTGATATCACAGAAGGATACCGAGTAGAGGTTATGAACCGTTTCGAAGTATTACAGACAGTGGCTGACGAGCAGGAACCAGAGGAGTTGGCAGTAGAAATTGGGAACATCATTATGGAATCAGCTGACAAACACTTCACTAAAAAGACGAGGCAGACACAACCATGGATAAGCAAAAACACACTGCAGATGATTGAAGAAATGAAAGAGTTAAAGAAGAACAAAGAAATGAGTGAGAATTATCAAGAGAAATACAGAGAGAAGTACAAGATGACATATCTAGAGAAGAAATGCGAAAAGGTAGAACTATGTATGAGGAGGAACGATAGTCGCAGTATGTTCGAGGAAATCAAGTCTATGACACAGTCGTTCAAACCTAGACTTGGGTTTTTAAAGATGAAACGGGAATGATTCTGACAGAAAGCGATGACATACTTGAAAGATGGAATCAATATTGTGAAAACATGTTTAAGAAAGAAGAAACAGAAGAGGTAGACATGGATGAAGGCAGGGAATGGACAGAACCAGAAGATGAACTTGAGCCTTTGCGTTCAGAGGTGGAGAGGGCAATAAAAAGTATAAAAGACGGAAAGTCACCTGGCACTGATGACATCACTGCAGAGCTAATAAGAGCAAGTGGCGACGCAGGCGTCAATATCTATCACACATTATGCAAGAAAATATGGAAAAACAACAAAATTAGAATGTGAAGTCAACAGAACACAAGCTGGTTTCCGGACTGGAAGAGGAACAAGAAATAACATTTTCAACCTGAAGATGTTAATTCAGAAATGCAGAGAATTCAACCATGACCTCAGGATCTGTTTCATAGATTATTCAAAAGCTTTTGATAATGTTAGTCATCAACAACTCTGGAAAACCTTGATACACATGGGATTTGACCAGAAAATTACATCACTTATCCTAAATGTATATGTTGGACAGCAGTCTGCAGTGAGATTAGAGTGTGGTACCACATATTGGTTCCCAGTCGGCAAGGGAGTGAGACGGGTGCATTTTGTCCCCCCCACCTATTCAGTCTATACACAGAGAATATCATGAGAGAAGTCAAGACTGACACGAGAAGCAAGTATTTTAATGGACTGAAAGTGACTGGACATGAGATATATGAATTGAGATATGCCGATGATACAGCGTTAATATCCGATACAAAAGAAGGATTGGATAAACTGATAACAACTGTTAAAGAGCACAGCGAGATGAAAGGATTGAAACTAAACGTAAAGAAGACTAAGATTATGGATGTGAAGGGATGTCGAGAACCATCAGAAGTCACAGTAGATGGCGAGGAAATAGAACAAGTGGACAGTTTTGAATATCTGGGGTCACTGATAGAAGCGGATGGAGATGGGACGAAAGAGATGAAGCAGAGGTTGGCAATGGCGAGTCAAAAGTTGACGGAGATGAAGAAGCTGCGGAAAGCAACGAACAAAGATATGAAACTACGAATTATCCGAATCTGCATATTTCCAACTGCTACGTATGGATGCGAAACCTGGACTCTTAATAAGAACATTTCTAAACGTATAAATGCATTTGAAAACAAGTGTTATAGAAAGATATTACGAGTTTCGTGGACTGAACGTAGAACTAACGAATCCATCGCAGATGAGCTTGGTGTTATACCCGGGACTGTATTGAACTTTGTAAAGAAACAGAAACTAAGCTATTTCGGCCATGTGAAACGGCATAAATCTCTAGAGAGACTAATATAATGGAAGGAAAAGTGGAAAGCAGCAGAAGCAGAGGAAGACCTAGGAGACAATGGGAGAAGAACATAGAGGAATGGATGTGTGCAGACGTCTGGCGAGTTGGGAGATTCGCAAACGAAAGAGCTGTCTATAGACAATCCATCAAGGCTGCAACGTCCGGAAATGGATAAGCAAACCCAACAACATAATTATAATTTGCTGTTTCTGATTTGTGACCAAATATAAGAATAAGTTACGTGACGCGTGCGTGGAGCGGAAACTGTTTTATGACAGAAATTGTTTACGTATGTTGGAAATAAACATTTTATAATTTATGTATATATATATATTATATAGACATAATTATATATAAATATGTATATATATATATAAACATACATAACGCCAGGATAAATGAAAGCGCGACAGTCGTAGCTGGTGCTAAATATATTCCCATAGATACGCGCACGCGCAGAAAAATCACACGGATATTATTTAACGCCCGGATAAATGTAAGCACGACAACGTCTCTGTCAATCTCGTTAATCATGTACCACACGTCCCTCGACGGGTACCAATGGCACTAAGAGGCAAGCTGAAACATGAGCTGCGTAAGATGGTTAACGATGACATCATTGCCCCAGTCAGTGAACCAACAGATTGGGTTTCCAGCTTGCTGCTAGTGTCGAAGCCAGAGAAATTGCGCATCTGCATGGATCCACGGGATCTAAATAGAGCTATCAAACGAGAGCATTATAAACGCCAAGATAGAAGAGATTGCCACATGACTCAGCCGTGCGCGCGTCTTCGCTGTTGTGGACGCCAGACACGGGTTCTGGCAGGTAGAATTAGATGAGGAATCAAGCCGACTCACAACATTCAACAGGCCATTTGGACGCTGCAGATGGAACCGTGTGCCATTTGGCATTTGCCGCGCACCGGAAGTCTGGCAGAGGAAGATGCACGAGACAGTCGAAGGATTGGAGGGCACCGAGGTAATCGCGGACAATTTTCTCAAACGACGCCGAACATGACGTCAACCTACACGCATTTCTCGAGAGATGTGGTGAGAGAAACCTAGTTAACGACGCGGAAAAGGTAGGCTACAAGATACATGAAGTCAGTTTCATGGGATATCTGTTGACAGACGAGGGCATAAAACCTGACCCGAAGAAAGTCGTGGTCATAATCAACATGCCAATGCCCACCGACGTCAAAGGAGTACGCCGCCTAAATGGCATCGTACAGTACCTAGAAAAGTTTGTGAAGGGATTGACGGACCTCACAGCTCCGTTGCGTGAACTCATACGTCTGTGCTGCGTTACTACGACGTGGATGAAAACGTAACAATCCAGGCAGACGCGTCGCAGATGGGCCTGGGAGCTGCGTTCATGCAGGACGGCCAGCCGATATGTTACGCAAGCAGAGCCATGACGGACACCGAACAAAATTACGCGCAGATCGAGAAAGAACTGTTGGCGATAGTGTTCGCGTGTGAGCGGTCCAACGACTACATTTACGGAAGGGATGTTGTTCACGTGCAGTCAGACCTCGCGAGTATGAGTATCGATTCTATTAACACTGACTTACACAAGGATCAACAAACAATTAGTTATCACTATTACAGTTTTATTTTATTTTATGACTCGTTCCCTCAGTGCCGCGCACTTTCGTTGATAGTGATTCACTACTCAATTCTCCCTGGCAGGAGAAAGGCCCTCTATAAAAGCATAGCATGTGAAAAGCGTAAGTAAATAAATCAACACAGCCATCTCTGTGTTTTCTTAATTACATCGCCAATTGGTACGTCAAAAGACAATGGTCCTAAGAAACGAAAGAACAGGTACACAGTAATGGATATCGGCGCTTCGGGTAGATGCACTTACATAAATGCAATGGTCCAAAGTCAGCGTATTAATATATAAACGGCGCCTGAAGAGTAATTATAATAAAAGCGACGATTGGTTGAATGAAGTATCAATACCATCAGAAAGTCTGGTACGCAACATCGGTAAAAGACTAACACAGTGCTAAGCAGCATGACGTGTATTCATGCAAAATAACATGAGTTACTTAAAGTATGTAGGCGTACTGGTGTGGCATGCTAGAGACATTTCTCCCCCAAATAAGCTCCAGCAATAAGGACAGCGTATCATAATAAATTTCAGAAACTCGAATCCGGAGCGGTGTTCTAGTAACGAAGAACCCAAGATACGCCCTGTTCTGCGAGACCAAGTAAATTACATCGATGTCGTTGGTGTACATAACATGGACAGGCAGAAACTGGAGCAAGGATTCGCACGCAACCAGCTTTAGAAAGACGCGAAAGTGTAAGAAACCATTCGAACAATGTTTGGCGTGCTTCCTGGTTCACGGGACGCGTGTTATTAAAACATATGTTTCGTGTGGAGTGCACTCGAAAACACATATGATGTTTGGTAATAGAAATTTTGTTAATTTTGCCAATTAGACATCGTAATTGTCATATATGTACGTTGTCTCTCTTTCTCTCTCGCTCTCGCTCTCGCTCTCTCTCTCTCTCTCTCCTCTCTCTCTCTCTCTCTCTCTCTCTCTCTCTCTCTCTCTCTCTCTCTCTCTCCTCTCTCTCTCTCTCTCTCTCTCTCTCTCTCTCTCTCTCTCTCTCTCTCTCTCTCTCTCTCTCTCTCTCTCTCTCTCTCTCTCCTCTCTCTCTCTCTCTCTCTCTCTCTCTCTCTCTCTCTCTCTCTCTCTCTCTCTCTCTCTCTCTCTCTCTCTCTCTCTCTCTCTCTCTCTCTCTCTCTCTCGCTCTCTCTCTCTCTCTCTCTCTCTCTCTCTCTCTCTCTCTCTCTCTCTCTCTCTCTCTCTCTCTCTCTCTCTCTCTCTCTCACTCTCTCTCTCTCTCTCTCTCTCTCTCTCTCTCTCTCTCTCTCTCTCTCTCGCTCTACCTCTCTCGCTCTCCCTCTCTCTCTCATATACACACGTACACACACAAACACAATTTGACTAGTTGTGGTGTGATTCACGTAGGTAGGAATGACATATGCGAAACGCCCATATCCTTCATTTCATTCTGTGACGCGAAAGTGTTCTGTAGGCCCTACAATTATTATTCATTTGCTTTGTTTGGTACATTTTGCAGCATAATTATATACGTGTAACTTACAGCATTTACTGAAACACAAAGTTTACATCCTGATAACAATGTCAGGGCAATGGAACAAATCAATATGATTGACTGTGATATGAAAGGACCGTGCATAAACACCCTCCGAGTTTGAACTTTAAAATACCATGTTATCGCATCACATATTAGCACGCCCGCTGCTCGTCAGCCAACAAACTGCGAAGAGAAACAAAGTGTTAGCCATTTGTATTACCTGCGTCTTACTCTGCGTTAGTTTAGTTTCATCGATGTCGCAGGCGAAGCTTCATCACTCAACGTCGACTAGTCCCAGTGTTGTCCAACAGTCCAGACAAACTTTCTCACAGTCCAGCTGCCCGCAGGTGTCGAGGCTGTCGTTTGCCTTTACCACTCCTCCATGTGTCCGTTTCCCGTAGCACAACAACCTTCTAAAAAGTCAGGACAGGGAAACGCGATGTAACGCCAAGTGCGATGTTGTGTATCAGCAGTACGCGACGCGCTGTCGTTTGTCGAGTGCTGGCTCCTGGCGTTATATAAGCCGCGCGATGAGACGAGCTCTCTCGCACCGGTCTTTGTGTAGGAATGAACTGATGACACAACGCCAGCTCAGGTATAGAGCGGTGGTGACGCGGCGCATCCGTCACGTCGGTTAGAATTTACTATAGGCATATGACTTGCACTGGCATCAGTGGCACTAGGTCGGCGCTAAATATGTCACCGTTGGTATCGTGCTGAGCCTGAGCCCACCGTGCGTCGGTGGCAGCGTTTATAGTGTACGTCGGAAATTAGTCTATAATTATCAGAATGATATGTTCGTGTATACACGTGTTGACTAGGAAGTCGATGTTGAGAAACGTGAAAGTGATTGATAGGTAATTGTATAGTTCGTAATATTAATGAGAAATCAACGTCGACAGTTTATAAGTGGCAACGAACAAGAAAAACGAGGAGACGGAGTAATTAACCCTGGAGGAAAACAACGTTGCACACTTGTATTTATTTTAGTTTTATAATAAAGGGGAGACCGGATGTATAATTATAATCGAGCTTGCGTATGTATGTATGCGGGTTTGTTAACATTCCCCTCTTAGACGGCTTGATCATCAAGCACCAAACTTTCAAGGATTAATCTACAACCTCACGAATCGGACGGTCGACCTATGGTGTTTTAAATACCCCACATATGTCAAGATTCTCACCCATTAGGGGATAATTAGTTGTTTGGAACATAAAACATAATGTGCGCATAATACGTAACACGTAACCTAACAATTGCAGGAACAACGACCGCGAGGCATAATCTTCGGGAAAACGGCCCTTGCGTCATAGACTTGGCAAATGAAGTAGAGGCTGACACGATAATGCTTATGTCTACCCTCGTGCCAATACATAGCAATACGAATATTATTTAACAATTCTACACTATGGCGACTAGCGCCTATCGATGGACGTAAACTTCACATTCTCTCTGACCTTCGTCATTTTGAACAAACAACGAGTACCTTGCGAACGTGTTATGGTGTTTATGTAACGATGCTGTATGTTTTCTAGCATTTAATAAATATTACTATCACGACTGTCAACTACCAAGGCATCCCGTCAGGTGACTGGCTGGCATTTTTGCGAGAAATTGCAATACGTTTTGATAACATGCTCGTTGTCGTTTAAGTTGTGTCCTTGGAAAAATCGATTGTGTCCTTATTCTTAGGACCCCTGTTATTCATCATAATTATATCAATGATTTTCACAAACCAGTGAAATGTTTAATTTCATAATTTATGCCGACGATACAACTCTATCAAGTACATTAAACACTTTCATCGATAACATACATGACGAAAATGTTGAATCTTTAACAAATGAAAAACTTTTAAAATAAATTAATGCCTCAAAATAAATAATCACTGAACATAGTAAAATATATATACATGACTTTTCTAAAAGCAAAAATGGATGTATGTGAACGACAGGGACATACTGAGTTTTATGTGGAAAAACAGCGTTAATTAATTGAAACATAGGCACCGTAGCTATCAAACTGATACACATTTGGCTACGAGGGTATTCGCGGTGCGATACGCGCATGCGCGGTAGACACTCCTATATAAGCATATGCAATGAGAGGGTCTGCCTCCATTCTGCGAAATCGTTCGAAGTATAACACGGTTAATTTTGGCCTTGCCTGAATTTAGAATTTCGATTTGCGAGTTTTAGTATAATGGTGGTTGTTGTGGATTAGTTTTGTGTGTAGTGATTGAACTCCCACCCACCCTCCCTTTGACATTAGGTGGAAATATTGTTCAGCTTGTCATCTGTCAGCTGGTATGGTGGATTATATATACCATGTGATTGTACATGTTTAGGTGGGTGGCGGAGTGACCCCCACCCATATGGTGAATGTCGCATATTAGTCAGTAGTCATCTACTTATTAGGCATGTTATTATATTATTGACCACACGAGACATTTGCGAATTATACATAATTTATTATTGTCTTAAATTAGCAGTCAGGGGCCGGCATGCTTGCTGTGATTATTTGATTTTATTATAGTTGTGTACAATTACTAGTGCTGTAATGTCATTAACTTGGCCTGTTTCAATCTATACTTGACTTGTGTTGTTTTTCTGTATAAAAAATATACAGACACTTAGTCTGAAGATAGACTATGTCAATATTGAACAAGTCAAGGAATTTATTTTTGTTTGTTTTAATTATAGATACAAATCTAAACTGGAAAAAACACACTGAAAAAATATCAATTGATTGTTCTAAAAAAATGGCATTTTAAATAAATTGAAACCTGTGTTACCTCTTCATATTAAAATAATATTATAGAATTCTTTAATAGTGCCACACATTAATTATTGCATCATGGCATGGGGCTTTCAATCAAATAGAATAATAAAACTTCAAAAAAGCCCTGAGAATTATTACCTTAAGTAATTATATTTCCCACACAGAGCAACTACACAAAAAACTTGTTAAAAGTAAATGACATCCTTAAATTACAACCATAAAAAATTTACTCTATACAAAACTGGAGGATAGTGTTTAACTATGGTACATAATCATGATCCTAGACTCAAGAATAAAACATACACCTATAAAATTAAACATGAATTTGCAAAGAAATGTCATAGGCACAATTTGTAACTTCTTATTAAATAACATTCCAGATATAGTGAAAGAAAAGCTAAGTACACATAGTTCACAAGGATTTGCCAAGTATGTTAAACTTGATTTTTTTACAAAATTATCAAGTAACATGCACAAGGCAAAATTGCTATATATGTATGCAAAATTAAAACAGACAACCACCTGTCAACTTAATACAGTACAAAACAGTGTCTTAACCACAAACACAATAATCACACATGCTCACATTCAATTATTATGTTTTTTCTGGAAGAATTTGATTTGGGTGATGTATTGATTCAGTTAAATTTCTATCACAAAAGGTGGCTCATCGATAGCGACGACTATACTCTTAGAGTAGTCTCCTGACCCTATTTTTTGTTATTTACCATACATTATACCATGTTTACCATAAGGTTATATATTTGTATTATTTTTTGACATGAATGTTTTGCATGTACGTATTATTTGAAATGTCTGGGTCAAATAAAACAAATTCTCCTTCTTCTAATCTATTTTATGAAATCGAAAATATACGGAAGCAGGTTAGCTGTTATATTCGACCCCACGGTCCGGATCAGTTGTAACACAACCAAGGGTTATGTGTAACAAATGTGTGCTACTACGTCACATACTGGTCTAATTAGCCAGTTGTTGTGTGTTATGTCAATTAACATACAACATGGTAATTCCTACATTGGAGCTGTACTTGAAACTTGCAACGTTTTCCGCCAAAATCTGAGCCACGTCACATGATATCAGTGCGTGATCAAGATCCGCTGTAGACGGATCGAAACGTTGCAAGTTTCAAATACACCCCTAACGTATGTGTAATTCTTCCTATTAAAATTTAATCTTGGAGCCATTAACAATATCTTCTATATTATATATACTGTGTTCGTCCTCCTTGCTCCGTGTACAGGGGTGAGATCAGGTGTAGTATTGTTGAACCACTCGTCCTGTTCGTTCTCTCCTTAGATTCCTCTCAGCAGTCTCCTCTCTCCTTCATTCATCCTAAGACACCGAACCCACAGTTAAGGCGTTGAACCACTCGTCCTGTTCGTTCTCTCCTTAGCTTCCTGTCAGCAGTCTCCTCTCTTCTTCTGTCATCCTAAGACACCGAACCCACAGTTAAGGCATTGAACCACTCGTCCTGTTCGTTCTCTCCTTAGCTTCCTGTCAGCAGTCCCCTCTCTCCTTCTGTCATCCTAAGACACCGGACCCACAGTTAAGGCGTTGAACCGCTCGTCCTGTTCATTCTCTCCTTAGCTTCCTGTCAGCAGTCTCCTCTCTCCTTCTTCCATCCTAAGACACCGAACCCACAGTTAAGGCGTTGAACCACTCGTCCTGTTCGTTCTCTCCTTAGCTTCCTGTCAGCAGTCTCCTCTCTCCTTCTTTCACCATAAGACACCGAACCCACAGTTAAGACGTTGAACCACTCGTCCTGTTCGTTCTCTCCTTAGCTTCCAGTCAGCAGTCTCCTCTCTCCTTCTTCCATCCTAAGACACCAAACCCACAGTTAAGGCGTTGAACCGCTCGTCCTGTTCGTTCTCTCCTTAGCTTCCTGTCAGCAGTCTCCTCTCTCCTTCTTCCATCCTAAGACACCGAACCCACATTTAAGGCGTTGAACCACTCATCCTGTTCGTTCTCTCCTTAGCTTCCTGTCAGCAGTGTCCTCTCTCCTTTTTCCATCCTAAGACACCGAACCCACAGTTAAGGCGTTGAACCACTCGTCCTGTTCGTTCTCTCCTTAGCTTCCAGTCAGCAGTCTCCTCTCTCCTTTTGCCATCCTTAGACACTGAACCCACAGTTAAGGCGTTGAACCACTCGTCCTGTTCGTTCTCTCCTTAACTTCCTGTAAGCAGTCTCCTCTCTCCTTCTTCCATCCTAAGACACCGAACCCACAGTTAAGGCGTTGAACCACTCATCCTGTTCGTTCTCTCCTTAGCTTCCTGTCAGCAGTCTCCTCTCTCCTTCTTTCATCCTAAGACACCGAACCCACAGTTAAGGCGGTGAACCGCTCGTCCTGTTCGTTCTCTCCTTAGCTTCCTGTAAGCAGTCTCCTGTCTCCTTCTTTCATCCTTAGATACCGAACCCACAGTTAAGGCGTTGAACCACTCGTCCTGTTCGTTCTCTCCTTAGCTTCCTGTCAGCAGTCTCCTCTCTCCTTCTTTCATCCTTAGATACCGAACCCACAATTAAGGCGTTGAACCACTCGTCCTGTTCGTTCTCTCCTTAGCTTCCTGTCAGCAGTCTCCTCTCTCCTTCTTGCATCCTAAGACACCGAACCCACAGTTAAGGCGTTGAACCACTCGTCCTGTTCGTTCTCTCCTTAGCTTCCTGTCAGCAGTCTCCTCTCTCCTTCTTGCATCCTAAGACACCGAACCCACAGTTAAGGCGTTGAACCACTCGTCCTGTTCGTTCTCTCCTTAGCTTCCTGTCAGCAGACTCCTCTCTCATTCTTTCATCCTAAGACACCGAACCCACAGTTAAAGCGTTAAACCACTCGTCCTGTTCGTTCTCTCCTTAGCTTCCTGTAAGCAGTCTTCTCTCTCCTTCTTTCATCCTAAGACATCGAACCCACAGTTAAGGCGCTGAACCAGTTTTTGGCGATGGCCATGATAGGAGTTTTGTTGTCTATTTCGATTAGAGAGGACGCCACGAAACAAGGTCGCCCATTGATGTGGCACTGCTACAGCCGACAGGAGGTCGTACAGTACATGATGGATGGCGTCTTCCAGCCATGTCATCGCAGTTTGAGGCTGCAGCTTACCAAACACTTTCGTCAAACCAACATGTCAACGGCCCCCGATTAACGTCACTTGTACGTGCTTATGTTTTCCTTCTTTAACGTCCCCCGTTAATTCCAAAAGAATTAATGCACTATTCAATACTTTTAGTATTAATTCAGTTCGACAAACACCTGGTTCCAAAGGAGCAGAATTTTCAATTTTGACAGTTTTCCCAATATAACATATTGCCGGTGAAAACTCTCGCCCGGATCTCGTATTTGATCAATGGAGCAGATGGGTAATCTTCTTAAAAACGCATTGAGCGGTGTGTGTGTGCGCGCGCGCGCGCGTCGAGCGTGCGTGCATGCATGTGTGTGTGTGTGAGTGTGTAAAATATGTCTTACCGTTCATTCAAATTATTTGCTCCAATACTGTGTAATAAATTGTTCCTGAACACCACGCCTTATTCACGCTATCGCAGTATCTTGCTTCCACTTATGTGACTCGCAAGATATTCGTCAAGCTGTAAATTCAGATTATATTACATCTGTATCTGCATCTGTTATTAACTCCTGGGTAATACAGACACACGCATGCACGCACGTGCGCGCGCGCGCGCGCGCACACACATATATATATATATATATATAATGCCGACGATAGGTCTCCCGATATATATTTGACATTATCTAATAAAGTATACTTCTGTTTTTAATATTTAAACGCGTGTTGTATAAAAGGTTGTTAGCTTATGCTACTAAACATTTCTTACACAAATATTATAATTTACAACGATGTTATTAGCGATAAACAGCGTGATCTATTTTGATCACATAGACTTTCGGAAGACCTACGAAATATGGAAATAAAATTCGAAAAACCATTTTGAAATTTAGTCAGTGTGTTTTCCATCAATACTTTGATGTATATGTAAACAAAAATATATACATTTTTGCATTTTGTGAGCGCCTCCTCTGACTCTTCGCGTGTTGGTTGTTCTTGGAATGAAGCTACGTCAGTTACCGCCCTTGACCTTGCCTACTGTTTGAAGTGTATTTGTTAATAAATACGGCTTTGTGTTTAGATCAAAAACAAAGTCAAAGAATATGCGTGAATGTGCATGAACTGCCACCCACTCACTGGATGACAATGCTAAAGTAAAAGTCCAATCAGTATAATTATATTTATAAAGTCTTGGTTTACCGCATATAAATAATATTAAATTATGTGTAGGACTAGGAGGCCCTACATCAATAAAGATTTGTGGTAACTCATCATATTATTACCTCCTTATCGTCCCCAAAAACATTTGGTAAACATGAGAGGTTGGTTCCCCAAACAGGTGGGAGATGGGAAGTTGACAGCTAAAACTAGTGCAAAAATATTAACAAACTGTCAAACAGAAAAGTAATACGATGTCAATGACTGATTTTGTGCACCTTGTCATCTATACAGTTATGTCTTGCATATTATAAAAGCTAATACACTAAATTAGGCTAAAATAACTTACATTGATGGTAGTGAATGAAGATATGTCCGTGGTTAGAAACAAAGTTTTGTAGCAGTCAGTTCAGCATACTACTTGTTAACATCGGCACCATTTTAGTTGGACATTATCCGTAGGTAGACACCGGATGGAAACTTGGCTTTATGTGACTAACCGTTATGTTGCATGGTGACAACGATAGAAGTTCGTAATCATGTTATTCAATAAACGTACACAATCATTCACAAACATGGTGTCAGAATAACGGGATGGCAAGACATAGACATAGTGAATCTGAGTGAATAGAAGCAATTGAAAAAAGCACGTCCAAAATGGAAGTATTTGACCCCGGAACCGCTGAGCGACGGAGGCAACCTGCCAGAGCAATGGAAAACGTTCAAAAAGCATTTCGAACAGTTCTAAGTAGCGACAGAAAAGAACGGCATGGCAGATACTGTGAAAATTGCTATTCTACTACGAATGATCGGTGTACGTGGAAACGACATTTATGAGAATTTCAAATTTGAGGCTGCTGAAAGCAAAGACTGCTACCAGACAGTGATGACGAAATACGACGATTTATGTAAACCAAGACTGGCAAGAGTTAATCTGCTTGTCACGCGTCACAAATTGTTTACTCAGAAACAAGGTCATCGTTCTATCGACGAATTTGTCACACAATTGCGTAAACTAGCTCGTGATTGTAACTTCGGTCCGCTGTACGACGATATGGTGCTGCACGCACTAATGTTGGGCTTAAATGATGAACGCACACGTCGTAGACTCTTCGAACAAGCTGACGGCACACTAACACTAGAAAAAGCGCTACAGCGATGCAGAGCGGCAGAAGATGCAGCTACAGATATGCAAGCATTGAAAGAAACTGCGCAACAGGAAACAGTGCAAGCTGTCGAGACAAGGTCAAGGTGGAAAAAATCGAACTACAACAAACGTGAAGCTCGACCAAACAAAGCTAGTCAATACAAATGTGGCAAATGCGGCATCACATATCCTGATCGTGCCATTCGCTTTGCGCAGCGAGGAGCCAAGTCAATGGATCTCGAACATGCAGCCGGTGCGCAAAGCGAATGGCACGATCAGGATTTGTGTGGACCCCTCTGATTTGAATAAAACGATCAGACGGAATCACTTCCAGATGCCGTCCATTGATGACGTCCTGCCGCAACTGACAAATGCGAAGATATTCTCTCTATGCGATGCAAAAGATGGGTTCCTGCAAATCAAACTCACAGAACGCAGCAGTCGGCTGACGACGTTCTGGACGCCATAAGGCCGCTACAAATGGAAGAGAATGCCGTTTGGAATCAAGTCGAGCCCAGAAGAGTTCCAGCGCAGACTGACAAATGCCCTGGAGAATCTCACGGGTGTAACAGTAGTTGCCGATGACATTCTGATCTACGGATGCGGAGACACCCAGGCTGAGGCGCGTCGAGATCATGACAGAAACCTGATCGAGCTACTGGAGCGAGCGAGGAACATCAACCTGAAGTTGAACAAAGCAAAATGTCGCTTCAACATGACCGAGCTACAGTACATAGGTCACGTCCTCACGCCGCCCGCAATGAGTAAAACCGGATCCAGAGAAAGTCAACGGGATCAAAAGCATGAAACAACCGAAGGACGCAGAGGAAGTATGACGCTACCTTGGGTACACCAACTATCTCGCCAAGTTCATACCCAACCTGTCGAGCGTGGCTGAACCACTACGAAAACTGATCCACAAGGACGCAGACTTCCTGTGGGAAACAGAACAGACTGCCTTTGATAAAATCAAGGAACTGACGACGTCCGAGCAGTTGCTAGGCTATTTCGACCCAAAGAAGTCAGTAGTCTTGCAGACAGATGCGAGCACTGTTGGACTCGGGGCGGTGCTGATGCATAATGACAAACCGATCGCATATGCATCTCGCTCGCTAACAAAAAGTGAGAGAAATTATGCACCCATCGAACTTGAATGCTTGGCAATCGTGTTTGCTACAAGAAAATACGATCAGTACATATTCGGTCACTCAGATGTAACAGTGCACACGGACCACAAGCCTCTGGAAACGATTTGGCTCAAATAATTTTTACACGCACCGAAACGACTGCAAAGCATGTTGTTGACATTGCAACGATATACGCTGAAGATCCAGTATCGTCCGGGACGCGAACAGTTGGTGGCCGACATGCTGTCAAGGCTGCGAAACAGCACAACTCAACCCGACGAATTGCCACGCGAGCAAGTCTTCCAGATGAAAGTCACAGAAGAACTACTTGAGAGCTTCAGAAAAAGCGATGCAAGCGAAGACAAACGAGTCACCGATATCCGCTACCAAGAGATAAAGACAGCCACTGCACATGATGACGATTTGATGGAGCTCGCCAGAGTTATCATGACAGGATGGTCAGACGAGAGACAGAACAGTCCTATACAAACAAGGCCATACTGGACATTCAGAGATGAGCTCACCTTGCACGATGGAATAATATATAAGGGCTCTCAAATCATCATTCCAAAAGTTCTACGGCGAGAACTGCTGAACCGTCTGCACGTCAGTCACTCCGGAAACGCTGCGATGATGAGACGAGCACAAGATGCAATTTTCTGGCCGGGTCTCAGAACCGACATCAAAGAAGTTGCAGAAAGGTGTGATAAGTGTCAAAGAGATGCGCCATCTCAGCAGAAGGAGACGCTTCGTCAACCCTTCATACCTGATAAGCCAGGGTCGAAAGTGGGAGTTGACATCTTCACCTACAACAGAGTGAACTATCTGGTCCTAGTTGACTACTATTCCGACTTCATCGAGTTCGAGGAATTGACCGAGACAACAGCAACTTCCGATATCAAGGCATGCAAACAACAATTCGCAAGACATGGCATACCAGAGGTTGTACAATCGGACAACGGTCCCCAGTTCACAAGTGCAGAATTTCGTAGGTTCAGCGAAGCCTGGAAATTCACCGTGACGTCAAGTTCGCCGTATCATTCCAAGTCGAACGGAAAAGCTGAGTCTGCGGTAAAAATAGCGAAGAGACTGTTAAAAAGAGCAGAGGATCCATATCTTGGCCTGCTTGAGTTCCGCAACACGCCGACAACCGAAATGACGACAATTCCGGTACAGAGACTTATGAACAGGACCACCAGATCAGTAATCCCGCAAGTACGACAGGATTTCAACCCGACAACAACTGCAGCTGTGCGAGCGGAGAAACAGCGCAGACGTCTCAAAATACAGCATCAGTACAACAAACATGCCCGAGATCTGTCGCAAATACAGCTCGGAGCACCTGTCCTGATCAAGGACATGGTCGACGCAAACAGGAGATGGAAACAAGGACGAGTTGTTGATCAACTGAACGAGCGATCGTATACAGTCGAAAACGACGGAAATTTGATTCGACGAAATCGGGTGCTCTTCAAGCCATTATACGAACAACAACCCGATGACATCAGGATCGAGCCTCCGAGCAACGAGACATCCGTAGCGACAACAGATCAACGTGCGCCCGAGACTCTTCAATCACCAAACACCGACAACACGACGAAAGCCAGCGACGAACCTGTGAAGACACGCACTGAAACCACTTCGCAGTCATACCGAACGCGATCTGGACGAGAAGTTGTGAAACCGACTCGCTTCAGAGAATAGGTCGTTGAACTGTTAGTTTAGTAATTGCATTGTCGTTTCTAGTTAAGACATTTCTGCTATAACTACTTGCATTAATTTGCTATATGAACATTCTTAAGAATAATATTGTCTTAAAAGAAAAGGGGATGTTAACATTAGCACCATTTTAGTTGGACATTATCCGTAGGTAGACACCGGATGGAAACTTGGTATTTATGTGACTAACCGTTATGTTGCATGGTGACAACGATAGAAGTTCGTAATCATGTTATTCAATAAACGTACACAATCATTCACAAACACTACTGATGGAGGCACAAATCATGCGCCGTAATGTTTTATGCCGTTTTAACACAAACCTTATCACATTCTTCCGTAAGATCCGTAAGATATCTATGTGCTAAATCTGGAACACCTATTGAACCAAATTTGTTCAAAAAGACTAGCAAAAGTTGTTCTGAGTGAAGTATTTACGAAAATAGACCGGCGAGTCCAAATCTCGTAAAAGATGCCATGGTAAAAATCGTGCGTCCAATATGCGCTGTGTAAATCCCTGTGTGGCCAGAACGTGTCACGGGAATCAGTACGAGATCAGACAGTGTATTAAAATAGGCTAAGAGCATTAAGAACGCGTGATTTCAGTGACACGGTTTTTGACCTGGCACGAGTGTTCCGGTCGTGAGTTACGACATAAGAAAGAGAAAAACACCAATTGGCAATTCCTGAACTGCTGTTTTATCGCCCACACACTGCAACGCAAACCTTGTCAATTGTAATTTGTAGTCGTATTAAACTTGGTTATGTTTTACCATCATTATATTTTGTTTTATATGAACTATTGTATGAGCGAATGATTATTAATGTACAGATATATGACATGTTTGTGCATGGATTACCCAACACCATCTGTTAAATGTGAAAATAATGTTTATTAACTATGAAGTGCCTTCATAGGCCATGGCATAGCCAAGCAGAACTAGAAGTTCTACTAGAAGTGCTTCAGTTCGTGTGTTCGACAATGGCAATGACTATTCCGCTTGTTTGTTATCATCCCCCAAAAGTATGTTGTAATTTAAAGAGTACGCTCTACTTCCTGTGAATCAGGTCCATGTCCCTACACCTAGTCAGTCTGATTCTATGACTCTACAGCTATTTCACAATTTATCTGGATGTCGATTGTTAATCTACTTAAATATTAGCATTAAACATATTTAAACGCTTATCAAAAATAACTATATAATACATCTTTACTGTTACATGCAGGTCCTTTCTAATGTCAGTGTACATAGCCAGATATGTCGGACAAATGTCCCGTCCTCTAATATTCATTGGGTATATTTTAAGGTCATTTACATTTAGTAGGGTTATTCGCGTAAACGTACACACAATACTCTACAAAGTGTTGTCAGTATTTTGAAGTGAATGTTTGCATTCATAAGTACTACAACATCAAGTCATTGGACAACACAGTATATGTATTATTGAAGCAACATCAACATTGTCAGAAATTGTAATAGTGGTGCCATGTCTGACAATCAGACATGCACATTGTTCATTCAAATAATTGGTGCATGCCACATGAATTAATTAAGACACAATGTCTGTTTCAGGACTTCTGCATCGCACATTAAGTTTTTTTAAATGAACCATCACACTTTTTTGTATATATTATATTCACCATAATCAAATTGTGGTAATATAATTTTGTTTGTAGCACCATCACTAAAATACAAAACACATGCCTAACCCTAACTCTATCTTATTACATTTAAAACACATATCAGTGTTAGACCAGTGTTAAAGTATCCCCAGTCCGTTGTCCGTTGTCATACAAAAGATATCATACACTCGTGATAATCATCGTATACGTATGCGTAAATATAATTCGAAATATATGTTTATGGGGTCACAGGAAGACGGCATATTACATGCCATGTGACCACCATGCAACACAACTTAAACGGTTGTTTTGTGTTTGTATACTGCTATGTTGTTGTTGCAAAATAAATTGATTTGATTTGTTTAAGCAAATACTTTGCAACACTTAGAAGTTGTGAATCAAGGATTGTATATTGAACGATCAAGCAACACCCAGTACCAGGCTTAGGGGAATAAACTTTGTTGTCTTAAAAATATGAAACTAACAAATATAGCTATATTTCATTCACTGCAATGTACCTGATAATAGCAACAAATAAAGATGTAGAAGTGACAGTTAGTTGGTTACAATGAATGGTGTCTATAAATAATGCAGTCAGCAATGGCTCAATTAAAGGCAATAGTTTTTACTTTTAAATAGAATAAATATTTTGTTTGGAATTTGGAAGAGAATGTAACTTGGTAGAAAGTTTATGCAGAGAAGAATACTAAATAACTAAGCTATCATTTGTTATGTTACATACATAAATTTATGTCAAAAATAAAATCATCAGACAACGAATTAGTTTGTGCCATTTTAAATCGTGATATCAAGTGGGATTTCAGAATTAGTTATCACTGGGTAACTTCTTTGTATGTTTGCGTGTATTATATTTGTAAGTTAGATAGTCAAGTGTGGATAAGTACTACTGTAAATTCATGTCTCTGTAATGAAGTAATGTATATTGTCTATCTCGTATATTGTCTGTTCATTTCAACGAATTCCAAACCTTTACAGTAACATCGTCATTATAGTTCTTCATGTGTCAATTAATATAGCAGTATATATATTGTTGTTAAGGTCCTTATGGCACTATCACGAGGCAAGCAGATGGTAAGTCCACATTAATTCACAGTATGTTCATGTGAAATCTTTCTAAAATACTATCAAATGAATTTGACCCAGAACAGGCGTTTAACATTTTAATTAATTACTGTGTCATTTAAAAAAAATACTTTCATCATAGTAATATTTACTATCACCAAAGAGTGCCGTTGTAGTAATCCTATGTACATGTAGATAAGTTTATATATAGATGTATATATATTATATATAAACATCTTTCACAATTTCAGCTCAAGGCTAGTATTGCACCCACAAAGGTATTTATTTATGATTGTTAATACACCTATTTACTTATTATTAGTATTCCTGACACATAACAACTTACCATGTAATTTTTACTGCATGATGTTCATTAATGACAACATAGCTGAAACCTTCCTAGATGTCAGATATAACTAAATTAGTAGGTTTCGTAGGAGGTATTACTCATTGTGTGTCCTTAAAACAACTGTGTGCCTGTTAAAAAAAAAAATGTTTTATATGTATATAATGTATTAATAAATAAGTATTTGTGCCAATGATCCCTTTTCATGTTGTCATCTGTATAAGAACATTCAAATTATGTTAAATGTGATCGCAGTTCACTAATACATGTTTGTAATCAACTACATTTTGCATTATTTGAAGCCTTATCAATACTGTCATTGACTGCAGTCAAATGGTGGAGTTGTTTCTCAAAATGAAAACGCACAATGGTGGGTGAATATTGGGTTAGAGCCAGACCATTGTCCAAAATCAGAGGTAAGCCACCTTACACAATGGTTGTTAAATGTTACGTTTGATAACTAGTATTTTATGATGTTCACACAGTATATTGATACTAATTCGTTCTAAATGAGACCATATCACGTCCATGCTCATAGACATTTCACATACTCTCTCTCCAGTTGACATTCTACACTGTTCAACTATGTAATGTGAATCATTGTATTTGTGCATACAGTGTTTCCCTTTCACAATGTCTTCCCTTCCAGCTGTCGGGTCGAATGCAAACAGTGTAGTGTCTCTGCCCGCGTCTTCCCAGTCGTCAACCGAGTCAATTGTGACACGAGACATCTTCCAACTCATCTGTGACATCTCCTGAATCCATTCCAGATGCAGATCTTTCTCAGAATTCCGGTAAATATCAATGACAAAAACCCTTTCAAAATACCACAAGGTTTGTTTATTCACCATAGTAGTATGTAGGCACCACAGGGGCTCGCCCCGCCCCTTTTCAGGCCTCGCTCTATGCATAAAAAACGTGCTAATCGTTTTCGGGAACATACTTATAAAAAAGATCAAAGGGTTTTGGTGACACACTAAACGTTTTCGGGAACATACTTATAAAAAACGTGATTGATGGCCTGTCACTTTTGATTGATGACCCTTCCCCTTGAGGCGCCACCTAACGGTTATCCCAGTGACTATTTTAGCCCTAGCGGTCAACGTAGGACCTACCGAATATAGCGTCCTTAGTTACGTCGTCGTATATAACCGAGATAAAACCACTCATAGACGCCGGCGCCGGATTAGCTCTCCTGGGAGAGCGTTCGACTAGGGATCGCAAGATTCCGGGTCCGAATCCGGACGTCGGCCCTTTTTAGATGCGCCATCTAGCGGCGGCGGCGGCGGCGGCGGCGGCTCTATATAAGCGGTGCCGGTAGCGGGTTATCGGTAGTCATGGCTCCTATAAAGTTTGGCGGCTCGCGCTCGTTCCTGTCGAATATGTACGCGAGTCGATTGACGGCGTACGGTCGGGGCTTCCGATCCGTCGAGCAAGCCTATCAGTATAGGAAAGCGATATTCAACGAAGACCTCGAATGCGCCGCGTGTATCAAAAGAGCGCGATCGCCCTATTTAGCGAAACGACTCAGTTACGGAATTCGAAAAAAGAGAACGGGAACCGACTGGAACGCCGTTAGGGTCGCGTGTATGAAGGGGCTGTTCATGAGTAAGTTTGGCGGGTCGGCCAAGTTGAAGGCCGACCTATTGGCCACCGGGGACGCCGAATTGGTGGAGTGGGTACCGAGTAGGGAGGGTTTCTGGGGTACCAGGATCGGGGACGTTGCGGGGGAGAACAAGCTCGGTAAACTGTTGATGGAGGTGCGCGCCGCTTATAAAGACGCATAAAAACGTTAGCCAGTATCAGTCGTGAAAATGGGCGGACCACTGTTGAAGCATCCGTTTACGTGCATAGTATCCGGTCCTACGGGATGCGGTAAGACGACGTTCGTCGACCGTCTGATACGACACGCTATATTTGATCCACCGCCCGAAAAAATCCTGTGGTGCTACGGGCAGTGGCAGACCGCCTACGCGTCTATGTCTCCGAAAATAGACTTCGTAGACGGCCTGCCGGCTACGACACATTTAGACGGTAAAAAGAGGACGCTTGTAATACTCGACGACCTCATGGAGGAGACCGATAGCGGAGTGACGGCACTGTTTACTAAAAAAAGTCATCATTGTAATACGCCGGTCGTACAACTCCGACAGAACATGTTTCCGAAAGGGAAAGAAAACCGTACAATCAGCCTGAACGCCCAATACTTAGCGCTATTCAAGAACCCCCGAGACGCCGGTCAAGTAGGTCACCTAGCGAAACAGATGTACCCGGGAAAGGTCAACTACATGATAGAGGCTTTCAAAGACGCGACGTCGACGGCGTACGGCTATCTCTTCGTGGATCTGAAACAGGAAACGGAAGAGTACATGCGCCTGCGTACGTGTATATTTCCAGACGACCCCCTTCAGTACGTCTACGTACGGAAGGGTGGCCAACTATAAGTAGAGAGGGACGTCGCCGCGTACGCTTATTAGTCGTTATGACGGGACGACGCGCGGTGGTAGCGGCGAAGCGACGACCAAAGGTGGCGCCGACGGTGTCGGAGCAACGCGTGAAGAGACACATTTTCGCCCTGCAGCTGTTGGATAGACATAAGCGGAACATCGAACTGCGAAAAGCCGTGCTCGCCCACTCGGAGGTCGGACTCATATGTAGTCTGTGCGATTGCGCGTACAATATTCTGAGAGGGAACGTGAAGGTGTCGCCGAAGCAGAAACGCGTGTTGACGAAATACAGAGATCACCTGCGTGACCTGGTCAATAAACGAATTCCGGTGAAGCGGAAGCGAGCCATCTTGCAAACGGGGGCGGGTGGCTTTCTGACGGCCCTGCTAGCACCGTTAGCGAGCACCGTTCTCCTGCCACTATTCAAACAGGTCATCGGGGGTTAATTGATGCAGTACGCAAAGAAGATGGCGTTGGTCGAACCGAGATTGGTGGAACGCCTCCTTCCACAGCCGTCGAGCAGCACGCCCCGATCACGTGTGCTGAGTAGCTTGGACAGCGACATGAAGGACATTCTAGAGCGATCGGATTTATCCGAACGCGATAAGGTGGCGTCGTACAATCAACTGCTGAGTCGCTACAACACTATAGAGGCGGCTCGAGCGGCGCAACCGGTACGCGTGTCGATGGTCAACGCCGACGGCGGCGAGATACAGCCCGCGGCGGTGGTGGCGCCATCGTCGGAGGCCGTAGAGCGCGAAATCGTAGCCAGCATGCCGAAAACGCTGAAAGGGAAGGCGATTCTGCTGATCGCGAAAATGAAAGCCGATCCGTTGTGTCGATGGAACGACCGCGGCGAATTCGTTTACGACGGTAAAACGATCGCGGGGAGTAACATGGTCGATCTAGTGAACGATATCATGCGAACGAGAACGAAGACGATACAGCCCCTATGATGGCGAGAGTTCGGGTTGCGCCTGAAGGGTATGAACATTCCTATGGAGTTCGTCGGCAACCCGCGCTATCGGGAGTACATGGAGCGACGGCGGCGGCGCCAAAGAGAAGAGGAGTCGGAGGAGTCGGCGGTCAGTTCAGCGGGGAAGGCGGCACGAAGACGACGTACTGGAAAGAGACAACGAGCGTTGGACGTCGTGACGTGGGAATCGGTGTGACGATGCCGCCGACACAACGAACGGCCATCGTCGTCGTCGGTCTCGTCATCACGGTTATCGCTCTCTATATAATATTCGTCGTTCATTGGTCGTCGTCGTCGTCATCATGGTGTCCGGGTTGAGTCGTCGTCCAAAACGAAACCTTCGACAACGAAACGACGACGATGAACTGAATGAACTCTACTTCGATCCGAAACGGGCGGGCAGTTACGGAGGCGTCGACGCGTTGCACCGGGCGTCGAAGGGGGAACGACGACGACCGGACGTCGAGAGGTGGCTAGCGGCGCAGGACGCTTATACCCTACACAAACCGGTTAAACGACGTTTCAAACGACGTTGCGTCATCGTGGGCGGTCAAAACCTGCAGTGGCAAGCCGATCTGGTCGACTTGACTAGGCTAAAAAAAACACAACGACGGTATAACATTCCTATTGACGGTCATCGACGTGTTTTCGAAGCGGGCGTGGTGCGTTCCGTTGAAGAGTAAGTCCGGCGAGTCGCTCGTCGCGGCCTTCGCGCGTCTGCTGAACGGCGCGCAACAGCCGCCGAACGCGCTGCAGACCGATAAGGGGACCGAGTTTCTGAACCGACCCCTGCAAACGTTCCTAAAGAGTCACGGCGTTCATCATTTCGTGACGCATAACGAGGAGACTAAAGCGAGCGTCGTGGAACGATTCAATCGGACTTTGAAGACGCGTATGTGGCGTTATTTTACGAAACACGAGACGCTGCGCTACGTAGAGGCGTTACCGGATTACGTGCATTCGTACAACAATGCCTATCATCGAAGCATCAGTAGGACGCCGGCGAGCGTTGACGCGACGAATCAGGAGGCCGTATGGCAATGCCTGTACGGAGGCGGCGGCAGCGGCGGCCTGCAGAAAAAAACGAAACTTCGCGAGGAAGATCGCGTGCGTATCAGTAAGACGAGGGGTCAATTCAAAAAAGGATACATGGCTAACTGGAGCGAGGAGCTCTTCACCGTCGTAGAGGCGCACCCGTCCGAACCGCCCGTTTATCGCCTGAAGGACGACGCCGGGACGCCGGTAGAGGGCGCCTTCTATGAACAGGAACTACAACGCGTAGTCGTTCCGTAGGACAAACTATATCGCGTGGAGGCGGTTCTGCAGCGGCGTCGTCGTCGCTCGTAAAATGGAGCGGTTAGCCGGCCTCCTTCAATAGTTGGATCGACGCCGCAGCGCTCGTGGACCTATAATAGCGCGCCGGCGGCATGCGTTGGACGCGCCACGAGGAATGCTAGCGGCTGCACGAGTCGTGCTTATGCAGGGGAATTTCCCTCCTCCCGTATAAGGGGCCCTGCTGTAGCGGCAGACAGCAGTGGCGCGATGATGGTCGACGAGGCGACGAGGGACGAACAGAAGAAGAAGACTACCAACGAGGACTCCGTCGACGCCGCTACTGGTTCAGAGCAGCCGACGAAGACTACCAACGAGGACCCCGTCGACGCCGCCGAGAACGCCGACGACTCCACCGTCCACGAACCCGTTCCATGGCGGCTCTGCGGTAACGAATGCCCAAAGGCCGAAATCGTATTCCTCTGTCAGGTCATCGTCCTGTACTTCGTCATCGCCGTTAGTATATACAATCTGACGCGGGGTCAAGGCGACTCCAACCTGTTGACGGCGCTGTTGAGCAGCTGTCTCGGTTACCTCCTCCCGAGTCCGTCTATAAGCGGCGGTCGACGACGACGACGACACGGCGAAGATGGCGGTATCGTCTGACTTTTACCTGACGCTACCGAGCAACGCGTCTATGAAGCGGCACCCCGAAAATACGTTGACGCATTACATCACGACGCTGCCGCGACGTTTCGACCTGCCTGGAGGAGAATGGGAATGCAAACTGGTGACGTTACAGTACCCGCATACGTGGTACAACGTGAAAGAGGCGGACGCCACCTTCTACCTGTCGGCCCCGCGGGGTGACCCGGGTCTTTTCACGACCATGGACGGTATCGAGGTATACCGACAGGGTACGATTACTCACGGTTTCTACAACAACGTTTACGTGCTGCTGCGCGAGCCCAACGAGGCGCTAATGAAATTGTGCACCGATAAGGTCAACGTGCGTCTAGAGTACAGCGGCGTCTCTAACCGAATGACGCTGCGTATGTTGTCGGGTGTCACCTTTACCCTACCCGATACGAGCCGTCTGAAGAGCGTGCTAGGTTTCCATAACAACGTTATCGTGAGTCCCCCGATGATGGGCCCCGAACCGGAAGTCGTTATCGAGACCAGCCCCGCCGCGTACACGTACGCGTACGAAGGTCACAATACGGTGGATATGAAGGCGGGCGTCGACACCCTGTACGTGTACACGGATCTCGTGGAATCGCGCGTCGTCGGTGACGTGTACGCGCCGCTCCTTCGAAACATCGCCGTCTTCGGTACGAACGGTAGCGTTATTTCGGAAACGTTCGACCGCGTCCAATACGTGAAGCTGCTGCGGCATCAATTCGATACGATCGAGGTCGATATAAGAGACGATCGCGGTCAACCGAAACCATTCGAGCGGGGGAAGCTAGTGGCGACGCTTCACATCAGACGCTGTAAATCGAGATTGTTTTAACCACCATGCCGAACCCGTACGAGGACTACTACGTTCGACATGTCGGCGGTCAACTGCCGGTCTTCGTCGGTGGTCGGGGTCAACGAGGACATGGTCTGGGTAATATATTCGGGAGCCTGTTTCGAAGCGTCATGCCGCTTTTTAAGAGAGGCGCCATGGCGTTGGGAAAACGCGCGCTCAAAACCGGCGTGCACGTGGCGCGGGACGTCGTCGCCGGCGGCAATCTGAAAGCGTCGATAAAACGACGCGCGAAGGCGGCTGGCGTCGATATTCTCGACGGCCTATTGAAAGGGCCGGCGCCGAAGAGGAGGATAAAAAAAGTACCTATAAAGAAGCCGCGTCGAACGGCGACGACCGTCAGTAGACGGAAGAGAGGGCGTCGACCGGTCGATATATTCGACGCGTAACGATGGTGTTCGTAAATACAGCGTGCGAGGGCGTGAAGGCCGAACTGGACCTGTTCACCGGACCGATGACGCAGAAGAGCATCGAGAGCAGTCAGTGGACCGTCTACCAACCGCTGACGGCTCTCGACGCCGGCGGCCCTATCGAGTTCCTCATTCCGGAGTCGGGTAACGACTATACGGACCTGGCGAGCCTTCAAACGTTCGTCCGCTTCAAAGTGGTTCAGGGGGACGGTACCGATCTGGCGGCCGGCACCAACGTGGCGCCGGTCAACAATTTCCTCCATTCGATGTTCAGTCAAATCGACGTGTCCCTGAACGGTACGCTCGTGACCTCGTCGAACAATAAGTACGCGTAACGGGCCTACATCGAGACCCTGCTGAGTTATGGCAGCGACGCGAAACGATCGCATCTCACGGGGTCGTTGTGGTACAAAGACAGCGCCGGACACATGGGTTCGTAGCGCGGCGCGACCTGACGGCGCCCAGCGCAGAGGTGGAGATGATGGGACACCTGCACGTCGACGCGTTTATGCTAAACCGCCTCCTACCGAGCGGCATCGACACGAAAATACGCATGGTGCTCTCGAAGGACGCCTTCGCGCTCATGGGCCCGGCTGCCGCGCCGGGGTGGCATATCGTGATACGCTCGATTTGCCTGTACGTACGAAAAGTGAATTTGAACCCGGAAGTCCAGCTGGGTCACATCAAAGCGTGGACTTTGGGAACGGCTAAGTTCCCGTTGCGCCGCGTCGACTGCAAGTCGTTCTCGATAACGGCGGGTACGCTATCGCACACGCACGAGAACCTGTACATGGGTGCGATTCCGAAACGCATAATCCTGATGATGATCGACAACGCCGCCTATAACGGAGACTACACTAGAAATCCGTTCGACGCGCGGCACAACGACATAAACTTCCTCGCGCTCATCGTCGACGGACGTCAGGTGCCGAGCAAGCCGCTGCAGCCGGACTTCCCGCACCACCGGTGCATCCGAAGCTACATGAATATCTTCGAGGCCACCGGAAAGGCGGGCGAAGACGAGGGTATCGACATATCGCGCTCGGACTTCGAAGCCGGCTACACCGTCTTCTCTTTCGACCTGACCACCGACTGTTGCGACGGGGACCATTTCAACGTCGTGCGTCAGGGGACCGTGGGCGCTGAAATGCATTTCACGACGCCGCTACCCCGACCGATGAACGTCGTCGTGTACGCGGAATTCGAGACGGTGATGAAGATCGACAAGACCCGGAACGTCCTGTACGACTGTACGTCGTAACCATGGATACGTTCCAACTGATGCGTCGCCTGGAACGCGACGCGTACGCTAAACGCATCGTCGTCGGCGTCGTGCCTAAAGACGCGCTACTTACCACCGCCGCCGCCACTTACCCGATGGCCTTCGTGTGCAATACCGACGACGGCGGCGAACCGGGGGAGCACTGGGTGGCCGTCTACGTCGACCAGCGAGGCGTCGGCGAGTACTTCGATTCGTACGGTCTGCCGCCGCTGCACGCCGACTTCCGCGCCTTCCTGCACCGACACTGCGGCGAAGCGTGGACGTACAACGACAAGCGGTTGCAGAGCGTCGTCTCTAACGCATCTATTGCGTCGCCTATCTACTCCTCCGATGTCGCGGCATGCCGTTGACGTCGTTCCAGAACCTATTCGGCACCAATCGGGTGTCCAATGACTCTCGTATTCGATTGGCTAAAGCCATTGCTGCATTAACGCTTCGCTTTTACGTGTATAGTAGTAATAAAAAACGATGACAAACACATGTACGCAATTTTGTTTTATTACCCTACACTACATACATACATACATACATACATACATACATACATACATACAGAACCCTACCCCTAGGCGGCCAACCACCCCACCCCTAGGTTAGGTTAGGCGAGTTAGACGAGTTAGTTGTTGTTATACGAGTTAGACGAGTATCGGTGCCGTGGTGACGCCGTCGTCGAGCACGTGGCGTTTAGCGTAGAAGTAGCTCAACGCCGCGCGCTCTTGAACGTACGTCAACACGGACGAGTCTTTCACCTGGAAGCCGCGGTTCCAGCCGACGCCGCTGCGTCGGTCGCGCAGTACGGCGAGGAAAGTGTTCTCGTCGATGTCGGCGTTCTGACGTTTGCTCAGACCCTTCGTGCTGTACTTCGCGCCGTTGTCGCCGCCGAAGCAGTAATACGTCTTGCTGCACAGCGCCACGATTCCGTCGCCGCGCCACTCTTCTTTGAAGAGACCCGGCGTTCGACGATCGAACAGACATCGGCGCGCGCAGCAGTCGCCCCCACCCTCCCACGCCAGTCCGGCGACGCCGCATCGTACGTACGCGTCCACGTGCGCATCGCAGCATTCGGCCGGAAACCAGAGCGAACGATTCCGGAAGTAGTGTTCGCGCAGCGCTTCCGGTACGAGCGCGTCGATGTCGTGGCCCGCTAGGACGATGTACGCCGAGTCGGTGTCCATAGCGCAGTACTGGAAGAGCGGACGGGGAATGTAGGCGTCGACGAAATCGTAGTAGAACTCGAGCATTCTAAATTTCGCGTATTGATACACGAAATAGCCGATTTGGATAGGCAGGGCGTAGACGACGGTGCGCTTATTCAGCGCCACCTCGTACAGTTCGTCGTCGTTGACGACGTCGAGTTGCCGGAAGCGCCGGTTGTTGACGAGTTGCGAGGCATCGATCGGCGTGGCGTACTTGATATCCCGGTGCCGATCGACGCGCGTAATCGTTTTCCCGTACGAACTGTTGCCGAGTAGTTTTAAGGTGTCGGCGATGATCGATTTGTCGGGGTCGACCTCGCCCTCGCGTCGCGCCGTCGACACCGTGTCGCCGAAGCGGCGAAAGCACGCGATCGGCGTGTACTCGATCACCTGGTAGATGCGCGCGACGACGAGCCCGTGCTCCAGATACCAGCGTAGGAGGGGCGTGGCGAGCACGATCGCCGTGCCGAAGTAGCTACCGACGAGCGTCCGTTGAGGTCGGGTGAGTAGGTCGTGCGACTCGGCGTAGCGGCGCATGAACGGGCTGAGATCGTCGCGCGTGATATCGACGTTCTTGAACACGGGCTGCATTTCGGCGAACTTGGCGAGCAGCGCTTCCGGCACGGCGATATCGCACTGCACGAGGCCGAACAGAGAGCCGTCGCGTACACCCTCCAGTATCGTCTAGCGCGTACACCGTCCCGATGGTTGCCATCGTGACGCGTCGGGCGGTGTCGGCACCGCGGGGGGTCGCACGGCTCGCCACTGGCACTCCCACATTTCGACGACGACGTCGACGTGGCGGCGTAGGTAGGCCGTCACGGCGATCGTCTCGGCGTACAGCGTCGTCATCGGTCGACCGTTGACGGCGTTCGTCGTCACGTGCGTCTGGCACGTTGGGCAGCCGTGGAAGTAGCAGCCGTGAAATTGATACGCCGTTCGCGTGGCGGCGCACCAACCGTCGACTCGGTACTTGCCGACGCGCCTCTCGCGTCCGTTCAACTGGTGCCGTATACGAGTGTCGGTCCGTTCCGCTTCGTACGTCAACCACTCCCCGGCCATACGACCGTAGCGGTGCACGCGCTCCGCTCGAAAGCCGTTCTCGGCGCGTCGGCGCGTGTACCAACCCGTCGGCATCTCCCGCACCATCGCCGATAGATAGAGGCCGTTCGCGTCATAGCCTACTATCGAACGACACGGGTGGCCGCCGCCTCGAATCGATGTCACGCCGGCCTCGTGATGACGCGCGAAGATGATCGATGGGCCGCCGACGATCTGCGACTGCAGTAGGCGGTGCAGGTCTTTTTTTCGGTTCGTTGAACAGGGAGAAATGGATTGACAGCGGCAGGTCGTTGAATAGGTACAACAACGTCAATCCCGGTACGCTGATGGCGTCCTTGAACATGTCGATGCGCTGGCGGCGATAAAAAAGTACCCCTTCGTCGCCGCGCAGCCGTACGCTTTCAGATAGCGCTCGTAGCTGACACCGGGCGCTAGGTAATTAGTTATGTCGAGGAATTTCAACGTCGACGTCGTCAGGCACATGTAATTGTTCTGTCGTTTAATGGTGAACGCCGACGATGTGTGCTGCGCGTCGTCGGTTATGAGCAGTGGGGTCAAGTACTTTTTGACGACATTCAAATCGTACTTACCGCTGTTGAAACCCAGTACGGGCATTTGACGAAGGTGCGTCCACAGGCGGTCGGCGAGTGCGGCGTACGGTGACGCATCGTTGTCGTCGTCGTCGCACCGTCTTCGCCGCCAGTCGTCGTCGAGCGCGTCGAGCGCCGCGAAGACCGCGTCATAGCGGGGGCGAAGAGCCGCGCACGCCGCCGCGCTCACGGCTTCCAGGTCGTCGATGAGGCGGCGCGCTAGTTCGGCCGAATCACCGGTCGTGACGTAACAGCGCGCCGCTTCGTGTCCGGGCATGCTGAGCAGTTCGTGTCGCGCTAGCCACCGGCATTTGTCGGTATCCGGCGGCAGATCGTTGGCGGCAAAATAGCATTAAAAATCGAAGGTCGCGCGGTACGGATAGTAGCGCATGTCGTCGCCGCCGACGTCGATGCCTTCGTCGTCGAGCCGTTTAAACACGGTCGGCGTCGGTCGGTAGACGCCGCCGGGAAACACGTGACGAACGCCACCTTCGCACGTCGCTTCGTGACGTCGTAAATGCGCCGGGCACCGCCAGAGGGAATTGCCGCATTTCGAGCACTTGTACGTTTTCGCGTACGCGCGCAGGTCGATTATGTACGAGAAGTGCGTCTCGTACAGGTTGACGTTCAGGGTCGTGGGGTGCTTTTCGAGCGACCGACGGACTAGTTCGGTGACGCCGGCCTCCGTCAGTCGATAGACGGCGACGTTGATGCCGAAAACCGTCTCCACGCGTTCCAGTTCGTTCAGGCGCACGCCGTTCGACATCGTCGTCGATGCGTAGCGCGCGTGCAGTCGTTTAGCGACTCTCGTTAAACGGGTCGAATTTATTCTGGGGCTGTTCCGCGTTCCGCGTTGTCGACCGCCTTGCAGGTGGAGACCGATGCACCGGAAGAGGCATAGATGATCGTCGTAGGGCGTGCCCCGACGATCGTTCGTCAACGTCACTAAGTGCTTGTTGTTGCGCACGTAGGCGGGGAGCGCGGTGCCAACGCACCCGATAGGATGGTTTAGGATGGCGTTCACGAAGTAGGTGGCGTTCGTTACGAGCTCGACCACCCACCCCGAGTCGGGACGCTGCGCGATGACGTACTGTAGTACGTCGGTCGTGCGTTCGGTCGAAGCGTTCGAAGGAACGGCTATCGGTAACGAGGGCGGGCGTTTCGAGGAGACGACCGCAGCAGTTACAGGACGAATGAAAATAGTGGTAACGACCCGACACCTTATGGCGTAACACGAAACCATAGCTGACGTTAATTTTAAACGCGTTCTTTTGTTCGCGAATCATAACCCTCAGACGCGGTTCGAGCACCCGCGTACTCGTACAGGCGATCATTCGATAGTTGTAGCGGGACTGTACGGTACCGCGCGCTATCGACGTCTCTATGCTACGTCGATGTTCGTCCACGACGCGCTGTAGAGCGTCGTTGTCGACCGGTGGATTGGGACCGTCGGGAGGTGGTGACACTTCCCGACGACGACCGCACGTATCCCTCAGGTGTCGTAGCATAACGGCGCGCGTACTGTACGTTACGCCGCATTTCGGACACTCGTCTTTTTTCGCATAGCGCGCTATCCCCGCATCGTTTCGAACTCTTCGCGTGTCTCTCTAACATCGATTGTTGCGCGAAATAAGTACCGCATTTCGGACATTGCCATCTAGTAGGAGTCGGCGGCATACTTTTGGCTGCTACTTTTTCGAGCACCACTTTTATAACAGGGTGCTGTGGTGGTGGTGGTGGTGGATGTTGTACGGACATGCGCTGTGACGTGTGGACATGCGCAGTAGTGCGTTAAGTAACGTCGGGTGGTGGTGGTGGTGGGTCGATGTTGTGGTGTGGTGTGGTGTTTTGTTAAGTAACTCGGAAACGGAACGTACATTTTCAACGTTTTATTAAGCGTACCGTACAAGGTTTTCTTCCTATTAGCAGCAAAAGCGCAATTTTATTAAAACAAGCGCTTTTAAATAAATCGACAAAGCAACTTTTCTAGCAGTAATGTTCATGCGGCTTAGAGGCCGCTTCGGCACTGGATGTACACGTGAACGGCCGATTCTAGTAGCGCGCTGTTGACGAAATCGCGCCAGTCCGTGCCTAGCAGCCAGTCCGACACGAACTGGACCAGATAGAGTTCCCCCGCACGTCCCGGCTGCTGACCGGTCGTCTTAACGTGCAGTAGACGCACGATACGCGTGAAGGTCGGTATCAACGATTGATGTAGACACGTCTCCAACACGGCGTTGAATTGTCGCGTGACGAGGTCAGACGCGTTGTCGTAGCACTGCGTGTACACACGAGTCGGCCGACCCGCACGATAGCCGACCATATGTACGTATAGGCAGCCTTCGTTGACCTCGCACGCGCCGCATCGTTCGCGCGCCTTCTGCAGAATCGTCTCACCGAGTTGCTCGGCGAAGAGGGCCATCGCATGCCGCTCATAGCGGCCGGTCAACTGACCCCGACCCGACGCGATGACTTGACGTTGTATTATCATCACTTCCGGCGGTGTTGGCGATGGCGCGTGCTGTATGTCGTCGTACGTCGGCGGTTCGATGTGTGGTACGCCAAGCGCCTCCTCGATGATAACGTCCAACTCGTTATCGCTACGCACGCACCCCTACAGCATAAAACATGTCCTACTAAGCTTCACTGTCAAAACACGCATTATAATTAGGCCGCATCTCGCTGTAGCGGTACATTGTCCATCGGTGTTTGTACGAACGATTCCGCATACAGTTTTTACACGCACCGCTTTGTCGTAGTTCAGTAGTAGGCTCCCGAACTCAGCGGCGTTTTCACGTTCAAGCCGTTCCGCCCTCTACAAATACACACATGATTAGTCCGCCGCCCCTTTTTTAGCAACACGACCCAGAAGCACAGCGTCTATCGTCTCACTATGCGCCACTTCCCGGTCCAGCAGCGTTTGTACGAACGCGGCAACCTCCGCGTACCTTGCACGCATCCTCTCGTTGTTCGCTAACATGTCCAGCAGCACGCGCCGGACCTCCTACAGAAGAAAATTGTCATGCTTAAAGTTTGACGCCGCTTCGTAAGCTGAGCACCATGCCATTATATAATTTTCGGCTATCTCGTCACTCGTCGGTTTACGTGTCAACAACGATACCAACAGTGGGCACTCCTACACAAACAACACAAGAAAAACACATTAGACATCGTCGTCGTCGTCGTATCTCTTCAGCGTACGCACCGTATAAGACGGCTCGCCTTGCCACGTCGTCTTACGCACACTGAGCTCCACTCTTGTGCCTGTTAATTCCAGCACAGTATCACGCAGTTCCTCCTCACTTAATTCCTCCAAGTAGTCGGCCCTGTACTCAACTAGATTAGCCATTTGCGTGTCAAACAGCGTTAGCCAAAGCTCATCTTCGTCGGCCTCGCCATCTCGCACCATAACGCGCAACGCAAAGAAACTCTTCCCCTCCCCCTGCTCACCGTGGGTTCGACACATCATAAGGGCGTCCTTGACTTGCCGAAACAACTTGCGCCGGCACCGGGCACATCCCATGTACGTGCACTTGTCTTTATAAGACACCGCTTCAATACGAACTGGCGTCTTAAGCTTATAGACGCCATTCTCAACGCACGCCAGTTCCCTCACACTCACCAATGTAGCGCGCGTCGACACCTCGGCGCTGCACTCCCGATCGAGCGATGCACTCCGCACAGCTGGCTGCTCCAACGACGCTTCGTCGGCGCCTCGCTTACGCCCTATTGACGGCACGAGAAGCACCACGGGGCGCTTAGCAGCTGCTCCGGCTGACGTCGATGCCTGCTGGCCGCCTCTAGTCACCACCTTGGACGCCTGCTTGCGTGGTGTCTTAGCCTTTTTCATTTCGGTTGTAGCGTCGGCCATTGTTGCGGCGGGGAGGACGTCTGCTGCAGCTGTAAAAGTCAGACCCCTTGCGTTATACACTAATAGCAATTTTTCAGTCGCTTTATACCCTCACAGCATATAGCGCATGCGCACTTACGGATAACGCCCTAGTCTACGGTTCTATTACAACATTACGCGCATGCGTTCTAACGCATACCTGCCTAGTATCCAATGTCTTTTGCTTTCGGAAAAAAATGAACGGTTATGTAGTGCGTTCGTTGACAAACGTTTATTTACAGCGAATTTCAATAAACTAATGACACTACACAATTCCTTATTCCCACTGATCCTACACAACGCTTAAATTCATGTTTTTAGTGGTTCGTGTATTGTTTTTGAAATGGCATTGTTCTAGCTTCACATTCCGATCGCGATAAGCTATCGCCCTATTAGCGTAACGCGCCGCAGCTGTTTCGCGTCACCATTCGGTTTCTAGTTATTCGCCAGGAAAAAAAATAATCGGTTACTTTAGTACATTCGTTGTCAAATGTGACTTTCACATCGAATTTCTCTAATACTAATACTCCACAGATGCCTGAGCCCTAACTAAGCGTATACAACGCTTCATTTCATGCATTTAAATGTTCGTTTATTGCTATTTCGATCTCTTTGCCTTCAATGTTTTACGTCACTTTCGCGCATGCGCACTTAACGCATAACCGACTTTAGGAAATAATGCAACGGTCGTTGCTCATTTTCATATCATCATGGCTGCTTCCTTGACGTCGTCTACGAAAGAGGCTCCCGCCACGAACGAACAGCGGTACGTTTTATTTATATTTATTTCTTATTATTTAGTACAGCGGTAAGTTTTCATTCTTTATTAATTAACTTTTATAACTTATTATTTAGTACAGCGTTAATTATCATATCTGTAATTCTTTATATTCTTTAATTACTTTTATATTAATTACAGCGTTAATTATCCTATCTGTAATTCTTTATTAATTACTTTTTATATATTTAGTACAGCGGTAAGTTTTCATTCTTTATTAATTACTTTTATAACTTATTTCTTATTATTTAGTACATTATCCTATCTGTAAATCTTTATATTCTTTAATTACTTTTATATTAATTACAGCGTTAATTATCCTATCTGTAATTACTTTTTATATATATATATATATTTTTTAATTGGGAAGGTCCTCATTAGTCAAATGCGTTATTCATATTTCACAGAATCCACCTGCCGCGACGTGGACCAAATATCAGCCTGCCGACACGGGGAAACGCCAACGATACGTCTGTCTGTCGCGTCCTCCCAGTACAACGCACACCTCCCGTCATCCCAGTCGAATTCCCGGGACCTTCAGACGATGACCCAGTCGACTTCCCAGGACCTTCAGACGACGACTACCTCACCGCCTCATTCATTGCCGACAGCGATTCCGATGATGATGATTCCTTCGGCCTCACCTCGTCATTTTCCGTACGCGGGGCCAATGGCTTGTGGTATACGCCAGTCCCCGCTAGCGAAGTATACGAGCGACGCGGCTTTAACTTGCCATTAATTCCAGCCGGTCGCTCAACAATGTTGCAACGTCAGTTTGACGAGGACAACTCACGCGCCGCTCGGCTACTGCACCTGAGCCAATTGGGGGGGCGAGGCTCTCAAGCAAACATTACGCAGGCCCGACTGCCTGGCTCACGCCACCGTGACTTCTATTAATAAAACATAACTTACACCATGTTGCGTCCATTCTTCTATCCACCGCATATAACCATCCTGCCTTAACAGGCCGCTGAATACAGCTTTTAAATGCTAAACGCATGCATGCGCTTCGTTTCGTTTTGATAGCGCCAGCTGTATAAAACATAACTTACACCATTTTGCGTCCATTCGTCTATCCACCGCATATAACCATCCTGCCTTAACAGGCCGCTGAGCACAGCTTTTAAATGCTAAACGCATGCATGCGCTTCGTTTCGTTTTGATAGCGCCAGCTGTACGGCTGAAATTAACGCCGTTACAGAGTCGGCTAGCCGCACGGTTATATTTAGAAACTAGGCCGCCGGATCATAGGCCACGGCTGCTGCTACTGCTGCGAGCGCGCGCCGCTACATAGGGTACAACGGGGTTATTTTCACACAATGGGTTTAGAGCGCAGCGCCCCTATAAGGGTTTTACCGTTGTGGTTATATACAGGCTTACATATATATATATATATATCGATAGGTCCTACGTTGACCGCTAGGGCTAAAATAGTCACTGGGATAACCGTTAGGTGGCGCCTCAAGGGGAAGGGTCATCAATCAAAAGTGACAGGCCATCAATCACGTTTTTTATAAGTATGTTCCCGAAAACGTTTAGTGTCACC
The DNA here is from genome assembly GCA_963995525.1 of Escarpia spicata. Classification (NCBI taxonomy): domain Eukaryota; kingdom Metazoa; phylum Annelida; class Polychaeta; order Sabellida; family Siboglinidae; genus Escarpia; species Escarpia spicata. The sequence continues at coordinate 8,933,924 of OZ023216.1, forward strand.
AAAACCCTTTGATCTTTTTTTATAAGTATGTTCCCGAAAACGATTAGCACGTTTTTTATGCATAGAGCGAGGCCTGAAAAGGGGCGGGGCGAGCCCCTGTGGTGCCTACATACTACTCACCATTTATGACCTGTTCCAAGGAGGCAGCCTATAATTACATATAGCATATGGGACTTTTTAAATATTAGCATGAATGTTAAAAAAACTGTTAATGTATCTTAATATTTTATGTAGGTTCTTTTGGTGGGAAAGCCAATGTAACTGCAATTATCAGTCAGAACCTTGCTTACTGCGAATTGTTGTTACAAATGTTGCGATTCAATTATTCCATAAAATAATGATCAACTTATTTTCATAGCCCAAATGAAGTGGACTCCGAAAATGACACGGAAGCTTCATGACAAATTCCATCATTGGATAACACTTGCAAGTCCACACCGGAATCTTCCAGGTAAATTTAAAATGTTGCAGATTGCTCCATATATATATACAATTGTGTTCAATACATACGTAACACTTAAATCATCCATTCAATATACATTTCCACGCATATACCTTTCGCTACTTTATCCGCCAAATAAGGCGCTCATAATCCGTGTTCCAAATATCGGCGTTTGACCACTAGATCGGTAGAGTCTATTACAACAGAATATATTTAAAATGATTAAATTATTATCCTTTCTCAGGGAAGCATCTGGTAGAAAGGTTCATGGAAGAAGAGGAACTAACAGTGGGATACCTGAAAGTGAGGACGAAGTTGCTGAACGAACAAAAGAAAGAGCAGGTACGGATTCGAAAGGCATTGCGATTCGCTTAGGTAATATATCAGGCTGGTTGTTATATGCTGGAGTAATAATGTGTTTGGTATATTCATCTAGCCGTACATGTACATTGTATGCTGAATATATATATATATATATATATATATTATATATACAGGTTTTTTTATTATGTTGCTTTGTGCACCCCTAAAACTACAGGTATTTTTAATAATTCATTTTGGAGATACAGCCTGTATTTCATAGTATTCATTTACAATACCTTGTTTGGTTAATGGATATAAAGTCGGTACACATTAAAACGTACGTAAGTGAATAAAGTTGGTTTGTATGTAATTGTGTTTGCACAATTTGCCTGTTTCAGATTTGAAGAATTGGGAGGAAGGAGAATCGTCCGCCGGAGATGAAGCCAATCTTCCTATCATTAAGGAAACATTTCCAATAGTTATTAATAAACAACACTGTCATATGTGTGTTAAGGGGAGACACCACAGCTAGATGGGATTTGTTTTAATTGCAAAATTAATGGAATTTTTTTGGACCAAGAGATACAGTGGGTCATACCGAGCAAAATATATATTGATTTTTTTCTACTGGACCCCCGTTTTCATGGCAACAAACAAAACATCTTGAATTAGAGCCGTTCCAAAAATGACAACTCTTTAAAAGTTATGGATATTTTTATCATAATGTTTTCATAATCATTATTGGTTTATTAACTCTAAAACTTGACTAAAGATATTTAAATGTTTGGAATATTTCTATTTTATATAAATTTGATAATTATGTCATTGTAATTTTGTTTTAATCAGCACATTTTTATACTACACTCCCAATGTGTTCCATAAAACAGGCATGTTTTTAGACAGTTTTCGGAGCACATACTGGTGAATACAACAATACAGAATGTGTGAATTCTTGATGCCAAAAATGTGACTTCCTGTAAATGGCCATAAAATAGTATGTAATGCGATTGATTACTTGATAGAGGTAACATGTAACCTTGAATACAATTGATTTACAGATACATAATGATTACAAAAGTGAACTTTACTGATAGCTATAGCAAAAGATAAAAAGCTATTAGAATATGGTGGAAACGCATTGTGAGTAAACATAATTTTAGGTGGGGTGTCTCCCCTTAATATTGCTTATAACACAATTACGTTGTGCAATTTTAAAGGTGTCTTGATTTACGGTATGTAAAACTGTATTTGCTTCAAGATGTCATTTAGGTGGAGATAAATGCAGAAAGAAGACTCAAAAACAAAGAATTTGTTCAAAATAAAGGAGATAATTTTGTAGTAAATGCGGGAAGGCAGCACATATATCAACATTGCCAACAATAAGATATTCTTCCCAACGCAGGAAATTTGGCACCTTTGTTGCCTTTGTCTTTGAGTTCGCACTAGGTTTTAAAGGGTCCTTTTCCGGTGGGATCTCATGATGTTGATATGTTGACAACCGATTTTGTGTTGCTGCTAACGAACGGTGTAAATAATATGTGTGTGTTTTCAGGTGGCTGTATAAGTAGCGTAGTTTGTGTTTTATCTAGAAAATAAAATACTTGTTTGAACGTACTCTGTTATTATGTCGGTGTTCGGTAGAAAATAATATTGCGTTTGTTTTTATGGCATGTCATTACCGATCGCATATAGGCCATGTATGCTGATCATTACAGAATATAATATTTGGCGCCAATTAAGCAACATCGAATTATGTATCGCACATATTTCTACACTGTTTCCAAGATCGATGCTAATAATCTACGAGTCATGTTACGATAAGACCACATTTGGTATACTTGGTGCACTCTTCCTTTGCCGCCGGAAAAAAAATGTGCACACTTTGGAAATTACTGTTGACACTATAATATTAGTTTACTAGCAGAGATACTCGGCGTTGCACGGGGGGAGGCAGTCCTATATATTTTCAAATTTAAGCCACATAAGGTATACAATAAAAACTTACCCCGGATGAATTTCGAAAAAATCTACGAACCACGCGAATGGGCCCGTTTGATCGCATGCCAAATTTGTGTCCCCTACATGAAAACTGACAAAGAATGAGGCATTTTAAAATTGTGATCCACAAGATCCCGACCCCCGGACAAATTTCGAAAAAGTATAAATCTACGAACCACCACATATATATATATCGCGGAAAACCCTCGCGTCGGCACTTAATTGCGCTTAGTAATGTTTGCAAATGATCTCTACTGTCACATATTCTTGTGTTCAATGAAGAGTATAAATGTACAACTGACGCTGCGTCTCAGTTACGTTCCATTTCATTGGCGAGCTTTGCGTGAGGAAGTAACGCAACCGTGCAGGTGATGTCTATATCTCTAACCCACACGACACACGAACCACGATGACCATGTACAAGGCACGACGTAGAAAACGCGGCTAACCTCGTCGCATGTGAGCAGAATTTAATTAACCGACGGTGCAAGATATTCGATATCCATCATTTATACGGCAGTGGCAGAAAACGCCGTCTGGTGTGCGGGGACACGGATTTTCCAGGAATCACTCGTGTATGTTGGTAGACAGTGTTCGGGGAGAGAATCCCCCCGTGCATTCAACATGTAAGCATCATGCGAGACTATGCATGTGCACAGCAGATCTCACAACATGTCGATTTCTCTTTGAATCTGTTCTGCGCGGTCTGTCTTTCAATGCCGTCCTAGTTGTCGCTAAGCATCGTGATAACGAGTTTCAGTTGGTGTTTTGTCCCGATGATCACAAAACGGATGCAGCGAGCTGATGTTTCTAGTACATGTTTCTTATTAATAATGTATGATGTGTGTTTGCGTGTGTGTGTGTGTGTGTGTGTGTGTGTGTGTGTGTGTGTGTGTGTGTGTGTGTGTGTGTGTGTGTGTGTGTGTGTGTGTGTGTGTGTGTGTGTGTGTGTGTGTGTGTGTGTGTGTGTGTGTGTGCGGGTGCTTGTGTGCGTGTGTGTGTGTGCATGTGTGCACATCTCTTCTTCACTAAGAAGGTAAAGCAGATCCCAGAGGAGTTAGAGATAGTAGATTATCTACATCTTCCTGCAAGAGAGCTTTCATGAATTATATAAGCAAGATATACATAATTTAAGATACTCTCAAAGTCACCAGGAACTACATGTGACTTGGATCCAATTCCATCGAGATTATCTTAAAGCTGCGCAGATCCGACCTGTATTGAAGAAGGCAAACTTGGAACCAACTGTGATGATCAATTATCGCCCTATATCAAACTTAAGTTTCCTCAGTAAGGAGCGATCAGCTGGCAGCCAAACAAAAATTAATGACGCAATACAGCAAATTGAAGCCTGCCTTGGCGAGCTACGTCAATGGATGTCGCAGAACTTCCTCAAGCTGAATGATGGAAAGACAAAATTCATTGTCGTCGGATCCAAACAGCAGAGATCAAAGGTCAGCATCACACAGATCAGAGTGGGCGATACCATATGGTTACTCTTTCGGACAGCGTCACGAATTTCGGTGTTATCGTTGATGAGAACCTTTACATGGCTAAACATATCGCCGCTGTATCCAAAGCCGCCTGTCCGTTAATTCGAAATATTGTCCTGACTCGTAAACGCATCAATCAGCCGGTTACAGAACTACTTACTCACGGTGTCATTACTTCTAGACTGGACATGCATGGGCAATGCTCTGCTTCACGGCCTCAACAAATCACAACTACAACGACTCCAGCGACTACAAAACACTGCTGCCAGGCTGGTCACGCTCTCAGGAAATTCACACACATCACACCTATCCTCAAACAATTACACTGGCTGCCAATCGAACAGATCTACAAAATGTCCATGCTTGTATTCAAGACAATCCACCGTGTCTCTCCCAACTACTTGTGCAACCTTGCCAAACAGTATGTGCCATTCCGTGAAAATCTGCGCTCTGCAAACAAGTTACTCCTAGTAGAACACAAACCGAAAAACTCGTGGGGAGCACGATCGTTTATATACTAGCCACATGTATGGCTTTGTATCGAATAAACATAAATCAATAAGACAATATCTAACTTTGCAAGCAGACAATTTATTGCAGTTCGCTTTGTCTTTGACCACACGCAGTGTTGCATAGCAACATTTTAATATCAACGGCGTATAAATAGTCTGAGTATATAATTATATATGATGACACGTTATGCATTATTACAAGCACGGATCTGGTGAAGTATAATAAATTATAGTAATAGTAATAAATTAAAATCAATTGCATTTGTTATGAACAATATACATTGGTCGTTGCTGGAGCGTGCATTGATCTCTTCATACAGTGCAATTTTCGCCATCACGTGATCATGATCATTATTACAACATGTGTGCAAAAGGTGCACATTTTCACAAACTCTATAACAAAACACTTATAATTCGCACAGCAGTTGACACGACAGTTAAAAGTTTGAATACCATCTTGATTGGTGGGATGTGATGTATCAAAATTAGTGTTAAAACAAAAAAAATGGAAATACAAACACACACGCACGCACTTCACAGATCCCACGAGAATCAACTGCAGAAACATAGTTTCACACGAACAAAACATGCCCCGCCCACCTAACACATAACATTTCACACAGTTGATCTAAGTTCTTCCATGTCTCCTTTTTATACATTCTATTTGAACCATTTATATTGGTTATCTCGACAACATACATTGCGTCGATCTACATGGCATATATTGAGTCTACGTGCCATGCATTGAGTATTAAGTGTAAGTGATATACACTGAGTATGACTGACATGCATTGAGTCTAAGTGACGTGCAGAGGACTGAAGTGACACACACTGATTCTAAGTGACATGCATCAAGTCTAAATGTCTACATGACACGTTAAACTATTACACTTGGTGTAACAAAGAAGCAATAATTACCTGAACATGCCAAATGGTCATATTTGCGGGTGGGAGCAATATGGGTACAGCGAGCAGTATTAGTCTTGCACAAACGCTTTGATTAATTATAAAGAATGGTCAACATTGTACCTAGTTGGTGGCCTAAAGATGACGCATATTTCTCTATTTACCAAATGAGCATAGGCATTTCAAATAAGATGATTAATACAAATATTTCAGTAGTATACAAATCCTAAACCATCAGGAAGAAGAGCTGGAAGCACAACATACCATAATAAAAGAAACGGTGACATCATGAATAGATGCACACAGTCATTTATAATCACACTGAGCGCCCGTTGAAGATTCTGGGTGGAATGCAATTTTAAACATGTCTTTCTACTGTTGTGCGAGGCTTAGTGTCAAATGTTGCCACAAAGCAGCTACAAAGAATATACGCCTGTCCAGATTAATCCTAGTTTTAGTCCAATATCTTCTCTCAGTGTAACGATTATATAAATTGCAAAATATATGGCAAACTAGTGTTTGTGCCAAGACTACATAATGTTTACATTTCTAACAGTCAACACCTTTGTACCAAGACACAACGTAACAACAACACAACTACTACAATGGCTGGTGTGAAGTCAGGACATATAAAATATAAAGGCATCATACTTATATATAGCGTGAATTGTTAGTTGGCTCGGGTTCGTTCTATCACAGTTTTGCAGTGGTTTGCAGAGCGGCTAGTAGGGCACAGCAAGAGAGTTGCTATACATGAACATATAGTTTTGCGCAGTAATGGCAGCATGGCTTAATGTTCCCAGACAAGTTAATTTGTTGGAATGAAAAGATTTGCTATGGGGTAAAGCGTAAAGTGCTTTGAGTGGTTCTACAGACTTGATACAGAGCTGTACAATAACTTTTCTAGCACAGCAACACAGTTTTAAACAATTTCGCTTTCAATCTATATACTGGATGGATTGAGGAACGCTGGCAATCACTGTCTCTTGGCAAATGCGACTTAGTACTCTCTTGGCTTGGTCAAAGGCACACGATGGCCCCAACATTGGGGATGTGGACGAATCACTGAGAAAACCTGGATATCTGAAGGGTATATCATCACTTGACGTACACCAACTGTCGAATCAAGTTTGAACAATGTAAGATACAGTCTTTGATGTGGATAGCAATTACACCAGCACCTATAGCAGTTACACCAGCACCTACAGCAGTTACACCAGCACCTACAGCAGTTACACCAGCACCTACAGCAGTTACAATTGTGCATCTGTCTGGTTTCTTGCTACACACTTTTGTGAGTCACAATGAAACACTACTTCCACAAACACATCATTGAATACGTCATCAAACACATCATTGAATACGTCATCAAACACGTCATTGAATACGTCATCGATCGAACACGTCATCAAGCATACGCTGTAGAGCAAGACTGAGCACTGGGTAGACACATTGCTGTCACAGTGGAATGACGTCAATTAGACGTAGGTCAGATTTCCAAGGAGTCTCCTGGTTATTGTGCCTTCAACGGTGACAGCTGAACTAGATGTCCAACCCAGTGATACAATTCTCTATTAGTTGTTCCTGGACAGACATACAACAATGTTTTAGTAGCAGACAAAGCCAGTAAACACATCTAAACATATACATTAAATCTGCATGTCTAATTTCGCAATCTGCATATGCTTGGTATCGTAGCACATGTAACTTTTCAGATAAACTTTCTGTCATTAATATTCAACAATAAAAAACATTAGAAAATACAAATATCACTAGTAACGATATCAACATTAATGTACATAATTGTCCTGAACATCAAATAATAATTACTGTGTTATATTAATATTGAATAAGAACAGATATTATAACAGCAATATACCTTTCAATATTGGCAGGAACACATATCATGGAAATATTTGTCAAATACTACTGACAAATATTACACTTCAATTTATGACGTGTACTTATGCCTATGGAACTGTATTGTTACAATTATACTATAATAATTATATATACTGTTGTTCTAAATATATCTACTATGAGTATATTTATTATATATTATATACACTCTTGTGTAAACAATAACAGTATACTCCTACAGTGCCTAGATATTCATAAACATGAACTCAGAGGCACATCAAATCTAGAAACTATAATTAATCATAATCGTGAACAGGGACAGGCAAGAATCATTATCTTGAGTCTTGAGTTTCTTATGAAAGGTGGCCATAGTTTCAGATGATTTTTAAGGAATCATTACATATTCTAGGTGCAGCTACAGAGAAAGCTTGCTTGCCTTTGTTAAGCTTAGTCTTAGACCAAAAAGTCGTGAGACAGAAGATATGAACTACCGATAAATGGGGATTTTTGAAAAATGCAGGAGATTAATGAAATAGAGTGGGTGTTGCAAAGATAGAAACGCGGAAGTCAACTGACCAGGGTGACAACAGAGGCTGCTACGGAAGCTGCTTGAGCATGGCTAGGATAGCAACACGAATAGCCACCGCCAACTGTCTAGCTGTGTAGGGCTTGTTGAGTGGTGGAACATGTATGAAGGCCGTACAGGATGCATTGACGTAGAGAGACGTGTAGTAGATATAGTCACACAGGTACCTACAATTCAATATGTTTTAGTCAAACAAACAGTATAGTCTGCAATCAGCTCAACATGATTTTATTGTGACATATATATGTATGTATGTATATAATGTTGTTTGAAAGGAATACACAGGAAGTTAAAACTTGTAATTAATGTATTTGTTTGTTAATCACATTACAGAAATGATTAGATGAATGTGTGTAAATTATACACATCCCAAATGGCTACACATACAAGAAGAAAAAAACCATAATTCACATAGTCATATTAATATGATTAGTGCAAAATAAATAGATGCAATCACACACATAATTATGATATATCAGAACCAGTTGCAATAATAAATACAATTATATATTAAAAAATAAAATTAAACTGGACAACTATGTACACTGTTAACACATGCATCCTATCATTGTAGTCAAACTGATGAGGTTATATTTTTTAAAACACTATCAGAGACTAAACACTTACTTACATATTGCATAGGTACTTTTGTGTGAGTTTATTTTTGAGACACTATAATTAACACATCTTAGACATCTAGTTCAAATTTTGCATATGTTAGAAATACGCTAGTTTTTATTTTTGAATATTTTAATATGTATGACTTACTTTAATGAACTTGGAAAGTTCCTTTAATCAGCTTAGACTGAAAAGGGTGTTAAATAAATATTCATATTCATAGGACTGTAAATGAATGGAACAGATTATTGGCTGATTGTGTGGGTGCTAGTAGCATGAATGTTTTAAAATAAAATCGACACGTACCCCAGAAGGGCGGGATACACGTAAATAAAAGAGTTGGACTCTCGATAAGCCAAAAGGCTTCCTTGTCCACCTGCCATCTAGAGTTAATTCTCTGGGTGGTAATCTTGTTAAATCTTGTTAAATCTATTGTTGAGATCTATCTACTGCAACTTTGTGCATGATGGCATAGAAGCAATCGTCTAGGTTCACAAAGTGTCTACCCTATGTTAAACACTACATTGGAGTGGTGCCTTAGCCATCACCACGTATAGCAGGTAAAATAAATTGTTATAGTGGTATAACCTACTGAATAGCACGTTATTGCAAATTGATGCTAATAGCCATTTGGAATCTTAAAAATAGCAAGTTCCACACTATAAAAAATAAAATTAGAAAGAGAAGCAGATTGCAAAGAAGCTGTTTGGTGTAACATAGTTACAGGAAACTCAACATTAACAGTTGGGTTAGTTTATCGAAGTTCAAACATAAGCATAGAAGAGAATGAAAAAATACAAAACGCTATAAGGGAAGTAAGCAAACAGGACTGTATTATTATGGGGGATTTTAACCACGGGCATATACAATGTAAATCTCTACAGAGTATGGGGAGTGAGGACCACAAGATTTTAGTTTTAGTTCAAGATACATTCCTTTCTCAACATGTGCTAGAACCAACCAGGGGTGAGAATGTGTTAGACATAGTTTTGTCCTCACAGAATGAATTAGTTGACAATGTCAAGATATGTGAGCCACTGGGGAGTAGCGATCACAACCAGATACATTTTACCATCAAAGTAAAATCAGAAAGGAATAGTAAAAAGCAGTACAGGAGAAATTTCCACAAAGGAAGGTATAAGGACATGAGGAAATATTTAGCAAAGATAGACTGGAATAACACACTGAAAAATAAGACGGCAACAGAAAGCTGGAATATATTAAAGAGTGAAATTAAGTGCATAGTCGATAAATTTGTACCCTTCAAAAAACAAGGAAAACGGTCCAAAAAGAAACACTTATCAAAAGAAGCCATTAGAAAAATTAAGTATAAACAAATGATGTGGAAGTCATATAGATGTACTGGAAATGATGAAGACTACAACAGTTATAAAGAAGCACTTAACCAAGCTACAGCTGAAATTAGAAATTCAAAGAGAATGAAAAACAATTAGCTACCGGTAATATATTAAACATGACAGCAAGAATTTGTATGCGTATGTTCGAAGCAAACAGAAAGTTCAAGATAAGGTCGGTCCTCTAGAAGATAGTGCTGGAAATATAATATCAGAGGGATTCTTAATGGCAGAAGACCTGAATGAGTACTTTAGTTCAGTGTTTACCAGGGAAGATATTAGTTCACTGCCAGTACCAGAGGCTAAGTTCAAGGGGGCAGATTCAGACTATTTAGGACAATTAATTGTAACCCCGGAAATGGTAACTAAGAAAATAATAAATCACTTGGAATGGATGGTATTCCACCCAAACTACTAAGAGTGCAGAGGAGAGCAACTAAAATTATACCAAAACTGAGGGATCTTAGTTACGAAATACGCCTAAAAAATGCGGTTTAACAACACTAGAGACCAGGAGATTGAGAGGAGATCAGATAGAAGTGTTTAAAATATTGAAGGGTTATGAAAATATTGATAGACATATTTTTTTCTCAGTTAAGAAAGATAGAAGGACTAGAGGACATGAACTTGCATTAGCAAAGGAGCAGAGTAGATTGGATATAAGAAAGTTTTCATTTTCACAAAGGACTGTAAATGAATGGAACAGATTACCTGCTGATTGTGTGGGTGCTAGTAGCATGAATATGTTTAAAAATAAAATCGACACATACCTCAGACGGGCGGGATACACATAGATAAAAGGGTCGGACTCTCGATATGCCAAAGGGCTTCCTTGTCCACCTGCCACCTAGAGTTAATTCTCTGGGTGGCAATCTTGTTCAATCTTGTTCAATCTATGTATGGTATTGCGGCAGGGGTGAAACATTGCTAAAGGCATAATGTTTGTTGGACTTCTCAAACACAATTATGAGACCAGCCGTTAGTTTATACGTTTTCATTCACTACATAACCAGAAATTGTCATTAGCAGAAAAACTATATTTTCAACTATCAAACCAACAGAACAGCAATCTTATAATTGAGATTTTGTCTCTAGTTTCACTATATCAGTTCACAAACATTCTGCATTCCATGGTATCTTTTATTCGGTACAATGTATTGCAATCGCCAAGAAAAGCAAGGCTGGACAATTTGTCATTATTTCTGTTTGAAAGTATAATGGAGGTTCATTTATTGGACCAAAATTGTAAGCTAGCTACCATTAGTTAAATTAGCTTGAAATCTCAGGTACCAAGATATGTCAGTTTACTGTAAGTCTTATGGATTTTCAGAAATTGTATGTACGCTTTTCTAAATAAACTAACTTTTTTTCAAGACCAACATAACAGGTTCTTCCATTTCCATGGGATCTTATATTTCCCCTTGCAAAGACAGAACGTAAAAGGGACTAACTTGCTTATTGTTTCTTCTGAGTTGAACAAGTGTTCACTTGATTGACTGACCGTCGGGTGCTCTAGCTGCTAGATGACTGTTGCCACCCTGACACTGACCAGTGCACGTAGTTGCCACCCTCAGCACCCTGACACTGACCAGTGTACACAGTTGTCACCCTGACACTGACCAGGGTACACAGTTGCCACCCTGACACTGACCAGTGTACACAGTTGCTACCCTGGTACTGACCAGTGTACACAGTTGCCACTATGAAACTGACCAGTGTACACAGCTGCCACCTTTACACTGACCAGTGTACACAGTTGCCATCCTGACACTGACCAGTGTACACAATTGCCACCCAGATCAGTGTATATAGTTGAACACTGACACTGACCAGTGTACGTAGTTGCCACCCTGACACTGACCCATGTACATAGTTGCTACCCTGACATTGACCTGCATACACAGTTCCCATCCTGACATTGACCAGTGTACAGAGTTGCCACTCTGACACTGACCAGCATACACAGTTGACACTCTAATACACAGTTGCCACCCTGACACTGACCAGTGTACACAATTGCCACCGTGATCAGTGTATATAGTTGAACCCTGACACTGACCAGTGTACACAGTTGCCACCCTGACACTGACCCATATACACAGTTGCTACCCTGACACTGACTTGCATACACAACTGCCATCCTGGCATTGACCAGTGTACATAGTTGCCACTCTGAAACTGACCAGCATACACACTTGCCATCTTGACATTTACCAGTGTACACAGTTGCCAAACTGATACTGACCAACATATACAGATGCCACCCCGACACTGACCAGTGTACACAGATGCCACCCTGACACTGACCAGTATACACAGTTGCCACCCTGACACTGACCTGCATACACAGTTGCCACTCTGACACTGACCAGTATACACAGTTGTCACCTTGACACTGACTTACCTTCCAGGATCCAGTGACACCACAGCATCAACACCACACTTTGAGTTGGTGACGGTCGTACACACAGTCTCCATGCGCAGGCCTGAAGCAATGCATTCGGTAGCACCTACATGGCAGCACTGGTTGTCGGGGAACAAGCCTCTGTTGTCACCCTTATCATAACCCTTATTGTGGGCTTGTTGTTCCAGCGTCAGTTCTTTGGCTATTCCAGACACACCAATGTGTATGACCAACTGAAACATAAGGACAGACATGCAAATGTGTATGACCAATTGAAACATAAGGAGAAACATGCAAACGTGTATGACCAATTGAGACATAAGGATAGACACACCAATATGTATGACCAGCTGAAACTTAAGGATAGACACACCAATGTGTATGACCAGCTGAAACGTAAGGATAGACACACCAATGTGTATGACCAACTGAAACAAGGATAGACACACCAATGTGTATGACCAACTGAAACACAAGGAGAAACATGCAAATGTGTATGACCATTTAAGACATAAGGATAGACACACCAATGTGTATGACCAGCTGAAACTTAAGGATAGACACACCAATGTGAATGGACAGCTGAAACTTAAGGATAGACACACCAATGTGTGTGACCAGCTGAGACTTAAGGATAGACACACCAATGTGTATGACCAACTGAAACATTAGGATAGACACACCAATATGTATGACCAGCTGAAATTTAAGGACAGACACACCAATGTGTATGACCATCTGAAACTTAAGGATAGACACACCAATGTGTATGACCAACTGAAACATTAGGATAGACACACCAATATGTATGACCAGCTGAAACTTAAGGACAGACACACCAATGTGTGTGACCAGCTGAAACTTAAGGACAGACACACCGATGTGTATGACCAGCTGAAACTTAAGGATAGACACACCAATGTGTATGACCAGCTGAAACTTAAGGATAGACACACCAATGTGTATGACCAGCTGAAACTTAAGGATAGACACACCAATGTGTATGACCAGCTGAAATTTAAGGATAGACACACCAATGTGTATGACCAGCTGAAACTTAAGGATAGACACACCAATGTGTACGACCAGCTGAAACTTAAGGATAGACACACCAATGTGTATGACCAGCTGAAACTTAAGGATAGACACACCAATGTGTATGACCAACTGAAACATAAGGATAGACACACCAATATGTATGACCAGCTGAAACTTAAGGATAGACACACCAATGTATATGACCAGCTGAAACTTAAGGATAGACACACCAATGTGTATGACCAGCTGAAACTTAAGGATAGACACACCAATGTGTATGACCAGCTGAAACTTAAGGATAGACACACCAATGTGTATGACCAGCTGAAACTTAAGGATAGACACACCAATGTGTATGACCAACTGAAACTTAAGGATAGACACACCAATGTGTATGACCAACTGAAACATAAGGATAGACACACCAATGTGTATGACCAGCTGAAACTTAAGGATAGACACACCAATGTGTATGACCAGCTGAAACTTAAGGATAAACACACCAATGTGTATGACCAGCTGAAACTTAAGGATAGACACACCAATGTGTATGACCAGCTGAAACTTAAGGATAGACACACCAATGTGTATGACCAACTGAAACTTAAGGATAGACACACCAATGTGTATGACCAACTGAAACATAAGGATAGACACACCAATGTGTATGACCAGCTGAAACTTAAGGATAGACACACCAATGTGTATGACCAGCTGAAACTTAAGGATAGACACACCAATGTGTATGACCAACTGAAACATAAGGATAGACACACCAATGTGTATGACCAACTGAAACTTAAGGATAGACACACCAATGTGTATGACCAGCTGAAACTTAAGGATAGACACACCAATGTGTATGACCAGCTGAAACTTAAGGATAGACACACCAATGTGTATGACCAGCTGAAACATAAGGATAGACACACCAATGTGTATGACCAGCTGAAACATAAGGATAGACACACCAATGTGTATGACCAGCTGAAACTTAAGGATAGACACACCAATGTGTATGACCAGCTGAAACATAAGGATAGACACACCAATGTGTATGACCAGCTGAAACATAAGGATAGACACACCAATGTGTATGACCAACTGAAACATAAGGATAGACACACCAATGTGTATGACCAGCTGAAACTTAAGGATAGACACACCAATGTGTATGACCAGCTGAAAAATAAGGATAGACACACCAATGTGTATGACCAGCTGAAACTTAAGGATAGACACACCAACGTGTATGACCAGCTGAAACTTAAGGATAGACACACCAATGTGTATGACCAGCTGAAACTTAAGGATAGACACACCAATGTGTATGACCAGCTGAAACATAAAGACAGACAGACAAATTTGTATGACCAACTGAAATATAAAACACCATAAAATCATTGTAAAATATTAAACACATTGTGTGCAAAAAACATTTTATTTCCTTTTCCGATACCCAAATGTGCAACTTTCACTTAATTCAAATGCGAGATTCATGTGAAAGATATCAGAGTAGTGATATTTTACTGTTCGCTTTGCAAAAACACCTGACAACACGCTATTATGAAACCTGAAAAAAATGTATTCCTGAACTAACAAATCTTCCTTACAAAACATGCCTAGAAGAAAGTAGTTTAACACCACATACAGAGAATCTAAGAGGAGTTTAGGTAGATTTTCTAGGATATTCAATGATTGTGAAAATATTGATAAAAGTATCTTTGTTCTCTATTACGAAAAGTAGAATTACTAAAAGACGTGAAGAAATATTAATGGAGGAACACTGTAGGTAAGATATGAGAAAGTATTCTTTCTCACCACTGAATGGAACAGACTATCTGCTGACTATGTTGGCCATACTGCTAGCAGTATGAATATATTTAAACACAAAATTGACAAATACCTCAGAAGAGTGGGGTTCACATTCATAAAAAGGGGGACTCTTGATAAGCTAAGTTGATTCCTAGTGGGCAATCCTGTTAAATCTTATTACAGATGCCTATTCTTTACTTTTGTCTGGAGCTCAAAATTACCCTGAAGCTGACTGTCAGCAAACATATCGTAGATCTACGTATCATAGCTCCGGCTGCAGAAATAACACACTAAAACAATGCCTACCTTTGGTTGGTACTCTTTCCATAATGCTGGCACAAGTGTCTTGACAGTGTCATATTCCACTGGTATTTCCCGAGTGACTAGCATGAAGTCATCAACGGTGACAAGTTTCTCTAATTCCTGAACCGCCTCCCAGCTTGCATTCACATTGTGGTTGCCGAAAGGACCAAAACCTTAAAATCACACACACAAAATTTTTCTTTACAGGCAATCATTAATTTCATGCAATGTTTTCTACCCATCATGTGCTTAAGACGAACACTAACACGTGTTTTACTTGCATGCTAGGTTGCGCCACTGTAGCAATATATTTTCCCTCTCACATGTGATGGCGGTCAAACCATTCCTACATGCGTAACATATTTGTTGACTTTGTGAACTTAAGTGACCGCTACTTAGATAGGTTCGTTTTTTAAACTAGTCTGAAACAAACAGAGAAAAACAAATCACAATGAGGGAGGTTAATTAATTCAGTTATATATTATAGAAATAGTTTCAAATTATAATAACTTACAAATCGTATTACTGTTTTCCTTATTATTTTTAAATGTAACAGGTAATCTGTTTATGTTTCTCGCAAACTACCAAATGCCAGGTAAATATTATTATATATATATATATATAATAACTTTTATATAAATATATATATATATATATAAACAAGTTATCCAACTTTGCAAGGTGACATTATAAAAAAGCACTTTCAACATAGAGGCATCTGTGCCAATAGATATCTTCAAATTCAATCTTAGGGAGTGATCCCTAAAACCTAAAGATGCACTGCATATGACCCCCATTTAAAAAAAAATATTATTGTTGGCATAATTCTGAACAGTGAAAATTTACCACCTCCAAATCTGCAACACTTATATCAAGCAAGCATGGTACTTTCACATACAAACTGCAATAACATGAATATGATCCAAAATGTATGCGTACGTCCAGCATATATTTCCAGATGGTATTACAGTGTATTATGTTTATTACAACATCAAACAACAATTAAAATTATATGTTGAACCCACCTAGTTTAAAATTGAAAACTGTCAAACAAAAATGTCAGCTCCTATACAGAGATTTGCTTACACAGACAAATAAACAAACAAACAAACAAACAGAGACTGCACTCTCATTCATTATAAACCAACAGGTAAGTTTATAAAATTTTTGAATTCATGTTATCATTCAGTGCAAATATTATAAACAGTTTTTAATGTCAATGACAGGTCATAACATCTCTTTAGATAGTTTCTAAAATGAGTCTTTTATAAATAATTTTGTTTACCATGTAGACACCGAGATATTGCTCAGTAAATTTCACCACATTACTCACCAGTAACGAGAACAACAAGTGATGGCTCTGTATTGTCTCCCATATTTTCCTAATCAATTCTTCTCAATCCAGTCAGTGGGTTAGACACCTGAATCAGGCCAGGACATGTGTTTCTGAACTCTGGTTAAGAGAGGTCATTTATGTACACAAAATCCCAAAATATGTTTTAATAAGCAGAAGAAATGGGGAATGATTTGGTCATCACCAAAAATAAACATAATGGGGAAAATAAAACGATATGGGACCAAGCTGTTCATAGGCACGAACACACATTATAAAACATACATGAAAATATAAGATATGTTTTTAAGAAATATATTCTCTGGTAAATATAATATTAACATTTGGGAAGCATTCAGCCATGCTGCAATTAGTGCATGAAGTCTACGCATATGCAAATATCCACCACTGTCTACAGCCTGGTACTCATTTATACAGCTTGGTGAAGTGGAGCAATGTGAAGTGAATTAAAGAACTTGTCCGATTAGGTTCAAAACAGCAGCAAGAGGATTAAAACCTGGAATCTCTCAATCGGGAGTCTGATGTTCAACACATCATGCAATCCTGGTCCACAAAGATAAGTCACCAGATGACTGCAAAATTGCACTATGTTTCCTACTGAACAAAGGGTGGCCACAAAGTCCCAGAATGTGTGTATCATGTGTATACCCGGTACATGCCAATTAAACTTCTTTGGGAATCTCCAAGATTTGTTCTGAAACTACCACTCTCCTGCAAAAGATGGCAATCTCTCGGATTGTAGGCTTTTAGGTGCTGTTGTTGGCTTTTTGTTGGAGGTCCCAATGGGGGGAGGGGGACAGCTGGAATTTTTTCGTGAGCTTCAGTGGATGGGAAGGGGCATGGTAGTTGAGTGGTTGAGCAGTCAATGTTGGATTGTCAATCAGAGGAACTAGAGTTAGAATCCTGATGCCATCCAGTCAGTGGTTCGGTACTTTTGGAAGATATACTATTAGCTATATATATCTGGCGTCTTTGTCATGGGAAGTAAAAGATCCCATGCAGAGAAATGGAAAAAAAACATGTCATGGATTCACTGAGCTAGGATCTCATTCTCTAAACTCCTACTCCCAAAGTGCAGAATAATTATGCAAATGTTTGTGGGCATCTATGAAAAGAAGGGGTGTAGTTGTATGCTTTTTGGTTAGCCTCACATACTCCTTGATTTTGAAACTCAACCATTGGTGGGTGTAGATTTATGTAAGTCACAAGAGCTGTGGTTATAGATTTAATAAGATTTAACAAGATTGCCATCCAGAGAATTAACTCTAGATGGCAGGTGGACAAGGAAGCCGTTTGGCTTATCAAGAGTCCAACCCTTTTATCTACATATATCCAGCCCTTCTGAGGTATGTGTCGATTTTATTTTAAAACATATTCACACTACTAGCACCCACACAATCATCAGATAACCTGTCCCATTCATTCACAGTCCTTTGTGAAAATGAGAACTTTCTTATGTCTAATCTACACTGCTCCTTTACTAATGTAACTTCATGTCCTCTAGTCTTTCTATCTTTCTTAACTGAAAAAAACATATTTCTATCAATATTTTCACAACCATTCAATATTGTAAACACTTCTATCTGATCTCCTCTCAATCTCCTGGTCTCTAGTGTTGTTAAACCACATTCTTTTAGGCGTTTTCCATAACTAAGATCTCTCAGTTTTGGTATCATTTTAGTCGCTCTCCTCTGTACTCTTTCTAGCATATCTGTGTCCTTCTTGCAGTATGGCCCCCACGCTTGTATACAATATTCTAAATGAGGCCTAACTATTGTTTTGTACAGCGGTATTACTAGTTCTTTTTCTTTATATGCTATATTTCGCCTAATCAATCCAAGGATTTTATTTCCTTTTGAAGCTGCAATTCCACACTGCTCTGAAACCTTCATGTCAGCACTAATTGTCAGCCCTAAGTCTTTTTCTTTTACAGTAGTACTTAGTACAGTTCCCCCCATTGTATATTCTAAATATTCGTTCCCATGTCCTGTGTGAAGGCATTTACATTTATAATTCTTCTAAATTCTGACAGTCAAAATCTACTATGTCCATTGAAAATAGCCGATGATAAGAATGCATGAAAATTAACAAGAATGCTAGCACACCCATATAATATGCAATGCCTAGTATAAAAGGCTATATATAGTAATATATATCGGGTGATCTGCACTTCAAACTAGTCATGACATGAGGTCCAAATGTGTCCTATATATATATATAAGTCCTAACAGGGTCTTAGCATATGCACTATGTATATCACATGACGTATATGACTGTGACTCGTTCATAGACAAGACAGAGTAGATCGAGATGTCATTAACTTGATTAAGTGATTCACTCATTGTCACATTGTCATGTGACATTGTCATTGTCATCGACTCACCGAGTTTCATACATTTGTGATTTGACATATTCAAAATCCAGTTCATTTGCAGAATCACGGCTATGCACGCAGTTACCCAATACACACCAGTGCAAATGCAAAGGCGATCCGATTAAAACGGCTTGCGCGTAACGTAGAGTTAATTTATCGAAACATTACATAATTCTGTAAACATCGCAGTTTGTTTTTGTTTTCCTAGCACCTGTTCCGTGTTGTTGATCAACTGTGTTTCAGTATGGTCTAAGTTATATGCATTAATGTCATTGGTCAAACCAGACAGTAAATATTATAAGGAACTTCTGTGTTATATGTTTTATTTGGTATTTTAAAAATAATATGACCACTTGCGCCAGGGTGGCTGGGACGTATATGTGTTAATGTTTGTTTATTTTCTCTAGTCAAATTTGTAAAACGTGCGGGACTATTTCAGAAAGCAAAATATCCAAAATGGCGAATTGTAGATGCTATTTATTTTTCACATTATTCGCAGTTGTGCTTATTAGGACACAATTTATGTTAAGCAGCGGTTAGTTTGATAGGTGTTGATGTTTCATAGATATGTTTGCGTAACTTGTTTTTATGTGTTAGACTATGTGGCCTTACGATCTTTATTTATTGTAAATGTGTCTATTATCGCCCGCACGAAAAGTAAACAACCGAGGCGATCGGTATGACTAAAAGGCGCACGACCACGCGTGACCAAAATGTATGTAGTGTTGGTAACCAAGTGGGCTGTTGGCGGCACGAAGGAGGTATGTGTGTGCAGCACGCCAAATTTCAGATATATTCTTCGCATTGGTCGGAGTGACAAAATACGCAACTTATCATCGCTTGGGCTTTGTGGTAAATCCAGGTGGCGCTACTGTACCAAGACTAAATGCTCGTCCGGAAGATCGAATAAAATGCTTAAATTGTGTAACTCCTGGGTGATATAAAGACTCAAAATGTTTAATAATGCATACAAATCATATATATATATATATATACCATCAACGACCAAACTATCTACCAACACATTTATATTACATGGTCGTTCGTCAACTTTGTGCACCTTTTAGTCAAACCCGATGCGATGGCGATGAGCCAGTTTAAGTTCGACTAACACTTAAGTTTAAGTATGATACCTGGCACAACATCTGTTGTAGATGGTTTGGGCCAGGGTGTATTCGCTTTCTATACATTCGTACACAAACACACACACACACACACACACACATATACATACTAGCTGAGTTACCCAGCATTGCCCAGGGAAAAAAGGCAGTCATATACATCCTTAAATCATTTGCACTGAAATCTAAATACAAGTATTGTTGACATAATTATGAACACTGAAAATAGACCAAACTTCAAATGCCCAACATTTGACTTCCAGTCACCCTAAGCCCATCCCAAATGTTCCCAGCCTACCCACATTAATAAATTGTAACTGGTCACCGGCCTAGTTGTTAGGACAACCTTTTGCCAGAAATCACATGCACTCACCCGTTTAACTAATGTAACAAGCAACAGGCAGCTGGGTTACATGTCCAGGATTTTGTAACGTTAATAACATAAAAACTAATACATTTGTTTGCATACACCCAGTGACACATTTGTACATGGAATAATTACTTGTACAATGATATAGAAAAACATTAAATTGGCTGGAACTCCACAGAATTGTTGCAGTGTGTTGTTTGCTAGAAGTAGCACGCGCTCACAGGGCTGACACGGCGAAATGCTTACGTGACCAGTGACAGGTAGACCTGGTGCATGTTAAGCGCTGCAGATTTTCAAATGTCAATAACTTAAAAACTATTAAAAATTTCTGCATACATCCAGCAACATATTTGTAGATGGCAGAATTATCTTTACGTTGATATAAAAAATTTATTCCCAGACGAATTTAGAAAATGTCTAAATCTAGACCATCTCAATGGGCCTGGTAGATTATAGAGGTGTATATATAGATCGATATATATGTAGATAGACAGACAGACAGATATGTAATATATGCAAGGTGGGTTAGAGATAGAGACCACCTCTCAGTGAGTTCACAATACAAGACAACATGTCTTTTTTCATTTCCCTGTGGAATTTTTTACTTCCCCTGGCATAGAATGATAAAAACCAAGTAGAAGGGACCAACATCTTCTACTGTCTCTCTCAAAAGACATGCTGTGTGGGTTGAACAAAATTGCCCAAGTTTCCAAACAGTAGCCGATATTAGAATTTGAACCGTTTTCCCCTCAACCGTCAGATGCTTGTCCACCCTCTGGTTCACTTTGCTTGCTGTTCAGTTACTATTACCAGTTAGAACTTAGATGCCTTCAGAAAGTGTTAGCTAGCGTCTCCCCAACAAAAGAGACTAGTACTCCGGGGTATCTCAGCTGGGGACTCCATACAAGAAGTACCTACATACGTGGTGGTATGGTTATATGATGCGTGGGGACTATGGACATTGTCAGTGTCACAGATTAGTCCTCATACATACAGTCATTGCAAACTTTTACGTTGTTTTCCTCACTAACAGCGTCCACAGAAGTAACAAAGAGTGAGATGGTTACACAAAAGGATACATCAGCCACCTCGGTGAAGACTTCCTCCAGTGTCCTACCTGTGACACCCACTCAAATAACCCGCACAATGACATTCACAAAGGTTCCTCCGACGACCTTCACGAGGCCTCGTACAGACAATGGCCGGCTGCCAGACTACATACACGTGTGTCCGAGTAATGTCAAATGCAGCAAACTTGGTGGAGACTGCATCGATTGCGACTTCAATATCAACTGTTACCACGGGAGAAATGTCTCGGTGACATGTAAACCGAAGTGGCGGGTTGTCTGCACGGTGAGATATTGGTAGTCCTCCTCAGATATTGGTAGTCCTCCTCAGATATTGGTAGTCCTCCTCAGCAATCAGCAGTATACAGTTATCCATTTGTTATTCAATTTTTTCATATTACACTGTATGACACATGTTATCTGCCATCAGCCTTGCAATAGGTCATCAGTATTGTAAATGAATGTAAGATACAGGTCTGGTGTCAATTACATTGCAGTGACAGTGTAATAATACTAATATATTACTATTATTATTACATTTGAAGCTATTATTATATTTTTTTCATTAGAACTCTACAATATACAGTATGCATAAATATTTTCGACAAAACATCAGTAATTTTTAGTATTATGACTAAGTCACTCACAGGATAGAAGATTTTTATTTCAATACCAATACTAGAATGAAAAACAAAATAAATGTCTATGTCACTAAATGTGGCAGATTATGATCAGTGTAATTAAATCATACTGCTCTACTGCTGCTTGGTGGACAGTTGGTCATTGGCTAAGAACAAATACAGGTACATTAGGATGTTTTTCACACCTTTGGTATGTTAGGCTTAATAGTTTGCAGGCAGCCACTCAACCCATAGGCTTGTTTGAAATAGATAGTTGGCAAGAGAACTGACTTCAAACCACTATTGAGTCCTTTTAGCTGTGCAGCAGTCACAATGTCCCAGTGTCTCCTGCTATGTAAACTCATGAACTCAAGGGTGAAACTCACTGAGGGCCATGAATCATGGGGGGTAATCATAAAACCAGAAGAAATTAGTGGAACCCGTTTTTCGTTGTAAATAACTAAATAATCAGATAACATTTAAGCACGATTAAAATCAAACTTTGATGTGGTTGAAATGTTCTACAGTAATATAAAAGTAATAGGTCAATTACTATTAGGTACCGCTACATTGCTTCCTGTTACTATTACCACTACAATTACATTGTTTTGTTCAACCTATTACTTTGATAATGGTAATTGTTACTATTACATATTGCCATTTCCCCAGGCCTGGTAAGAAATAGTCAACTTTAGAATACAATCTACACATTTGTTGATTAAATTCCGGAATGACTTAAGTTGACTTGTTTCTTTCATTGCACAGGGACCAGCAAATTTTACGCGCTGGTTCAAGTGTCGTTACTGCTACCAGGCACCACACTGGCAACACCGGTGTATGAACACGACCAAGTGCCAAGTGCTGCAAGCCCCACAGCAGTGGTACCAGGCGAACTGTACCGTTACTGTTGATATCTTATGTCTTGGTAAGTACACGTGGTGATGATAATGTCACAGATTTCATTGAGGAAAACAGTCGCGGATATAAAGTAACATTTTATATTGAGAAATAGAGTAGCAAAAATACAATGTTTTGCTAGGAATATAGATATATATATATATCCCTGTATATACATATATATATATGTATAGTAATACTGTAGCTTGGAGGCACTGAAAGTGTGTCTCCAACCAGGTGCCGAAGTCCACTAGCCTCTTTTTATGTTCAGTCTGTTCCATTGACCACTGGTCTCTGAATGACCAATAAAAAGATAGTTACCCATATACATCAGTATATATAGGGTTATTTACTTTTATCAACGGACAAATGAAGTGGTCAGGTATACACCAGGTGGCACCACAAGTTCAAACTACTGCCATCGTGATAAATGCTGCCCTGTGTTTGTTTCTCCACAGACGGGTGCAAGCTGCTGTATTGTAATACACCCGGCATATTGGTTGAATTTCAACATCTTAATAATTGTTTCAGTCTTTCTTGGCAAATTTGTTGCTTTTCATTCCGATTCACAGCATCTACAAAGTCAGTCAGCAGTTCTCAGCAGTTTTGTGCTTTTCATCGGTATTCACATACATTTATTAAACCAGGGATGGTAATATTTACGCAGGTCGGAGGCAATTCTATAAGATGTTGCGATGTAACTGGACATCAGGGAAGAGGTGGACAACAGCTCTAGCACTCAGGTATGGTTGACCATTTCTGCCTTCAGCACACTATTTTGCGCAGTAAGTATTTCTTATGACAATACCTACCTTTGATAGGACATAATTAATTCCAAGGGATTGACTTAATGTTGTATGCAACATTAAATAAGAAAGATATAGATTGTACTATATAACCAGCTGAGTTACCATGACAATGCATGACAAGAAAATACACCTATTAATATTTTATAATTAAAGCCTAGATCAAAACTAAACCAAACACTGTAAAATCTTATAATTTAGGTGGACCTTTCGATGTTTCATTACCAAGCTTTGAATCTAGTGTGGTATTGGTAGAAATTAAAACCCAATGATTGATTCAACAGTCAAGGTTGGCACTGAGATCACTGTCGTAGTACACTCCTAAAAAGGAAGTTTATGCTAATTAGGGCCTGTACACTTAATAAAATGAATACGGTATATATATATATAATGTCATGTTGACATTTGTGGATTGATAACCCGTCCAGAAATAGTACATTCTTACCCAGGCAGTTGAGGTGGTCTGTGACAGACAGTACTGATGTTTTGTTTGTGCCCAGGTGAAGATAAGAAACTCTAAATCTACAAACTACCCTAATAGACCCACTAGCATGCCTACAAAACTGACACAGATATGCTTGGACATACAATAAATCAACCAACCAGTCAATCAATCATCTATTATTTCCAACAATGAAACGGCACACATTCAATCATTACATAATACAACAACATTTCCAAAATGTAAAAAATAAAATAAACAATACAGTGTTGATGGAAAGGGGGTGGACAGAAGTGTGCCACTTACCTGTGGTTCACCCTCAACCAGTATAGTTATGTATGATATAAACACAATATCTTATAATCAATATAATTTACAAATCCATATCTAATGCATAATAATAATAAAGTCTTATATAGCGCTGTATCCTTAGTTCTGTTTAAAGCGATTTACAAACAAGTTCACATTTATATGTCACTCATTTAGGTAGTGAAAGTGATTTTAAAAAGGTGTGTCTCCAGTGCCGTCTTAAACGATGCAATAGTGTCACACTATCTGACTGACTGGCAGATTTTTCCAAAGTACAGGGGCCGCTTTGGAGAACCCATGGTCTCCGAAAGACTTGAGGTGTGCGGTTGGTACTGTCAGCAGACCAGCAGAATTTGATCGGAGGGAGCGTGTGGGCTGATATTCAATAAGAAGTTCGGAAATGTATTGCGGTGCAAGTCCGTGGAGTGCCTTGAAGGTGATCAGGAGAATTTTAAACGTAATTCTTTCTTGGATGGGAAGCCAATGGAGATATTTCAGGACTGGTATTACGTGCTCGTGTTTCCTTGTTCATGTGGTTAGACGAGCAGTCGTGTTCTGAATGCACTGCAGTCTACGTAGCTGACACTTGTTAATTCCGAACAGCAGCGAATTACAACCATCCAGTGTGGATGTTATAAATGAATGGATGATTTGTTCGGCAGCTCCTGGCGTAAGAAATTTGATGATTTTACCCACATTTCGGATTTGCAGACCAGAAGATTTACAGATGGCACTGACTTGTTGATCCATTGTAAGTTCAGCATCGAACATGACCCCAAGATTTATGACACATGTACTGGGGGTCACTTGGGCATCTCCAATGTCGATCTTTGTTGTCTTAGATATCTTTCTGCGCAGTCAACTGAACTTCATTTTTTTCATCATTTAATTGAAGTTTGTTTGCTGTCATCCAACCGTTGATGTCAGCAATGCATGTTTCTAGCTGAGATATGGCAACAGATGTGTCGGGATCTTGAATGTTGTGTAGAGCTGCGTATTGTCAGCATAAATATGACAATCCAAGCCATGTTGTTGGATTTTGCAACCCAGTTCACCAGCTGTGTATAATATGGTGAACAGTGACTGTCCCAAAGCTGACCCTTGCGGGACACTGCATGTCAGCATGGACACTTTCGAGATGGCTTCTCCAATCTTAATAGCTTATTTGTATACAGTGCCTACACAATAATTGTTTGATTATAATTGCTCATTTTCGTTTTACATGTAATATATAGATAGAAGAAAGAACTTATTAAACGCTTGTATGTTCCTGGAGCTAGTGGTGCTTTCATGCAACGAATTCCATAGTTTTACTCCAAACAGAAATGCACATTGATTTTATGTTAGTAAGCACACAATGACTTTTGAAGGTATCTTTTAGTTGCGCACCATGTCTTGAGACAGTTTAATTTTTCAAACTGCTCAGTGGTACATTGCGATATGTTTGATACATAATGATCGCTGTCCAAAATTTGACTAGGCCATTTTCAAAATACACAGTTGTTTAAAAAGGGTGCTGGTATGCGCTAACCATTATGCGTCACACACAAGACGAACTACTCGTTTTTGCAGTATTGTAATACACTTAATGTTTGTAGCCTAGGTCTTACCCCATAATTCGGTACAATCAATCAATATTCAATCAACTAATCTTGACTTCAGACCAAAAAGCGATCATGCAGTATGCATTATGTCCGTCGTAAAAAATTATAAAAATAGCAGTTTATTATATTATATATATTGCACTTATCCACTTTACTGTTTCCTGTAATAATGCATTTAGGATTATGCACAGCTTATCTATGAGGTGTAGCAATATTCTGATGTTTAATAGTTCTGGCACGGACTGTTGTAATACTAGATTTATAAAATGTATCTACAGTCTAATGTGCAGAACATCTGCATCTACCAACAACGTATTCAAAGTATCAAACACAGCAATGGTTACAACACCTGTATTTCGCAGCAGGTGCATAAGTGCAATATATATATAATATAATAAACAGCTATTTTCATAATTTTTACGACGGACATAATGCATACTGCATGAACGCTTTCTGGTCTGAAGTCAAGATTGATTGATTGATTATTAATTGATTGCATCTCTCTCTTCAATCCACTTCCTGCAACCATTTCAGTGATACTTTCTTGTTTAGAATTATTACTTACAGGCTTTTGATGGGCTCTGCTTTTCTTGAGTGTCTTTCTCAGACATGGGACAATTCAGTGGGGACCAGTTCTCCAGATGGTGCCAATGTGATTGAGCAATCTGTTGCTCCATGTCTGGGAATAAGCTAGAAGAATTTTTTTTTTCCAAAGCGAGGCCCATCTGTGCAAAAGGTAATTGAGCTAGATGTGTAAGACCTGAGTGAAATTCGTTATTAGTAGAAGTGAATCCTCTGGATTCTCGTCAGTCGTGAACTAATACAAAACTGTAAATCTGACCCAAATCCTTATTTATTTATTTGTTGGTTTTGTGGACCATTTCGGTTGACACATCTCGTGAGTCAAGTGAAGTCATAAAGTACCCATTTTCTAACCAACTTTGTGTTGCAGCATAATACACATGCATGCACACCAGACTTGGGGCCGAGTACATTTTCATGAGTACAAGTACGAGTACGAGTACTTTGATGATGGATGAGTACGAGTACGCGTACATTGCTAAAAGCTGAGTACGAGTACATTCTCACGAGTACGAGTAAAAGTACGAGTACATTTTTTTTAATATAAATATTAAGTAATAACGTATTTAAAAATTATTTAATTAATCTAATTTATATAACTCAACACAGGTGAATACGCAATGGCAGCTGATACATTTGTTATGAGGAAAACTAAGAACAACCTCTATTTCATCAACAATGAAATTCACTTAATTGGCATTCATTTCAGTGGCATCGTATGATCTTATCATCTATTTGCCATTGCACCGAATGAACATGAGTTGTTCACAGGTTGTGTCTTTCAGGCTGCACCGTTCAGGGCAGAATACTTTCTCGGCTATGCTAAATACCCTTTCAACTGGGGCTGATGAGGCCGGCATGCTGAGATGATGAGGGACCAACTGAGATAGAGTTGGAAACCTCAGAACTGCAGTGGGTCACTGTAATGATCTGTACATTGCTGGCTGAGGTATTCTACAATCAGCAATCTGCTGATATTATAACTTTGCAGTTTATATTTTCTGATCATAGACTACTAGTTGTTGAGAGGGTTACCACATAACAGGCTCAGCATCCCCTTTGGACTTTCTTAGCCAGGCTGCTGGCATGGGATTATACTAGTGTAGGAGGCGGCCTGACTTGAGCTACCTTACTTCTACAGAAGAAGACTGGCATTTCTTGTTCTTAGCTGTTAGCACTGTCAGCCACTGTCAAGTGGCATGGTCTCCAGACTACATCAAAGGCATTTCCTGTCTAATTGGTAGGTTAACTGCTAATTGGCTCTTTATGGACATCCTGGTGGCAAACAAACAGGTTTATGGCCTGAACTGATAGCCTACAATTATTGTTTGCTGAAGAGGGTGTTTCTGGCTGGGAAAAGATGCTGCCATGTTTGGGTATCACAGTCATGGTTATCAGAGAATGAGGATGTACTATGTGTAGGGATGGTAAGGTGGTATTCTATCCGAATTAACAAAGTATTGGAAAAAAATTTGAACATTTAAATATTTCAGGAAAGTTTAATTTTATAACCAAATATATTTATTTTCCCCTGTACATATTAAAAAAGTACTTAGATGTACTCGTAATATACTCGTAAAATCTGAGTACAATGAGTATGAGTACGAGTCCATGACCCATAAGTTTCATGAGTACGAGTACTTCAGAAATGTACTCGAGTACTGAGTACTTTGGCCCCAGGTCTGATGCACACACACACACACACCACACACACACCACACACACACCACACACACACCACACACACCACACGCACACCACACACACACACCACACACATACACTACACACACCACACACACCACACACACACACGCCACACACCACCCACACACACACACCATACACACATAAACACACACATAAACACACACACATGCAACACACAAATGTGTCTTAGTTAATCAAAATTTGTATAATATAACTTGAACATTTCACCCGGAATAAATTATTAATTTATGTTTATATTGCATCCTGAATGGGCAAACAACACAGTGATATTTTATCCTGGTTCACTAAAACAAATTTGGGCAGTCAGGACGTGGAACTATGTACACTTTGTACTATCTAATTTGATTTTATAATAGCAAGTACATACTGTATTGGCGTCAGTAGGTGTTATAGTAGTGGCGGCTCATGGTGGATTGGCATTCAACTAAACCTGATAATGGATATTTTATCATTCGCAAGGTGGCGCCACAGATATACGATTTTCGTTTTTGGAGACGCTACAGTCTCGTTGCGAAGTAATTTGTCTGGTGTACGTTTATTATGTTTACGTGTACACATGTTGCGGCAAATAGCTCGGAATTGGTTTCGTGAAGTTTGTTTTTGCTATAAAAATATCGTAAACATTATACAACACAAAATAGTCTGCATTTTGATTTCGGTAAAATGGCGCCCGCGAAAGCCGTGGCCCGAGAGACGTGTACATTCCTGTTCAAATGACACATCCTGCGTTGTGTGGTGTATCAGCTGCAGCATAAATATTTGGCTTGTTTACGACGTCACCGCAGAAATATAGTGTTCTACTCCTAGGTAGTAGTATATACGTAACGTAAAATTACAAATAACTCTATCCCTAAAATTAGTAATAAATGTCAACTGTAGTTGACGTAATATCTCCACTGTTAAGGATACCTAACATATTCGTTATTCTTATGTGGTTAGATATTTTATTTGGAATTAAATTCGTAAAATCCCTTTAAATGTGTGTCCAATGCGTGGCAACTTATACTTGACCCGCATGACGTGGAAGTGCGAATTAAATGCACGTGTTTCAGTCTGAATATGGCGAACGTAGCTGACATATGTTACAGGTGTTCCGGGCTGTCTCCGTGTCATGACATTCTAATGAGTGCTGTGCGTCTTGCACTTAATAATTACGCTCACTGCGGGTGTTGAGGACTACTCACTGTGATTTAATCTGCATCTCGGTAGGATCGCGTCTTGTTTCTCCGCTTGTCTCAATAACTAACTGTCCACCAAGCAGGTGGAGTATCAGCGTTCTCCACGAGCAGTGTTTCGCTATACTTATAGAAGCAGTTCGTAACCTTTTTTGGTCGCGAGGGCACCCTTTTAAAATAGAAAGCTAACGTGACGGACGGAGTCGGGAAGATCGTACGATTTCGAAAACTTTTAAAGGAAATTAGGCCTTCGCTAGTTTACGTCATACCTCTGATAATTAGGAGATAGACAATGCAATATTTGACTGTGTAAATGTACTTGGAACATTTCCATATGTAGTCTGAATAAAACGGGTTTATTCTGGTGACGTTTTATCGGCGCTAACCTTGACGAACTCATTACGTCAGATGTCGCGTGACTGTGAAATCCATGTGATAATGTTTTATTATACCACACGACGTTTCAAATTCATACATCATTTGGAATAAATAATTCCAAATTTTGAATAATAAATAACAGATACCCCCCTGTCTTCCGATGTAAGGATCAGACAGCATGACGGCGGAGTGAATTTGTGTCGCCAGTGGAAGTTTTTGGCGAGTCTTAAGGGGGTGCAATTTGAGGTTATTGGCCCCCCTAGACTCCCCTCTCTTGATCGGCGCCTGGCCTGTCACATTTGAGACATTTAGACAGTTCAGTTACACCCCCCGAGCCGATGTTTTAGCGAATGCAAACAAGGAAATCGGGTTTCAAGTGGGACATCTGAAATGTTTGTTAACTAACATTTACACCTGTGCTACGTGCTAACGTGATCTCTGCACACCAGTCACGTGTAACATGTTTTGTGAAAGTTGATCCTTCTCACTACAGGGCGACGAACCCGGTGTCCACTTAGTGGATGTGTCTGCTTACAGCCATGATGACGTGGGGGGGGGGGGGGGCGATACTGATTACACCAGTTTCGGTACTCTTAGCAATATCGCCTTGTTTGAAACGTGAAAGTCAGGATGAGCTCATTATTATCCAAACAACTCGCTGCCTTTCAAGTTACGGCGATTTTGGATTTTGGCCAACCGTGGCTGATGTTATTTTGTAAAAGTTCTGAAAATAGAAGTCATTCATAGAGCGTGCACTACCGCGGAATGGTCTGACCGGTGATAATTATTGCATTTGATATTGGACACGGGCATCTGAATGGTTCCCAGCCTCCCAAGGGAAGAATCGCGACCGGGAAGACATGTACGCACGCGCGCGCTCAAAAACACATTCACGTTTTTGTTATCCCTTGACGTACCTCTTGCCAGGAAAAAGGTCACGTGATGCATAGGTCAATTGTTTTATACTCTCTTGGCAACATTCTCTGGCGACAGAGAACACAGTTCTCAATATTGAGTTTGAGTAGGCTAAATTCAATCATTGTGAGTGCAATGAATACGAAATGAGCATTTGCGACCTGCATTCCGCTGTAGTTATGCTCGACGGTGGCGTAGTCGCACACGTAATCAAGCCCGTTGTCCTAACAGGTTTGTTACTACGCCACCGTCTCTTTCAATTTTTCATTTTTCATGGTTCAGTCAGTGCGACAATGCTCCAACGTGGACAGTGCACTTCTATGGAAGCAGAAGGAGAAGAAGTAAGAAGTAATGAGCAGTCCTGAGAACTGGATATCGCGTTATATAAAACACCTACCTTTAGATACAAGTTGTATTTACCAGTGGTGAGAACGCGAAATTAAAAAGAGCCCGAATTAGCGACCTGTGAATACGACTTGAATGTTGTTGTGAACCAATAGTCACAGCAAATACGAGCGTATTGGACCGCAGCAGTAGCAGCGTTATGCAGTGCACGGCAGAATCTGGGTTTCAAAGCACGTGTGCATGCATGCATGTTTAGATGTATGTGTGCAAAATATATTCAATGTTTTAACGTTGTTGGGAGAAAATAAGACATTAAAATAAAGTCGACTCTCTGTATGGAGAGGACCATGTGGTGGACCGTGTCAGTACATGACCACATTGTGTCGTGCTTAGTTCCGGAGGCCATTCATCCTAACCAGACGAGGAAAGAACGGGAACATTATGTCTCAAAGTCGTTTCTTGTAGGCAAATGTTTCTTACAGCATCAGTTCACTTGTTTAACGTGTAGATGTACTTCTTCACGAGATTGTACCGACATGTACACGAGTGTGTGCGAGGAATACCGTGAGTGCGCGCCGTTATTAAATCGTCTTCCTCGGTTGGTTTAGCCAATCGCGAAGCTGGTTAAGTTATGTCAAAATATGTATTGCTTGAATAGTTTAAGTAATAATATCAGCAGTCGGTCTTTAAAAAGTGTGTCACTTATTTAGGTGTAATCGCCGTGTCTAGAGCAGGTTTTGCATATTGTATTGCCAAGCAAACGCAATGGACAACTTGACGTGCCCTTTGGCCTTCAGTTGTGATGTCAAGCCAAAAGGTTGCTACGGATTTTAGTTCATGTGTTTGTTATTCTCGTTAATGTATTCCTGCAAATATTTGCACAGGGTATTGCATTTGTGTCTGTACTATGCTCATAATTTATTATAACAATTACAATGTTAAGTTAAAAGTACACTTACTGCACATCATCTTAGAAACAACAACATATGTTGTCATGGCGGCGTAGGACACGGGATTATTATCGGCTTGATACGTCGGGTTGGAAGGCGTCTAAATGCGAATCACTGACTGGCGCACAGCTAGTGCCATCATAACTGTCAGACCAGTCTGACGGGTGACGCCACGACATCGGCTTACGCAGTTTACACTAATGAGAGGCCAGTGCACATGAGCTTTGATAACCTGACCACTACTGATGCATCCCGATCTTCTTTATGTTGACCAACTCGTTAAGCCGCGGGAAACACGATATGTGTGCGCGTAGATAGACTGCAGTGTTAGCTTACTGGACCAGTCCTCTGGCAAACAGGAAATAACTGGATTACGTACACTAACATCGGATACCCGTACCAAACCGCGAACGTACGTGCCTCTGTGGTCACTGACACCGCCACTCTCATTATATATTTGCTCGTCGTCGTATCTGCTTCCGTTATGAAGTAATAATTATTGTTGATGCGTCTAGGTGTATGATTACCCATAGGACGCGTTTGTGACGGCATGCTGTTGTATTGGAGCGCTGGCCTGTCAAGATCGCGTAGGTTTGCCTTGTGCTGTGTACTGTAGACACAGTTTCGTTCACCATATGCACACACCATTCCACACCTTTGTTCCGTGGTGTTCCTGTTTCCCGAGCATGTTTTATCTGGTTCCTGTTACGTGGAACATTCCCCGGGCGTTACCCCCGTCATCCCCCTCAATGGAAATATATACAACAATATACCACGATCTTCTCTCTGACAGTTCTTGGTGCAGACACAGAACACGCGTCCAATATTCTACATGTTCTTCTCTCTGACAGTTCTTGGTACAGACACAGAACACGCGTCCAATATTCTACATGTTCTTCTCTCTGACAGTTCTTGGTACAGACACAGAACACGCGTCCAATATTCTACATGTTCTTCTCTCTGACAGTTCTTGGTGCAGACACAGAACACGCGTCCAATATTCGACATGTTCTTCTCTCTGACAGTTCTTGGTGCAGACACAGAACACGCGTCCAATATTCGACATGTTCTTTTCGCTGACAGTTCTTGGTGCAGACACAGAACACGCGTCCAATATTCTACATGTTCTTCTCTCTGACAGTTCTTGGTGCAGACACAGAACACGCGTCCAATATTCGACATGTTCTTTTCGCTGACAGTTCTTGGTGCAGACACAGAACACGCGTCCAATATTCTCCATGTTCTTCTCTCTGACAGTTCTTGGTGCAGACACAGAACACACATCCAATATTCTACATGTTCTTCTCTCAGACAGTTCTTGGTGCAGACACAGAACTCGCGTCCAATATTCTACATGTTCTTCTCTCTGACAGTTCTTGGTGCAGACACAGAACACGCGTCCAATATTCTACATGTTCTTCTCTCTGACAGTTTTTGGTACAGACACAGAACACGCGACCAATATTCTACATGTTCTTCTCTCTGACTGTTCTTGATACAGACACAGAACACGCGTCCAATATTCTACATGTTCTTCTCTCTGACAGTTCTTGGTGCAGACACAGAACACGCGTCCAATATTCTACATGTTCTTCTCTCTGACAGTTCTTGGTACAGACACAGAACACGCGTCCAATATTCTACATGTTCTTCTCTCTGACTGTTCTTGATACAGACACAGAACACGCGTCCAATATTCTACATGTTCTTCTCTCTGACAGTTCTTGGTGCAGACACAGAACACGCGTCCAATATTCTACATGTTCTTCTCTCTGACAGTTCTTGGTACAGACACAGAACACGCGACCAATATTCTACATGTTCTTCTCTCTGACAGTTCTTGGTGCAGACACAGAACACACGTCTAATATTCTACATGTTCTTCTCTCTGACAGTTCTTGGTGCAGACACAGAACACGCATCCAATATTCTACATGTTCTTCTCTCAGACAGTTCTTGGTGCAGACACAGAACTCGCGTCCAATATTCTACATGTTCTTCTCTCTGACAGTTCTTGGTGCAGACACAGAACACGCGTCCAATATTCTACATGTTCTTCTCTCTGACAGTTCTTGGTACAGACACAGAACACGCGACTAATATTGTACATGTTCTTCTCTCTGACTGTTCTTGATACAGACACAGAACACGCGTCCAATATTCTACATGTTCTTCTCTCTGACAGTTCTTGGTGCAGACACAGAACATGCGTCCAATATTCTCCATGTTCTTCTCTCTGACAGTTCTTGGTGCAGACACAGAACACGCATCCAATATTCTACATGTTCTTCTCTAGGACAGTTCTTGGTGCAGACACAGAACTCGCGTCCAATATTCTACATGTTCTTCTCTCTGACAGTTCTTGGTGCAGACACAGAACACGCGTCCAATATTCTACATGTTCTTCTCTCTGACTGTTCTTGATACAGACACAGAACACGCGTCCAATATTCTACATGTTCTTCTCTCTGACAGTTCTTGGTACAGACACAGAACACGCGACCAATATTCTACATGTTCTTCTCTCTGACTGTTCTTGATACAGACACAGAACACGCGACCAATATTCTACATGTTCTTCTCTCTCACAGTTCTTGGTGCAGACACAGAACACACGTCTAATATTCTACATGTTCTTCTCTCTGACAGTTCTTTGTGCAGACACAGAACTCGTGTCTAATATTCTACATGTTCTTCTCTCTGACAGTTCTTGGTGCAGACACAGAACACACGTTCAATATTCTACATGTTCTTCTCTCTGACAGTTCTTGATACAGACACAGAACATGCGTCTAATATTCTACATGTTCTTCTCTCTGACAGTTCTTGGTACAGACACAGAACACGCGACCAATATTGTACATGTTCTTCTCTCTGACAGTTCTTGGTACAGACACAGAACTCGCGTCCAGTATTCTACATGTTCTTCTCGCTGACAGTTCTCGGTGCAGACACAGAACACGCGGCACTCAAAACAAGTATAAACTGTAAATTAAACTAAAAAAGTAACAGTTATCGTTACCGTGTGGTAACGTCGCATGCACACATACCACAACCACCGACCCACCGCCAATCCCACGCCCCACCCTCCTGGTTGTAATGTTGTGATCAATATAACGTTTGATGATTGCACTACCTGATAACATTAGTTAGTATCTCTGGTCGATAATTTGGTTACGTTGCGTTCATGTCACAGTTTGCGTGGTTGACCGGAAATTGTCGAGTTTTGTCCCGCGCACCATTGCAGAATAGAACCGAGTACCCTTTGTTGATTTTTTTTAATTGAACACGAAATGATATGTAAAATAAATGACTTCTTGCTGAACCAGATGACGGTTATCCTGGAGTCGAGTCATCAATTACGACTCGTGACTTGTCTGCAGTGTGCCACATTAGAAATTGATTGAATGGTTTAGTTGACATTTCGGGATGCCGGCTTTGTGAGTGGATACCGTAGAAATGTCAACATTTGAGTAGTTTAAAAGGCGAATATGTGATGTTTATCGATGTTTTAAATAATACGTACGGCGCAGGAATCGATGCTGCAAGGTCGGGATGGTTCCGAGACCGGCGAAACGGCCGCAGTAGTGCAGCGCTGTCTTCCCGTCGAGGTTACATTATATGAATCCATTTGTTGGGTTCGGTGAAGGGAAGTGCGCATAATTGGAATGCACTGTACAGTTTGAAAGAGGACCACAACAGGTGGACGCGGAAGTATCAGTGCAGTGGAACCCCACTATTAAAGTCACACTCGGGTCTGGGCAAGTGACGTGAATGGCGAGGTGACCGTATTGGCAAGACTAATATTTCCATTACTTTACCGTTACGTAAATAATTTGGGACTGCCCTAGGGTGACCTTAATTGCGAGGTGGCTGTATTACCGAGGTGACCGTAAAGTGATGTTCTACTGTATTACACAAAACTACTGTTTGCTTTTTCGTTTTCCCCGACAGTGTCAAATGCGAACTGCGTTTCCCTGTTTTCTATTTGGCAAGCATTATTGATTGATATATAAACAGTAAGGATTTATTTGACAGTTTTTGTGACATTGGTATGATTCTCAATAAAAAGGCTCTACCCATCTGTGCTGGATATCGCAGTATTCGTGACCAAGCAGTGTTCGTGCCGTATTTGGAATAATCCACGTTTCACTTCACTGGGTATTCATAATTATTAAGATGTACGTATTGACGAGGAGGCAGTCTGACCAGACAAACACACTTGGCCGTGTCTAACCTAGCTGAGTAGGACGACCCCACGGCAGACCGACTCTACCAGCTGCAGTTGTTAGATACGTGTTGCATGTTTATGAGTACGGCCAGTCGCCAGCTGATTACACGTGTGCCTCGTCGGCCTCTATGTCGTCTGTCTTCAAACACAGCTACCTTCTGCTTGTGGACGTGCACACTGCAGACTCGCACGCACGCATGCACAGGCAGACATACTCGCAGACATAGACACGCGCGCACGCACACACGCGCGCGCGCACACACACACACACACACACACGTATCGACTGATAGTAGGTTTCTTGTTTGCTATCGGAGGCATGTGTCTGGAAATGAAGTTGAACAGTATTAACGATGATTTCCCGGAATGTCACCATTGGTTCATTTGTTGTATATTGAATTACCAAAACTGAATTACAAAAAGCATCTTGACCACCGAGTCAACAACGAAACCAGCAGAAGAATAGAAAAAGAAAACAATGTGCGACACGTAACTAACTTAATTCAGTTTACGCTTTATTTCCAAACAGAATACAGCGTGCATACAGTAGACCTAATTAATTTTAAAAATATTGTTTAATGGAAGCAGAAGTGCACGAAGTGTTACTTATTAAGTACTTTATCCCAGCACCAATGTAACATAACATCATAAATAGCAAACAAATAGATTTTATCTTGTTGGTAAACAAACAGCGTATTTGCAAACGAAATCTAAATCCCATTAACGTGTTAACGTTTCGAACTATTGCGGAACCGTTTAATTAAGGAATAAGACTATTTATTTTAGGCCTATCGTCCTTGATCTATGGTGTCTTTTATATTTGAGAGAGTTACTGCACTTATTGTATAATAGTCTAAATAACTCTATAATTGATAACCATAATCAGATATGCAGTTAGTACTTAAAGTTGTTCGTGCATAAAATAGGATATATGTTTTAATAACGTACGACATTATAATGTAATGTAATTATTACGTATAATCTTAAGTACTAACGCTGGTAGCCCTCACAGTACCAGCGTCTTGCGAGTTGTCGGTTTGTCCAAAACGAGGCGCCGAACA
Source organism: Escarpia spicata (assembly GCA_963995525.1). Classification (NCBI taxonomy): domain Eukaryota; kingdom Metazoa; phylum Annelida; class Polychaeta; order Sabellida; family Siboglinidae; genus Escarpia; species Escarpia spicata. The sequence goes on from OZ023216.1 coordinate 8,971,889, forward strand.
GCTACGGATACGCCTGGCATGTCTGCTGTCGTTATTGCTGATTCCGTGATCTCACTTGCCCGCACTGACGAATGCTTCCTGACCAGCGAGCTATGAGCGACCACCGACCGAACGTTGCGTGATAGAATGAAACATTTGTTTTCGTACAACGGCATGTGAATGGGATTAGTGGTAGCAATGAGGTTAATTATGCGACGTGATACTCCAATGCAGCGTGGTAAACGTGATGGTTTTTCCCAACGCGTAAGCTATCCTGAGTCAAAATATCACACCAGCAATCTCGAAATCTAGGAGTTTTCTTTGATAACAAAATTAGACAACACATTATCTCAGCGTGTCACTGCTGTTTTTATCATATCCAAAAGTTTCGCTGTATTCACCGGTATACATCATTTTCTGTCGCTAAAATTTGACTTGACTATTGTACTCAGGACATAGGAATGAAGATGTACAATCTACCAATGGGGTGCTGTACTAAGGACTACTGTAAATGAAAAGGACTTAGGGTTAACCATTAGTGCTGATATGAAGGTTTCAGAGCAGTGCGGAATTGCAGCTTCAAAGGGAAATCAAATCCCTGGAATAATTAGGCTAAATAGAGCGTACAAGGAAAAGGAACTAATAATACCGCTGTACAAAACAATAGTTAGGCCTCATTTAGAATATTGTATTCAAGCGTGGAGGCCATATAGCTGGAAGAACATATATATGCTAGAAAGAGTACAGAGTAGAGCGACTAAAATGACACAAAAACTGAAGGATCTTAGTTAAGAAATACGCCTAAAAGAATGTGGTTTAACAACACTAGAGACCAGGAGATTGAGAAGAGATCAGACAGAAGTGTTTAAAATATTGAATGGTTATGAAAATATTGATAGAAATATTCTTTCATAGTTAAGAAAGATAGAAGGACTAGAGGACATCAAGTTAAATTAGTAAAGGAGCAGTGTTGATTAGATATAGAAAAGTTCTCGTTTTCACAAAAGACTAAATGAATGGAACATATCATCTGCTGATTGGGTGGGTGCTAGTAGCGTGACTATGTTTAAAAATAAAATCGACACATACCTCAGAAGGGCGGGATACACGTAGATAAAAAGGGTTGGACTCTCGATAAGCCAAAAGGCTTCCTTGTCCACCTGCCATCTAGAGTTAATTCTCTGAATGGCAAACTTGTTTAAATCTTGTTAAATATCAAACCTCAGGGCTCGTCACGGCAAGAAAACCCAGACAGCTTCGATCGGCTGGTTCTAATCTACTTTTGTTCCTATTGTTAAAACGAACGCTGGAACTCGAGCCTTCTCGGTCGCTCTACCTACTTTGTGGAACTAACTCCATGTCAGCGTTAAATCAGCATATTCTTGAATTTGTATACATGGTTTTGATAGAAAGAATTTTATTATTTAACGTAATAACACGGTACGGCAACGTCACAAGGAAAAACAAAATAAAGCTAGCACGTATTAGCTAGAATAAAGCTAGCACGTATTAGCTAGAATAAAGCTAGCACGTATTGTCTCCTTAGCTATCAAATTAATTGGCCGTGATCAGAGACAGTTGTTCAGTTTTTATAATGTTACCCTAAAAGGAAAGCTACTCAAATATTATACGACCCGGCCCATCCTCTGAACGCAACTTTCCAGAAACTTCCGTCAGGGAGACGTTTGAAAATGCCGTTAGCGAGAACAAATATGTTGAAGAAATCGTTTATTTTTTATTTTAAATGCTAGTTTTAAGTAAACTGTTTACATCAGAACATGTATGAAATGTTGTGGTATTATTGTTGTATTTATTATTATTTAAAATTTTTACACAAATTTTTAGTGCTAATCATGATGTTTTTTACAAATTTTTAGTGCTGACCAATTGTATGTGTTGTACCGATTGTATGTGTTGTACCAATTGTATGTGTTGTACCAATTGTATGTATTGTACCAATTGTATGTGTTGTACCAATTGTATGTGTTGTACCAGTTGTATGTGTTGTACCAGTTGTATGTGTTGTACCAGTTGTATGTGTTGTACCGGTTGTATGTGTTGTACCAGTTGTATGTGTTGTACCAGTTGTATGTGTTGTACCAGTTGTATGTGTTGTACCAGTTGTATGTGTTGTACCAATTGTATGTGTTGTACCAGTTGTATGTGTTGTACCAGTTGTATGTGTCGTATCAATTGTATGTGTTGTACCAATTGCATGTGTTGTACCAATGCTATTACTGGCATTTCAGTGTGTATTTGAAGGAACAATTCCCTTTTAATGCAATGTTTTAAACGGACAATAAAATTATTGAATTTAATTGAAATTGAAGTATAGTTTCCTTTCGCCGTCATCCAAAAAGCCTATCGTTTTAATACTGTACATCATCCTTAGCGTCTTGGACATTTTATCCACCTGTTGACGACTCTTGCTTTGCACACGATTGGGAAATGCTTATTTTTTTCCGTCGCTACTAACACCGTAGGGCCTACGCAAGATCTGGCTCCGTCTTTCGGTCGGGCACCTCGCCTCATTTATCAGCCAATCGCACATATCTAGTGTGCTTTTCGCTTGTGTCTCTATTTACTTACCTTTTGACTCGGAATTCTAAATATTGTGCGCTTTGAGCGGTCATAACGATCTGATTCGGCGAACCGAATAAGACGTTGCTCTGTGCAGTTATAAGGACGTGATATGGAGGCTTGATAAGAACTTACTTCTTCGTTTTAAGGGAATTAATAACAGCGTGCTGTTGAACCTTAGCTTTTCGAAACAGCCGTCTGCATTCTCCTTAACCAGTCCCAATGCTGTAACTCGTAAACCATGGCGCCATATATCACGTGGTGTTTGAAATTGACGAGACATTTGGCGTAAATTATTCACTTCGCATTCATCTGGTATGGGAAAGCGAGATAGAAAAAGAAAGTTCGGACAGTCACTGGAGACCTTTGATGGCCCAGGTTGGGGTCGTGACTCTGGGGCTAAAAACCGCTGGCCAGCAGCTAAGTGAAGCACGGGGACAGCTTGTAGACCTATGAAGCAGAGGATGGAGATGCACTGAAGCCGTTATGCAAAAGCGCGGCGCTGTTCGCTTAATTACTAATACTATTGATTTTGGCAGTCGACAGGCGGATTTTTTAGCGCAGTCATACGTTATTATTTCGATAAATTGCGGTTAATATATTCCGTCCACTTTTTCTTAACAACACGAGATAATAACAGTAATGAACGTTGGCTATTCATAAAAAACGGGTGAAATATGCATGTCCTTCCAATATGAGGGGTGTACCAAGAAAGTTCAGTCCCAGCCGATTACTTCTGTCCTGCCTTTTGGTCAATGTCGATTAGGTGACAGCCAGTATTAGGTCAAATAAAAACATTTGAAATCGCTGCCCCTGGACCTTCACATTGACACGATAATCACGTCTCTGCGTGGTGGTTGTTGTTAAGATATATAGGAGAAATTGGTTTGATGACTAGTAATGATCGTCATCTTAAAAATGGCGGTTATCAATGGCAGTGAACTTGTTACAAAAAACACAACTCTGTGTGACGCAGTTATTAACATGTGGGAACATTTGTTTTGGCGGCCATCTTCAAAAGTGGTCATCAGCGCCGGCCAAGGTAAAATCTGTGCAGGCACTTTTGTCAGATACGTTTGCTAGTGTGTATAAGTGTATTCCAAGTTTGTAACGTCAAATGCTTAACTGATGGAGGCAATGCGTCGCTGGTTCACCGTTCGCATGCGTCACAATCAAGAGTATGCCCATTTCCTCGCCAACACTGTTTACATAAGTACTACTATATGCATTGCGTTACTAAGGCTGTATGACCTTTTCTTCCCCAACACTGTTTACATAAGTACTACTATATGCATTGCGTTACTAAGGCGGCATAACCTTTTCTTCCCCAACACTGTTTACATAAGTACTACTATATGCATTGCGTTACTAATGTGGTATGACATTTGCTAGATCAACCTATCCTGCGAGCAGTTCTCGCTTGGAAAACTTTCCCTTATGTTTTTGTCATTAAAAAACCGCTTGACGCTTGACTGATCTTGTTGCTACGTAATAGGTCACGGATAGATATGTCAGTTCAGCGGTATTTCGTCGGCTGGACCATGTGTGATGTATAATATTTGTTTTGTTCCAGTATCACCCTCGGAGGCTTCGGCGCCGACCGCTTCTACCTGGGACTATGGCGGGAAGGCATCGGCAAGCTGTTCAGCTTCGGCGGCCTCGGGATCTGGACACTCGTCGACGTCGTCCTCGTCGCCACAGGCTACGTTGGCCCCGCGGATGGCTCGCTGTACATCTTCTGAAGACGACAACAAACACTGTATTCCTTCGCGTCATCCACCTAGGCGATAGGCGATTGACCTGTTGTGTGTTGATTTGATGGTGTAGCCGGTTGGACTTGATGGTGTAGCCGGTTGGATTCAACGGTGTAGCCGGTTGGATTCAACGGTGTAGCCGGTTGGATTCGTCGGTATAGGCGGTTGGATTCGACGGTGTAGCCGGTTGGATTCGACGGTATAGCTGGTTGGATTCGACGGTATAGCCGGTTGGATTCGACGGTGTAGCCGGTTGGATTCGATGGCGTAGCCGGTTGGATTCGACGGTATAGCCGGTTGAATTCGACGGTATAGCCGGTTGGATTCGACGGCATAGCCCGTTGGATTCGACGGTGGAGCCGGTTGGATTCGATGGTGTAGCCGGTTGGATTCGACGGTATAGCCGACTGGATTCGGCGGTGTAACCGGTAGGATTCGACGGTGTACCCGATTGGATTCGACGGCGTAGTCGGTAGGATTCGATGGTAAAGCCGGTTGGGTTCGACGGCGTAGCCCGTTAGTCACTGGCGAATTTTACATAACTACACTGGACTGCAAGAATGTGCCACGTCACAGCACTCGACGCTATCTGTCAGTAGCGTGTGGTTCGTCAGATCATCGTTGTCAGCAGCTGTCAACGCGCTCGTGTGGTGCGGCGGTAAAACAGCCCAGTTGACCGCCGCCATCAGGAGGACGGACGGCTGGACGGCTTCGTCTGCACAGTGCGGAGGGCATCAGATCTAGACCAGTCGGTAGGGTGACAGATCTACCTGGTATTCTACGAGGGACGTCATGGGTAACACAGTTCTGACATTGGGTGACAGGTCTAACCAATACTCTACGATTGTGACGTCCTGTCTAGCACAGTTCCAATATTGGGTAACATTTCTAACCAATCTTCTGCGACTGTGACGTCCTGTCTAGTACAGTTCGAGGACTGGGTGACAGTTCTAACCAATCTTCTGCGACTGTGACGTCCTGTCTAGCACAGTTCCAGGACTGGGTGACAGTTCTAACCAATCTTCTGCGACTGTGACGTCCTGTCTAGCACAGTTCCAGGACTGGGTGACAGTTCTAACCAATCTTCTGCGACTGTGACGTCCTGTCTAGCACAGTTCCAGGACTGGGTGACAGTTCTAACCAATCTTCTGCGACTGTGACGTCCTGTCTAGCACAGTTCCAGGACTGGGTGACAGTTCTAACCAATCTTCTATCAGTGACAGTGAACGACCACAAACGGCCCATGCCATCTTGGCAGTAATCGTTTTCATTGTTCGACAACATGACGATTAAAACTGCACTGTGAATATGTTTGTACATATATGTGGTAGAAAGTTAGTTTGATTTATCACGCCTGTGTGTGTTTTTGTATATACGTGCGTGTGCATGAAAACTTGAACATAAAAATACGTAAGCCTGTACAAAGAATATGGATAAAAACATGTACGAATAAAAATCGCCTAGTGCGTGTTATAATACAAACATGTTCAGTGTTCAGGCATCTGTCAGAGCAAACATGTCCCGCTAGCTAGCGTGACCTGGTGTTGACACTTTTCAGTATATAAGATCACTGTTTACGAGCAAAATTGCAAACTCCAGCTTGTGATTCATAAGTATGTTAGTGAAACTCTCTTCCCCGAAACGTAAACAGGAACGATACGACTGCGCTGATTCAACAACCGTGTGAACACGCTGACCACTTTATCTTCTTATTGCGTATCTCAGCAGCCTAGCTAGAGGTCCGCCAGACCCGCGATGCCTGTGTCTGCGGCGTGTGTGCGAGTCCTGCATCGCATTCTCATGGGGCATCTAACAGACGCGGTCCCAACTGACCGCTGACCATTGCAAATGTTCTTTCACACAGTATCTCCTGTTGGACGACAGATGTTGACACTTTGTGTGTCCACAGCAACAGTCACATCGGGACAGTGCTGCGTGAACCGTGGTCTGCGCTGATTCTTTTTGTAGTTGGATCTGCAACCGTCAAGTAAAGTAAAGTAAAGGTAAGGTCTTATATAGCGCAGTATCCAGTCCTCAGGACTGTTCAAAGCGCTTTACACTTTACTCCCTGGCAGACCTGTTCAATCGAACACCATCTCAACTTCTCTGGGAAGCATCCAGCCACGCTGCAATTATTGCGCGAAGACTATTCGTACACAAATATCCACCACTGTCTATAGCCAGGTACTCATTCATACAGCTGAGTTAACTGGAGCAACGTATAGTGAACGAACTTGTCCAAGGTTCGACACCGCCGCACAGGATTCGAACCCGGGTTCTCTCGGTTGAGAGTCCGAAGCTCTAGCCACTGCACCACGGCGCTATAAAATATTTCAGCGAGCAGGGTTCGAACCTGCGCGGGAAGATCCCATTGGATTACAAATCCAACGATTTAACCTGTCGGCCATCACGAGTGCGTCTCTCGAGATCACACCTCGGGCTGAACTGTAAGCAACTGCACTCACACAGAGGAACAAAGTCATTTGTGTCTGACAGAACAACGTCGCAGGATTCTCATCACGGTCTACAGACAGGCCTTTCTTTCTTACAGTCTCACAGGATTCTCTTTACAGTCCACAACCTCATAGGATCCTAGTAACTGCCAATACACAAACTTTTGTATCTGACAGAACTCTCGTAGGATTCTCGTCACAATCCATAAACAGGCCTTTGGGTCTCACAGAACAACCTCGCAGGGTTTTCATCACAGTCCATAAACATTCCTTTGTATCTGACAGAACAATCTCACAGGATTCTCAACACAATCCATAAATAGTCCTTTGTATCTGACAGAACAACATCGCAGGATTTTCATCACAGTCCATTAACAGTCCTTTGTATCTGACAGAACAACATCGCAGGATTGTTATCACAGTCCATCACCAGTCCTTTGTATCTGACAGAATAATCACGCAGGATTCTCATCACAATCCATAAACAGTCCTTTGTATTTGACAGAACAACATCGCAGGATTTTTATCACAGTCCATAAAAAGTCCTTTGTATCTGACAGAACAACATCGCAGGATTTTCATCACAGTCCATAAACAGTCCTTTGTATATGACAGAACAATCTCGAAGGATTCTCGTCACAAACCATAAACAGTCATTTGTATCTGACAGAACAACAACGCAGGATTTTCATCACAGTCCATAAACAGTCCTTTGTATCTGACAGAACAACATCGCAGGATTTTCATCACAATCCATAAACAGTCCTTTGTATCTGACAGAACACCATCGCAGGATTTTCATCACAGTCCATAAACAGTCATTTGTATCTGACAAAACAACATCGCAGTATTTTCATCACAGTCCACAAAGAGTCATTTGTATCTGACAGAACAATCTCGCAGGATTCTCATCACAATCCATAAACAATCCTTTGTATCTGACAGAACAGCATCGCAGGATTTTCATTACAGTCCATAAACAGTCATTTGTATCTGACAGAAAACATCGCAGGATTGTCATCACAGTCCATAAACAGTCCTTTGTACCTGACAGAACAACATCGCAGGATTCTCATCACAGTCCATAAACAGTCCTTTGTATCTGACAGAACAATCTCGCAGGATTCTCATCACAATCCATAAACAGTCCTCTGTATCTGACAGAATAACATCGCAGGATTTTCACCACAGTCCATAAACAGTCCTTTGTATCTGACAGAATAATCACGCAGGATTCTCATCACAATCCACAAACAGTCCTTTGTATCTGACAGAAAAACATCGCAGGATTTTTATCACAGTCCATAAACAGTCCTTTGTATCTGACAGAACAACATCGCAGGATTTTCATCACAGTCCATAAACAGTCCTTTGTATCTGACAGAAAACATCGCAGGATTGTCATCACAGTCCATAAACAGTCCTTTGTATCTGACAGAACAATCTCGCAGGATTCTCATCACAATCCATAAACAGTCCTTTGTATCTGACAGAACAATCTCGCAGGATTCTCATCACAATCCATAAACAGTCCTTCGTGGCTGACAGAACAATTTCGCAGGATTCTCATCACAATCCATCAAGAGTCCTTTGTATCTGACAGAACAACATCGCAGGATTTTTATCACAGTCCATAAACAGTCCTTTGTATCTGACAGAACAACATCGCAGGATTTTCATCACAGTCCATAAACAGTCCTTTGTAAATGACAGAACAATCTCGCAGGATTCTCATCACAAACCATAAACAATCATTTGTATCTGACAGTACAACATCGCAGGATTTTCATCACAGTCCATAAACAGTCCTTTGTATCTGACAGAACACCATCGCAGGATTTTCATCTCAGTCCATAAACAGTCCTTTGTATCTGACAGAACAACATCGCAGGATTTTCATCACAGTCCATAAACAGTCCTTTGTATCTGACATAACAACATCGCAGGATTTTCATCACAGTCCATAAACAGTCCTTTGTATCTGACAGAACACCATCGCAGGATTTTCATCTCAGTCCATAAACAGTTCTTTGTTTCTGACAGCACAACATCGCAGGATTCTCATCACAATCCATAAACAGTCCTTTGTATCTGACAGAACACCATCGCAGGATTTTCATCTCAGTCCATAAACAGTCCTTTGTATCTGACAGAACAACATCGCAGGATTCTCATCACAGTCCATAAACAGTCCTTTGTATCTGACAGAACAATCTCGTAGGATTCTCATGACAATCCATAAACAGTCCTTCGTATCTGACAGAACAATCTCGCAGGATTCTCATCACAATCCATAAACAGTCCTTTGTATCTGACAGAACACCATCGCAGGATTTTCATCACAGTCCATAAACAGTCCTTTGTATCTGACAGAAAACATCGCAGGATTGTCATCACAATCCATAAACAGTCCTTTGTATCTGACAGAATAATCACGCGGGATTCTCATCACAATGAACCGTGACACGATGAAGCCGACACATCTGATGTACACCGAACTCAGACAAAATGACGCAATAATAATGATATATAAAACATGCATATATATATATATGTGTGTGTATAATATATATTTGCATTTAACTTTTGTTACAGTTGCTAGGCATACTCGTTTACTATTGGTAGAATTTAATGAAAAACTTTTAACTTTTATGTTATGAAAAACTTGGAATATAATCTCGCGGGATATCATTTATCGATTATGTGGTATTCTAGGACATCATTAAATTAACACTAAAATCTTCTGTGGTTTTAATGTGGCTATAGAGCTTATTAGTCCAAATAAATGCAACGTTTTTGTTTTTTTATTATATGACTAGCTGAGTTACCCGGCGTTGTCCGGGGAAAAAGACAGTCATATACATTATCAAATCATTTGCACTGAAATATTAAAAAAAGTATTGTTGACATAATTGTAAACACTGAAAGTAGACCAAACGTCAAATGCCCAACATTTCAGATCCAGACATCCCAAACCCATCCCAAATATTTCCAGCCTACCCGCATTAATAAATGTTATCTGGTCACTGGCCTAGTTGTTACCACAACCTCTTGCCAGAAATCGCCCGTTTAACTAACGTAACCAGCAACAAGCAGCTGGGTTACAAGTCTAGGATGTTGAGCTTATTGCAACCATTCTGTGCAACTCGGGAGAGAAAGAAGTGTTTGAGCAATGGCAATCACTGTCCGGCGCCATTTTAAAGTATTCCTGGCTCCGTCCGGATTCGTCTGCCGCCACCAAGCGCGAATTTGAGCTGCGGCGCATGAAATGGACCAACCCCGAAGCATCGGAACGGCCGAACACCGCAATCACGGCGCTAGACGATGTTGGCATCTTCTTCCCAAACATCAGCATCTTACTCCAGATCATGGTCACACAAGCCGAACGCGTGTTTTCGAAGGTTGACCGCACACTGACGGCAATTCGTTCGACAATGATAGAACTGCGAATTGGTGCACTGGTCATTTTCCAAGCACAAAGAAACAACTGCCCAACCGTCCACCAGATTATTGACAAGTTTGTTGCCACGAGCGCATGTCAACTGGTTTTCAACATCTGATTGTATTGGCAGTATTGTACATATACAGGTAGGCTTGAGTAGTTGAGTAGCCGGTTATATTCTCAAATGGGAGTTGTTTATGCAAATTGAGTTCAAATGTTTTGGTCACCCATTGAAAAATCTTGAATTCAGTGGTGCCATTCTACACAGGCGGGGAATGTGGTTACAGTATTAGCGACGAACGCAACCGTCATGGTGGAACATAGACAGTGAATGGTGTAAACACAGTTGACAAAACTATTTTAAATAGCTAATTAGATTATTATTATTAAATAAATTCTGATATGGCGCCTTGCAAGCGGCAAGTCAAGGCAAAGAGACACTTGGTGTGCGACGACTGCCACAGTTGGGTAGATTTTGCCTTATCCGGCTGTACGAAGTCATGGACAGAAACCAAGGAAGAGGGATTCACCTTTCAGTGCGTGGGGTGTTGGAAGGTGAAATGTCTGGAGAAAGAGGTAGCTAGGTTGGTAGATATTGTGAAGGGGATGGAGATGAGAATCAGCAAGGAGACAGACGGAATGGAGAGAGACGACAGGGATAAAGTTGGGAATACTGTGAAACTGAAGGAGCAGAGTAGTGGCAACAAGACCGAGGAAAGGAGACTGAGAGGAGGGAAGGTGATCGGAGGGGAAGAAAGTGGAGGATCGACGGCAGGAAATGTGACAGGTGTGAAGGTGGCAGGAGAGAAAGTGACCGTAGAGAAAGAGGTAGGAGGGAAAAAGAGACGGGAGAGGAGAGAAGGAAATGCAATGGGAGGAAAGATGACGGGAAGAAAGGAAGTGAGAGTACATGTGACAGAAGAGAAGTCGGGAGGGACGATGACAGGAAGAAAGGTGACAAGAGAAACAGCGTCAGGAAAGAATGGAACGGACGAGATTGTGACGGGAGAGCAGAAGACAGGGGAACAAGATTACAACCAGACAGATGCAAACCGTAGAAAGAGCTACACTGAGGCAGTGATTGAGGGGGCAATGAGGAAAGAGAGGGTGTTTATGGGCGATTCGATTATGAGAAAGACAGATAAGACTCTAAGCGAGGGGGAGGACGTCGTTGTTTGTCTACCGGGGGCTAGGATAGAACATGTAACTGAAAGGGTAGAGAAGGTACTGGGGCATGGCAAGGGAGGGTCTATACTAGTACATGTAGGGACAAATAACGCAGAGAGGGAGGGAACAACTGGGATAGTTCAGAAGTACAGACAGTTAGTGAAGAAGTTAAAGAAGACAAGAGTAGAACAGATTATCCTCTCAGAAATTTTGCCAGTAATGGGAGGAAGGGGGCCGACATATAGAAACTGCAAGAGGATGGCGATCAACGCACTAGTTGAGTAGATGCTCAAATAATGCAGACAGGGAGGGAACAACTGCGATAGTACAGAAGTATAGACAGTTAGTGAGGAAGCTAAAGAAGACGAGAGTCGAGCAGGTTATTTTGTCAGGAATTTTGCCAGTAATGGGAGGAAGGGGGGCAACGTATAGAAACTGCAAGAGGATGGCGATCAATGCACTAGCTGAGCAAATGTGTGAAGAAGAGGGGGTGGGATTCACAGATTTATGGGGATACTTTGTTGGGAGGGAAGATATGTACATGAGAGATGGCCTCCATCTTAGTGGAAAGGGGGCAGCAGTTTTCTCAGAGAATCTGCTGCAATCTGTTGACAGTGGGACAGGTTGCATCTATTTAAACTAGATTCGCAGGGGGGACTCACAGAAAAGCCTGAAAATGGAGGCATAGAAAAAGACAGCACAAATAAATCAGCAAATAACAGTCTGGAAAACTCTTCTGAAGCTGGATATAAATGTGTTTGTTTAAATGCAAGGAGTATAGTAAACAAAAGAAGTGAACTAAACATTATGGTAGAAGATATTGACCCTCACATAATAGGTATAACCGAATCGTGGGCCACCACTGATATATCAGATGCCGAATTGGGACTAACAGGATATGTAATGTTTAGGAAAGATAGAATAGGAAGAAAGGGAGGTGGAGTTATTTTATATATTAAAGAATCTATCCAGGCTTATGAAATAAAATTAGAAAGAGAAGCAGATTGCGAAGAAGCTGTTTGGTGTAACATAGTTACAGGACGCTCAACGTTAACGGTTGGATTAGTTTATCGAAGTCCAAACATAAGCATAGAAGAGAATGAAAAAATACAAAACGCTATAAGGGAAGTGAGCAAACGGGACTGTGTTATTATGGGGGATTTTAACCATGGGCATATAAAATGGAAATCTCTACACAGTATGGGTAGTGAGGACCACAAGTTTTTAGTTTTAGTACAAGATAGTTTCCTTTCTCAACATGTGCTAGAACCAACCAGGGGTGAGAATGTGTTAGACATAGTTTTGTCCTCACAGAATTAATTAGTTGACAATGTCAGGATATGTGAGCCACTGGGGAATAGTGATCACAACCAGATACATTTTACCATCAAAGTAAAATCAGAAAGGAATAGTAAAAAGCACTACAGGAGAAATTTCCACAAAGGAAAATATAAGGACATAAGGAAATATTTAGCAAAGATAGACTGGAATAAAACACTTAAGAATAAGACAACAACAGAATGCTGGAATATCTTAAAGAGTGAAATTGAATGCATCATCGTTAAATTTGTTCCCTTAAAAAAACAAGGGAAACGGTCCAAAAAGAAACACTTATCGTAAGAAGCCATTAGAAAAATTAAGTATAAACAAATGATGTGGAAGTCATATAGACGTACTTGAAATGACGAAGACTACAACATTTATAAAGAAGCACTAAACCAAGCTACAGCTGAAATTTGAAATTAAAAGAGAAGCTATGAACATAAATTAGCTTGTAATATAAAACATGACAGCAAGAGTTTGTATGCGTATGTTCGAAGCAAACAGAAAGTTCAGGATAAGGTCGGTCTTCTAGAAGATAGTGCTGGAAATGTAATATCAGAAGGATTCTTAATGGCAGAAGACCTGAATGAGTATTTTAGTTCAGTGTTTACCAGAGAAGACACTAGTTCACTGCCAGTACCAGAGGCTAAGTTCAAGGGCGCAGAATCAGACTTTTTAAGACAGTTAATTGTAACCCCAGAAATGGTAGCTAAGAAAATTAGGGCTATGAAGGATAATAAATCACCTGGAGTGGATGGTATTCCACCAAACTACTATTGGAAATTGTAGAACAAATTAGCATACCGCTTGCAACAGTTTTCAACTTGTCATTAGAAGAGGGAGTGGTTCCTTTAGAATGGGAAGAATCAAACATTATACCGTTATTCAAAAAAGGTTCGAGAAACAAGTCAAATAATTATAGACCAGTTAGTTTAACATCGGTGATTTGTAAATTATTAGAAAGACTAATTAAAATCACATGGTGGATTTTCTCGTTAAACATAACTTGATAAACCCATCTCAACATGGGTTTCTAAAAGCGAGGTCATGCTTAATAAATATGTTATGTTTTTTGGAAGACATCACTAAGTGGGTAGATGATGGATCACCAGTAAATATCATCTTCTTAGATTTTCAAAAAGCTTTCGACAAAATGCCACATCAAAGATTACTGCTTAAACTAAAGACCCATGGCATAGGAAATGGTATAATTAACTGGATAGAAAAATGGCTGATTGACAGAAGACAACGGGTAGTTGTTGATGGGGAGGCTTCAAACTGGAAAACAGTTTTGAGTGGGGTTCTACAGGGATCAGTACTGGGACCAATATTATTCTTAATATATATAAACGATTTGGACGATGATATAGCTAGCAAGGTGTTGAAATTTGCAGATGATACAAAAGTGTTTAGAAGGATTAAAAGTGATGGGGATAGACAGCATTTACAAGATGATCTTGACACGTTGATCAAATGGTCTGAAAAGTGGCAAATGTTGTTCAATTTTGGGAAATGTAAATGCCTTCACACAGGACATGGGAACGGATATGTAACATATACAATGGGGGGTTCTGTACTAAGTACTACTGTAAAAGAAAAAGACTTAGGGCTGACAATTAGTGCTGACATGAAGGTTTCAGAGCAGTGTGGAATAGCAGATTCAAAAGGAAATCAAATCCTAGGATTGATTAGGCGAACTATAGCATATAAAGAAAAAGAACTAATAATACCGCTGTACAAAACAATAGTCAGGCCTCATTTAGAATATTGTATACAAGCGTGGAGGCCATACCGCAAGAAGGACACAGATATGCTAGAAAGAGTACAGAGGAGAGCGACTAAAATGATACCAAAACTGAGGGATCTTAGTTATGAAAAACGCCTAAAAGAATGTGGTTTAACAACACTAGAGACCAGGAGATTGAGAGGAGATCAGATAGATGTGTTTAAAATATTGAATGGTTATGAAAATATTGATAGAAATATGTTTTTTTTCAGTTAAGAAAGATAGAAAGACTAGAGGACATGAAGTTACATTAGTAAAGGAGCAGTGTATATTAGACGTAAGAAAGTTCTCATTTTCACAAAGATCTGTGAATGAATGGAACAGATTATCTGATGATTGTGTGGGTGCTAGTAGTGTGAATATGTTTTAAAATAAAATCGACACATACCTCAGAAGGGCTGGATATATGTAGATAAAAGGGTTGGACTCTCGATAAGCCAAAGGGCTTCCTTGTCCACCTGCCATCTAGAGTTAATTCTCTGGATGGCAATCTTGTTAAATCTTTCGTTTTTGCGCCGTTTTGTGTGTTTACGAATCTATCCCGAATCCCGAAAGTGTATTCAAAATAGAAAAACATATATTAATGTAGTATTTGTACGATACAAAGCAATCAAAACGGCCGTATATGTGCAATCCGTCAAGGTCGATGACGTCATAGCAGGGACTGACGCACGCTGCTTCTTGACTGATCGACTCGCTATTCATGAGAACCCGGCCGGAGACCGGAGGACAAGGGAGACGGGATCAACCTAATGGTGGCCGGGATCTCGCGGGACACTTTAACGTCGGTGACGAATGTTGGCCTGAGCGCGTAAATCAATCCTCGGATGGCGAGCGGGCTTGGCGCGTGGGGCGTCCTTGTTTTGCGAGATGCCATCGCAAATTAATCACGTTTGGTTAATCATATCAGCGCGATATCATCAATGTTACGGCGGGCGTCGTTTCTTGCATTTCGACAGCCGTACATCGGATAGAGAGCTGGCAGCGACGACTAGGGTTGGCAAAATCCTTTTTAGCTAGACGTCTGCACCTATCGAATATTCCCAGGCTGATCTATCAAAACAACGTGGTTTTTCTCAAATTAAGTTTAAACTGGACAACTGTGCTTACTCTGTTCCTGCACTTAACACCTGGAATGATCACGCCATGACTTTAAAAGCCTATGCAACTATTGCTACTTCCCGGAACATTTCTTTAACACAATTTGTTTCTTTAAAAATGCTATTAAACCCTAAATTATCGGCTGTCACTTTCTCTGACGATGCCGTTTGCGCATCCCTGTTTATGGCGTCTTAAGTAACCATCCAGGTTATTCCATTCTGAGAATTAGTTCCGTAGGCGCTACATAATTTTATTTAAAAGGGTAATTCTTATATAGCGCAGTATCCAGACCTCAGGACTGCTCAAAACATCGTACTTGTATTCCCTGGCTGACCTGTTCAATCGAACACCATCTCGACTTCTCTTGGAAGCATCACGCCACGCTGCAATTAATGCGCGAAGACTGTTCGTGCACAAATATCCACCACTATAGATAGCCAGGTACTCATTTATATAGCTGAGTGAACTGGAGCAACGCAGACTTGCCCAAGGTTCGACATCGCAGCACGGGATTCGAATCCGGGTTCTCTCGGCTTCGACTTCTCTGCCGCGGTATTAACCCATTCAATTAACTATTTCGCCAACGTTTGGGGGGGAGTCTGGATTATCTCTTCCCCAGTCGCCTCAGTCTACTTTCACTCGCTTTCGTTGCTTTGACCATTGGTCTCTGATCTACCAACTGGCGATGCGTTAAATGCACATAGGTAGTTAAATAGAGTTATTTACTTATAGTGTTATGCCAACCTCCAGGTGGCGCCACTATGACCATACGTTAACTTACAGTAATGCATTGCAACAATATAATTTTATTGGTCGGCGGAAAAGAGTTTCCGTTCCAACGCGTGTAGTTCTAACGGTGATAACGGGTATGCTTGGTTTGTTTAGTTTGTTTGTTGTTGGTTTGATTAGGTATAAGCTACCTATTGGTATATTATTACTAGCAAAAATGCCCGTCCCCCGACGGGATGCCTTGGTATTTGACAGTCGTGATAGCAATATTTATCAAATATTATATA
>OZ023216.1:8990989-9049247 GCA_963995525.1 Escarpia spicata
CATTTTCTTCTTACTAAAACCACAACAGACGCTGCTCCACCAACTGTCATGGAGAATACCATCTGCTTCATTTTCTTCTTACTACAACCACAACAGACGCTGCTCCACCAACTGTCATGGAGAATACCATCTGCTTCATTTTCCTCTTACTACAACCACAACAGACGCTGCTCCACCAATTGTCATGGAGAATACCATCTGCTTCATTTTCCTCTTACTACAACCACAACAGACGCTGCTCCGCCAACTGTCATGGAGAATACCATCTGCTTCATTTTCCTCTTACTACAGCCACAACAGACGCTTCTCCACCAACTGATTATCGACACCAGGGCGCAGATCCTTGATCTCACGAGACTGCAGGATGCCTGCTTCCTCTTCTCTGATGACTGTAGATAGTAGAAAATGGTTAACTTGTATAACTGTTCTTGAACATCACACATCATTCACGGTGTCGCAACATGTCGCAATTGTGTGATATGCAAGATGTTCGGGTAAGGAGTTCGATCAGTTATGACAGTTTCCTAATATAAATGTTCATGCTCGGCGTGATGACCATGAACATCTTTGTCTACAACTGTTGGTTTAGCTGCAGCAAGAGAAGTTCGGTTACGCAAGCTCTGAAATCACCATGGCAACATCAGTTCCTTCATCTAGGATTGTTGTAGCGGGAGCAGTTATGTTACGCCAGCACACAATCCCGCATGAAAATAGAAACTTAGTAACGTCTCCGCGGCGTGCTACTGGTTTGGTCTAGCAGAGGTTCACCACATACGTCAGCACAATTACTCTCACGACAACCTAAAGTTCTACATATAGGGCTGGTGGGTATGTTATACCAGGAGAAGATCAATAACACCGGCAGAGAAGACATCATGATAACATAAAATGTTTCTGCTGCTGGTTTAACGTAGCTGAAGAAGTCCTATCACGCCAGCGCATAAGCCTTAGTGTTCTTCTTTTTCATTGGGAGCTACAGGCTTGTGTTAGCGAGAATCGTCCAGTTACGCCAGCCCAGCACATCGATTCACTGCGGTTGGAAACGCGACTAATGAACGCTGAAAACACAGCCGCTACATATAAATCAGGCGATGCTTCACAGATCGCGTATTCACAGCTATGGTCATACATCGAAGAGAGCCGTCGTTTGACAGCTCGCGTAGGTGTCTGTGTGTGTAGCTGGAAACGGTGGTTTGACGGCAAAAAAAGACAGTGTCGTTTTTCCTTTGAACGAAACATGTTAGTCGCATCTATTACTGTTGTTTCTACATCAGTTTCGCAGTTGTCGTGGTGATTTTTAACTTACTGGTATCCAGTTTACGTTTGACTAGGCTTTTGCGCAGTCATGGAAGTTCATGAGTATTTATTGGTTTCCGCTTATACATATTTAAAACTAACACTCTTTTTACGTTGTATCCATTGATAATGCAATCGAAAGGCATCAGAAAATGACAGCGTTACAAATGTGCAATTTCAATACCTAACAGCCATTCTGAATTAAAACACACATTTGTGGCATATTATCGAAATGCTTGCTTTTAGTAAATGTCGATTAACCTGATCACGCAACGCAATGATCCTGGTTCTTCAACTCAATTCCATACTGAATGCGAACACCGTAATCTTCTTATGTATGAAGCTAAACGTGCACTGTTTTATCTCCTAGGGTTTCCCAAGCCGCCGTATCGACTTCACACCTTCTGTGACAAAGTGGCCGCCAGCCACGGTAGCTGTTAATGTACTCCTCTTTCACCGCCAAAGCCGGTTTTTATCTCGCGCCGTTGGTAAGTCAAATGACCAGCGTATGCTGCGTGGAATGCTTCAATTTCCGCCGATGTCAGCGATTCCCCGGGGTGGTCATTACTTAGCGGGCAAACGGCACTTGCGTGTGCTACCGTCTGCTCTTGTATCATATCGCTTGGCATGACGACCAGACACTGACAACGAGCAAGGCTGGTGATATTGCTTCACTGTAGCGTATCGCGCTACGACGAACGATTGAATTAACAAATAACTCAGTCGGTTCTTGTTGGCAGTGGGATGATTTTGACATTGAGTTTTATAGCTCTTCAATAATGCAACCTGAGTGATTTCACCTGAACTCACACCAAACGGAAAGTCGAGTAATGCGCGCTTTTCATGTAGTTGTTTTTTCCTTGACGAGCAAATTGAATTTTCAATCGACGAAATAAAACGAAATCTTTTGTAGAAGAGCGATCGGTGAAATCCGTATAAAGCTTTTCCGGTATCAGAGGGTAGTTGTATACCATATCGCACATTTTATGTCATTTTATGTCAAAACCCAACAGGAGAATCATCCAGAAACGTGTGTTATCTAATCACATGTCAGCAAAGATAACATTTATATGTCACGTTTGTTGTCTAAATCTATGTCGTTGTTTCAAAGTGTCATAAAGCCCGGCGTACACGTCACGACGCAACTGGGTTTTAGTGTCTTAGACGCGTTTGCGATTATTTGTTGTGATGTGTATACCCCCCTTGCGACGCAACGATTGTCTTGAGGGAAGGCTTTATCCAGTCTTTATCGTGTCGTAGACATCAACAATTTTGATATTAAAGGCAAATAACCGCGTCGTGACGTGTATGCCGGAAGAAAAAAAAATCGTCTCAAACAAATCGTCGTCTGCGAGTCGCGTCCTGTGTGTATGCCGGTACCTTCCCAGCGTCCTGTCGCGTCGTGACGCGTGTGACCCCCCCCCTAGCTGGCTCTTGTTGTCGACGACAAATGGTCGCAAACAAATAATCGCAAACAAATCGTCGCGTCGTGACGTGTATATATTCCGGGCTGAATAATCACCGTGGTGAGATCTTTGTCGCAGAAATACATTTGATGGCAGGACACATTAAAAACAAATTCCAGGAAATTGTCGTATTTGCATTAAGTTTTGTTCTAACGCCGGAATAAAAGTACCGCTGTGGTTTATTTGGGTATGACCTTCAACTGGTGTAGCCAGGCGTGTACAACCTGCTTATGGGGCTCCTGTCAAACCACGAACATCGGACAAAAAACGCTGTGGCAATTCGATGTGTCCTTGGCCGTCGCACCTTCCGTTTCTGTAGAATGCGATGATTCTTAGAAGACGCACGAGGCAGTCAAATATACCTACATTTGTATCTGTAATAGCTAGCCGTCTGACGTCGTTTCATCTTCCGTTGACCAGCTGTGGGTCACGGTCGACTGTCGACGGTCTGGCTCCAGTTCTTCGGCGCTCGTCGTCTTCTTTTCTGACCAGCTGATGTCCAGCATAGCGCGTGGTGGACAGACCTTCTAACAGGGAGCTTTGTGACATGGCCGAGTCAGACATCTTTTGAAAATAGTTTATAAAGAAGACAAAGAAGAATAGTTTCCATATGACCAATGAGAACATATACATCAATATAATATTATATATATATATACATATATGTTTAGATATATACATATATAATTGTGATTTATTATTATATATATATATATATATATATATAAATATATACCCGAAAATTAATATAATGTACATATGAAGGTCCACGTAATCGGTTCCGGAGACTCCTCTAAGATTGTTTTTCACAATTGTTATCTATCGAGGAGCCACCTTACATTACGAAATTAAGTTGGTAAAACATATTACATTCTTCTAATGAAGAAAGCTTGAGGTTTTCCGGATTGAGAGTCTTCAATCTATACCAAGCTACGACAACCCAGCTTCAGTAAATGTGAATCGTTAACATCGGCATCGGTACATATTTAATTTGGTACTGAGAAGGAATTTACAATCCCCGAAGGCTCATCAGAACGATCTAATTATTGACTGAAGGTTATCTTCCCTCAATAATACCTAATAGACCGTATTGACTGATGATTACCGTCTGGGTTGATCGATACGGTCTTTATTGGATACTCGACCATTCTGCGTCGATTTATCCGGGAAAGGGAATCGCTAACGAAGAAAACAAAGTCAACACGACTGCATAACGAGATGTCGACCTGTCCGATCAGCCGCAACAAGTTTCAGTCCGATGACCTAGGAAAATAAATAAAAAGAGAAGAGAAAGGGATGTAGACACACACTGGGGAAACGTGCAGCAACGACGACATAACGACAAACACTCTCGTAGAACCGCCGCATGAAGAGAACGAGGGAGAGACCAAGAAACACCTGGCAGAGATACATAAGGCAAAAGGAAAACGATGAGAGGAACTGACAAATTGGCTACAAACAGACAAGACTGGAGGACCACAGTGAACGAGCTATACTCCTAGGAAACAAACAAGCCACAGCATGAAGTAAGATCTAGGAAAGGTGTTGGCAGCCTGCCTGGTACCAGATGGTGTACATTGGGGTAGGTACTGACAGCGAGACAAGAGGGCATGCGATAAGTAGCTGAGAACAAGTGGGATTCAACAAATATGCAAAGTAAAATGAAGCGGATGAGATGAAAGGAACAGATCAGAAGGAAGATAGACCTGAACATGGAAGGGGTTGAGCGCAGACCCCGGCAGGCCGGACACATGCAGAGAAACAGAGAATTGGTAAGAAAAGATTAGAAAGATAGCATGGTGGGAAAACTAAAGAGGATCGAAGAATGAGAAAAGGAAGACCGAAATAAAAGTGGATAAATATTATCAAGAGAGATCTCGACAAGACTAGAGTGAAGAGCTGAGAGAGGGAGAGAATGTCACAAGGCCGTGATCGGTGGGGATATTTCGATGGGAGAGCGGAATTGATTAAAATCGTGTGACATTCACCCCTCATGGGACCGGGGAGAAGAAAAACATACAGAAATCGATACCCATACCGGGGTCTTCTGTCGTTTTGAAGAACTGCGCAGTCACACCATTGAGTGACAACCATAACGGTACCTCAATAGCCATCTAATCCGGCCAATAGAGTCGCCAGTATGCGTCAGCAGGACAGAAACCGATCTGATATCATCACTCATAAATTCTTGTACTGACTCATCAGCATGCCCGGTCGCTAAATACGGCGCCTTTGCGGGAACTATGT
The DNA here is from genome assembly GCA_963995525.1 of Escarpia spicata. Classification (NCBI taxonomy): domain Eukaryota; kingdom Metazoa; phylum Annelida; class Polychaeta; order Sabellida; family Siboglinidae; genus Escarpia; species Escarpia spicata. The sequence goes on from OZ023216.1 coordinate 8,995,999, forward strand.
TGGTTTGGTTGTCTCGTAAAGATCGCAGGAAAGACCATATTCGCGTTATGTAAATGTGATCACAGATTCGTCAAACGTTGTTAGATGCAGTAATAATAGCTTAACTGTGTAGCATTAAGACAGATCTTCGCGAGAAAGACTGGTCGACTTAGTTTGCTGCATATGAAATTGACGCATAAAGAACCGCAGCAATTTATAGTTCGAAATCAAACCTACACATCATCGGTATAATAGTATGATAACAACCGACAACTTCAGATAATATAAAGTAACCATTTTATTGACATTCCTCAGCACGGTTCATGGACGTTATAGCAAAGTAGGTTTTATAAGCGGAATAATCTATTACCTGCGAAAGAGCATTCGCGTAAAATATGCGTGAAATCAATATAAATTACGGAACCGCAAATCAAATGTTTAGCTCGTTACCAGTACACGCACGTAAGCACGCACGCGCACTCGCACATTCAAATATGCCACGTAAGAGTAGGCCACAGTGTAACACAAGTGACGTCATACATCTTAAAAATAGAATTCTTCGCATTTCTAACCACGGACGTTTAACGATGATACTATCCGGAGTTAAAGCATTGCAGAAATAAATAACCAACTAGGCTACGATGATAGATGTTTCCTAAAAGAAATGTTGTTTTTGTTAGGGTTTATCACGTGCCGATATTGGATAGTATTGGCACTCTTAGCGCATATAAATCAAACACGGTCTGACGTTATTAAAAATCAGTAATATTGATGTTGAAAGCAAATGAAAGAGAATATACGTAACCGAAATTAGTGGGGTCCAAATACATTTATATAAAACTGATGGATGCAAAATGTGCTGCCCAAAATAACTTATTTATAATTGCGTGATGACTAATAAATCTCGATGCAAAGTATGTTGGTATCTTTGGAACACTTCTATGTGATTTAAGTCGTAATCGACGCTATGGAAGCTGCACAAATACAAAGTTTTTATCTTGGTGCAGGACAGCGGCGAATTGCGCGATAGTGATGCATTGGCTCGTGACGGTGGTAATTTTATTTTTACTAAACGCACTCTGAAGTTAGTAAAACAATACACCAACGTCTCGTATCCGCTCGGTGAAATCAGTAGCAGCGACTTCGAGAAGCCGAAGACGCATCATACAAGACAAACAAAATGCTCCACAATCCAAAGGTTGACTTTAACAATGCGCTCTTTGTGCTTTCTGCGTTGCGGCACAGCGTTTGCAGTTCGACGTCTGTGAACGCCGAAGTCAAGAGGCAGAAGATAACAAGAAGATAGAACAACAACACCACAGAAGAACAACAACATGGAGCAACAGCAGCAGCAGGGAACAACAACAACAACATAGAGCATCAGCAGCAGAGAACAACAACATATAACAGCAGCAGAGAACAACCATAGATGAGAACAACAACACAGAGCAAAAGCAGCAGCAGAGAACAACAGCAACATACAGCAACAGCAGCAGAGAACAACAACATATAACAACAGCAGAGAACAACAGCAGCAGAGAACAACCATAGAAGAGAACAACAACACATGAGAACAACAACAGCAGCGAACTGTGGGTAAACATTGTCCGCACAACGGCTGGGCGAACAGCATATACCATACACGAAATGCTACAGAACGCAAGAAGACCCACAACTGGATGGTTCTGGCCCGTGTGACTCGAGCGAGCCACGTGGTGATGCGTTCACCTCGTGGGTAAATCAAATGGATATCTCTGGCATACCTGTCCTCCCAGTTTCACTGCAGACTGAATGATGGATTCGTCGCAGCAGAAAGTGCCATTACCTGTAGATAAATGGGCACCGATCAAACGCGTGGAGCGACAGCAGATGGCCAGACGCACCGACCAGACGTAATATCTTTGACATTTCAGACGTGTCACTTGCGGCAACCATTTCTTGCCGGCGAATTGAAGCAGCGCGTTCTCTGACGTGCACAAAACGACAATAGATGGATTACGTCACATGTGACTTTCAACGTTATTTGATAAGGAATTATTTCCAAACATCGATGTTCTCCGCGCCATGGGTTTCCAGTGATGGATATTTCTTTAAGCGTCGTGCGTCCGCGTATTTTAACAACTATTTTTCGAGCATAGTGGGTAAAGGGCGCCGCTTCATGCTCTTGCGGGCAGTGTTATGTTGCTAAACAAAAATCATTTGGTATATGCACCGAAACGAATAATTTGCAACTATCATCAAAGATATCGTACGAATAGATTACAAAAGAAATCTTGTTCAACACGCACAAAGTCCCCGCCACTACACATTGTCTTCGCCGCTCGCTCTAACATTGTTAAGTTCACAGGCTGCACACCATGACATCGTAGGTCTAACCGTTTTTCTGCATATAATTTGAATACAAAAGTGTTCACCTGCTTCTGAATTGAAGGGAATACGAAAAAGCAATATAGGATTTGGCACAATATATACCACTTCGAGCGAAAACAGGACTCGATGAGTCACAGCAGGATCAAAGTCAAAGAAATGCTGTGCGTTTATTGGTCTAGCACAAAAGACCTGTCTCAATATGCCAGCTGTCAGGAACTATGGTATTTTACAAGAATATCCCACTTTGAGAACATAGCAATTGTGATTAAACCAGTAGCGTGATATTATTGATTGTAGTTGCAAATGGTTAGCATGTTTTAACTCCTATACATACCCAAAATGCTATATGTTTCCATTTAAACTTGATATTCACAGCACGAAGGGTGAAGATTAGGCCCTATCTTTTATCTTTTTTTGCAGCGCGCGTATGTATATGTTTGTGCACGTTTGTGTGCATGTGTGCGGACACACGTTTATATATATATATATATATATATATATATATACATATATATATATATATATATTGTGTACATAAACGTGTGCACTCTGCGAGAGTGCGCTATGGTGTGTGGTGTGTGCGTGCGTGCGTGCGTGCGTGCGTGCGTGCGTGCGTGCGTGCGTGCGTGCGTGCGTGCGTGCGTGCGTGCGTGCGTGCGTCTCGTATGTGCATGTGCAATCGACATCGAAGTCAGCACAACCCGCTCCGTGGTATTTGTGTGAGAATATTACGCCAACACGTCGAGACAGCGCATTGTGTGGTAAAGGTCCGGGACAATGGAAACACGTTGAACTGCCTCGCGTGAGATTGTCTGGCGGCTCGACGCTGACCGATCGCCCAGCTACAACGTTATTGATGCCCTCGTGTAGTCGCTACACCGTCGAGGCCCGGCGCGAATGGCAGCGTTGACGCACAGTGGTGGCGTAAACATCGCCACAGGTTGTTTTATTTCTCACTAATGTTTATTAGCAATACTATATGTATAGTTATTTAAATGAAAATTACTGTACAGATGCAACTCAATTATGCACGCGTACGTGATCAGTCAGACGTTTGTTATAGAACGCAGAGATACGTACTTAATCATACGCCTGTGGCATTACGCCAAGAGAGGGGGGGAGGGAGGGAGGGAGGGAGGGAGGGGGAGGGGGGAGGGAGTGAGGGAGTGAGGGAGGGAGGGAGGGAGGGAGGGAGGGAGGGAGGGAGGGAGGGAGGGAGGGAGGGAGGGAGGGAGGGAGGGAGGGAGGGAGCGAGGGAGGGAGCGAGGGAGGGAGCGAGGGAGGGAGGGAGCGAGGGAGGGAGGGAGGGAGGGAGGGAGCGAGGGAGCGAGGGAGGGAGCGAGGGAGGGAGGGAGCGAGGGAGGGAGCGAGAGAAGGGAGAGAGAGAATGGATGAATGAATGAATGAATTAATTAATGAATGAATTAATGAATGCTTTATTTCGGAATTGTGTGTGTATGTGTGTGACACATTGTGCATGCTCGCGTGCGTACGTATGAATGTGCCTGTGTGTATTATTTACAAAAAGACCCCTAAAATGAATGTCAGCGCTTTGTAAGGATAATCATTCACGTTGTCAGGGATAACCGTACCGTTGCCAGGGGTAACCATACCGTAGCCTGGGGTAACAATACTGGTTGCCAGATGTAACCGTACTCGTAAGTTACTTCGTGCAGATTAATAATCGAATCACCTGTGATGTAGAATATTAATTTTTATATAGTTGTTTGCGAAAGATTACTGCGAAAAACCGGCAGCGAATTAAAGCCGGAGAAATGTAAATTTCCACCTGGTCACGCCACGGGAACCGGAGATGAAGCTACTTAGTTCGCGTAGGCAGAAATGGCTTCTATATTACCTGACCCACCCACGATAAATAACCACGAACTGTGCGAGTCTCAGCTGAAACGCGGCGGTTCTACAATAATTAGGGGTTATTGATTAACCAATAGCACACGACTACTATCGCAACTGCGGAACTGTTGCAACTACAGGGTATGACATCTGCAGTGACGAATCTCTGTCGATATTGCGACAGGCGTAATGAATACAACGAGACATCGCATGCATCATTTCTGGAATTGCAATCTTGCTGAAGAAGAGGAACAACTATGACGTCACACTAAACTCTTATTTGACGCCGAATAATGTATGATATATCATCCTCCGTTGGCAGAAGGCGCAGGCGCAAGGACTGTATTAATTCAAAAATGTTTCATTATAAAACCTTATAAACACGTTTTGTTTTATCGTAAAATGGACCTTGTTACGTTCACATTCTGTGTATCCCTTATACGTCTCTTCATTTTGCCTCATCCCACCCTGTCTGTGGAATGTAGTTGATTTTATTCCGTAAGTGTCCAAAGTCACAATTTCTACAAAACTGCGACACGACCAACGTCTCGTTGAGCTATATAGATGTTGTCGCTTCCGTCCGCTATGCAATGCGCTGCAATAGACCCCTGTACGCAGTCTGCGACGACATTGCTGTCGTTTACACGGACTGCTCGGCGCCTCTCCACATCCCCGACCAGAAGCAACTCCGTCCGCTGGGAGCATAACCCAGAGTGTTAATGATGGAGACCACCGCTCTGTGAGTCCACGATAAGAGTTATCCATTTACACTATCCCCGTTTTCTTCCCCTAGTCATCCTTCAATCAGCTTACAATTGTCCCGAAACACAGAGATAGATAAGATAAAACATGTTTTATTTGCAACTCAACCCAGTTGGATTCACACCATACACCGTTGGTAAAACAGTACATTGAAACATCATGCACCAGTAATGCACGTACAAACGTATTGAGTATTGATTGCAAATTGTATAACATACATAGGATTAATGAGTTTCGATATTTGTTCTACCGAGTTTATGGCAAGGGGTACATATTACCCTGTCTTATATCGTAATTGATGTGTCTTTTGTTATGTAGCAGATTATTTAATGTGTGCGTGAATACGTTCGTAGGAGAAGGTGAACGGAACCATATGTGTATGTGACGTGAATAAGGAGAAGGGAAGAAGAGAAGAAGGGAAGAAGGGAAGAAGGGAAGAAGGGAAGAAGGGAAGAAGGGAAGAAGGGAAGAAGGGAAGAAGGGAAGAAGGGAGGAGGGGAGGAGGGAAGGAGGGGAGGATGGAAGGAGGGAAGGAGGGAAGGAGGGAAGGAGGGAAGAAGGGAAGAAGGGAAGAAGGGAAGAAGGGAAGAAGGGAAGAAGGGAAGAAGGGAGGTTAGTAGTTGTAACAGAGGATCTTAACAATGGCCATGTCTAGTAGAGATGGCATGGGTAATTTATACCAATCTAAGTATTAACTTCTTCTAAAACTGGATAGTTACATTACTTAACGCTTGATGCGGCCAGCCATGGAAGTGCATCAAATTTGGTTGCTTATTGTTTGTGTGTCTTTTAGCGTTACTGAGCAGCAACTTCACATTAATATTGAGCAGAATGAACATTTCCATAAAACGTCGTAGCAGGAAGCGACAAATAACTACGCGTCAATTAAATAAATGAGGCGGAGGGTTACATTATCGAAATGTGGAACAATGCAGGAAGAATGGCAGGCATAATTGACAGATTTTGTCAGACGCCGCAGTTGACGCCATGTTAAACACACACCTACGTCTGTGTGGACTGTGGACGACTCATTTGTGTCAATAAGTATTGTAGTACGACATGTTGTTGCACACTGCTTAACGTCACCTGTCAAAGTTGTGCGAGCTCACAAAGTACGCGATCCGTTCAACACGTATTGGAATGATTTACGTCATTACTACAACGTACGTGATCCGTCCAACACGTAATGTAATGATTTACGTCATTACTACATCGATTATGCTAAAGTGGTTGACGGAAACGCAGTATTGGCACTTGCGCAAAGAATAATACATATGCACAAATACATGGCTAGTTATATCAATAGCATGTGGCCATTTCCTTTGTGACACGACGACAACAAACAGAGACGTGTGGGCATAACTGACGAGGCGGCCAGTTCACATCGACACAGTTACTGATGCAATGTATTGATGTTGCAGTGTCCCGCAGTGATCTCAGGTTTTTGCCTGACATAGTCGATTCGTCTAAAATATGACCGTTTACTTCCTATCCCGGTGATAGGCCGATGGTACCTGGTGGTAGCCCGCCTGTAGCCCAGTGGTAGGCCGATGGTACCTGGTGGTAGTCCGCTTGTAGCCCGGTGGTAGGCCGATGGTACCTGGTGGTAGCATGCCTGTAGCCCGGTGGTAGGCCGATGGTACCTGGTGGTAGCCCGCCTGTAGCTCGGTGGTAGGCCGATGGTACCTGGTGGTAGCCCGGTGGTAGCCCGGTGGTAGCCCGGTGGTAGCCCGGTGGTAGCCCGGTAGTAGCTCGACAGTAAACCAACGGTAGCCCGACGATAGTTCGGTGGTGGCCCGGTGGTGGCCCACGATAACCGGGAGGAAGCCCGACAATATCCCGGTGGTAGCCTGACGGTAGCCCGTTGGTAGCCCGACCGTAGCCCGGTGGTAGTCCGGTGATATCCCGGTGGTAGCCCCGTGGTAAACCGGTGGTAGCTCGGTGGTACCCCGGTAGTAGCCCAACGGTAGCGCGGTGGCAGCCCGGTGGTAACCCGATGGTAGCCCTGTGGTAACCCGACGATAGCCCTGTGGTAGCTCGAAGGTAGCCTGACTTAGCCTGCTGGTAGCCCGAAGGTAGCCTGATGGTTGCCCGATAGTATCCCGACGCTAGCCCGGTGGTAGCTCGATGGTAGCCCGGTGGTAGCCCGGTGGTAGCCCGGTGGTAGCCCGACTGTTGTCCGGTGAATCCCCGGTGGTAGCCCGACGGTAGCCAGGTGGTAGCCCGGCAATATCCCGGAAGTAGCCCGTAGTGGTAGCCCGGCAATATCCCGGAAGTAGCCCGTAGTGGTAGCCCAACGGTAGCACAACTGTAGCTCGATTGTAGCCGATAGTAGCCCGGTGGTAGCCCGACGGTAACGTAAGGCGATATTAAGGAAAGTTTATATGTTATGATTCGCTGTCGCTGCCGTGTGGCTATTACTTGCCGAGTTAACGAGTATGGCCGGCCACGAAGGCAAACTTTGCAATCCACTTCACAAACTCGTCACATCGCCTATCGCGATATATCGATAGTTGGACATGTCGTTACACCCCTACGTGGGACTATATTCGGTAAGGACGTTTCTCGAAGTTTTAAGGAAAGGAGTGTCATTCCATTACGGTTATCAAACATATTGAAGAGTCATCCGTTTGCCAAAGCGCCGCAATGCTCCCAGAGTTCCCTGTAGTTCCCATTGTGGTGGACATCCAGTTGAGGACGCTACTTCCGATGCCCTGGTGCAAGTGCGCAGTGATCGCCGTCTGTGACGGGGTGCACATGGCAGGAATGTGGACATTGGTGACCACCGGCTCCCTGAACGGAAATTAGACTGCGGAGTGTTTACTGTCATGAGCTTTGTCGTCTTCACATAGCACGCCGCGCGTACTTAGGCTAAGATGATCAGAAGACGTGTTCAAGAAGGTATAGGAGCAACACGCGAGCGTCGAGTTAGGACTTTGACAAATCTGTCCTGGCGTTAAGATAACAATCGAATCTGTTAATTTCGTTATCTCGTGATGGTTGTGGTTAAAAAAGACTAAGAATATGCCAACTTGTTAAAACCGCATTATGTCTATTCAGTTATTTTACAAACCAACATTTAAATGTCACAACCGTGGACTGAAAGATGCCATCCGTCGCCTTGTTTGACTTACTTAAACTTCTTCGCTAAAAATAGAATACACAGCCGAAACGACACTGCTCCAAAGTACATTATTTTACGGGTGGTTCCATGCTCCGGCGGTCAACTACAAGTGCATTGGGTCTGAACAAGTACAAATCTAACTGGTGCATTTCAGTCGTACTGATCAACAATAACAGTATTATTTTGGTGCTAGCTGTTATTTTTTAAAATGTATAATATTACTTGTAGACGTAAACAGGTAAAAAGAAAAAAGAGTATTGTATACTTGACATTTTGGCAAGTAAAATTTTCAAAAAGTCATTACAAAAATTAAGTACAAACTGAAAAACTGTACGTAAGTACAAGTACAAGTACGTGACGACCCTGGTGTTTCCTCTGCTACAGACCTCCTCCAACTTGTTTTGTCGGTCAGGTTTTCCTTTTCCTTGATGATTTCACTCTACAGCCTGTCTCGTGATAGTTTCCTTCTGCAAGGCTTGTCCTGTCAATGCCAACATCCTCTTAACTACCTGTTTCCTCGTGCTGTGTTGGTCTGTCAATGCCAACATCCTCTTAACGACCTGTTTCCTCGTGCTGTGTTGGTCTGTCAATGCCAACATCCTCTTAACTACCTGTTTCCTCGTGCTGTGTTGGTCTGCCAATGCCACCATCCTCTTAACTATCTGTTTCCTCGTGCTGTGTTGGTCTGCCAATGCCAACATCCTCTTAACGACCTGTTTCCTCGTGCTGTGTTGGTCTGCCAATGCCAACATCCTCTTAACTACCTGTTTCCTCGTGCTGTGTTGGTCTGTCAATGCCACCATCCTCTTAACGACCTGTTTCCTCGTGCTGTGTTGGTCTGCCAATGCCACCATCCTCTTAACTACCTGTTTCCTCGTGCTGTGTTGGTCTGCCAATGCCACCATCCTCTTAACTACCTGTTTCCTCGTGCTGTGTTGGTCTGCCAATGCCACCATCCTCTTAATTACCTGTTTCCTCGTGCTGTGTTGGTCTGCCAATGCCACCATCCTCTTAACTACCTGTTTCCTCGTGCTGTGTTGGTCTGCCAATGCCACCATCCTCTTAACTACCTGTTTCCTCGTGCTGTGTTGGTCTGCCAATGCCACCATCCTCTTAACTACCTGTTTCCTCGTGCTGTGTTGGTCTGCCATTCTCGTCAGTCCTTTGTTTGCGATTTCGTCGACCAGCTAAGGGATAGTCTCATAATTTCGCAAAATCCAAAACTCGTTGCATTGGTTGGTATTAATTGAAATTTTTTTGTACATAATGACGAGTATTTATGAACATTAAATTAACTCTATGACCGACCTTCCACAGTTTGAACTGGCATTGATATGACCATAAATTATCGCTTTTGAAATTGCGCTAACGTCATAATCTAAAATTCTTTATGAACTCTGCCAATACTGATGAACTCGGCGGCAATACGGATGAACTCGGCCACTATACTGATGAATTCGGCAAATACGTCTGCCATTACGTCACGCAGCAACACGAGCGGGAAACCGACGACGTTATTAATCGGCCGTTTGCATCGTGTTCTGACAATAACTTACACAGTTAATTAATAACATTGATTAAATTCTGATGACACACATTCTTTATCATTTATTTCTACAGTTTTAAGGTTCTGCACAATTCTGTTAGTCGCCCGATATCCACGGAACAATGAACTCACTCCAAATACATTTATACTATACACAAGTTTCTTTGTCTGAGTGTTGCACAGGCGTACGCAGATACGCGCGTATCGGCGTTGGTATTAAATTATACATATATGTCCTGTTCATGCCAACAGCGTTATGCCATGACAATATTTGAAGCGGTTACTGACATTATACAGAGCAAGACGCCAACATTAGCTTGCGACATACATGGCATAATGGTGACGTCGCTACTGGACTTCTCATTTTGGATCATTTCAAACGTTCAGGAAATCGAAATTGGCTTCCTATTCGTACCGCCTAGTAGTTTTTTGACCCAACACTGACGCACATCGTTGAAAACGCAATTAGTTAGCCATGTGTCGGCCAGAGTACACGGATTGTTTGTCATATGGATTCGACTGCGTAGCCGAATTATATTCTTCACAATACAATTAATAACAGTGTGATCATAACATGTCCTGCTAAAAGGTAGCACCTCTTGTGTAGCGACAAACGTGGGCAGAGTTCACGACAGCGTGACAACCAGTCATGTGTGACGATCCACGCAACTGTGACGTCACGCAGATGACGTTGTTAGATGAACACTTTGTTTGTGCCCATATCTGTCAGCGCGACACGTAGAAGTCGCACTAAATGCTGGGACGTCTGTACGACCATAAATGTATAGATCGTGAGCTACGATACACTGTTGAACCGATTTAACTGGCATGTCTGTCGATATACGGAATGTATAATACTGGTAACATGCACTGACACTATCGACTTGCGAATCGTTGTCATTGCATACGACTGAAAGGCTGCTCGCTGTGTGACACCGATGTCACGTCCCACAGTACGCATGTTGCACATTGCACATTGCAACGACAGCCCAACTGAAAGACCGGCTTTTCACTCCATTGTCTTTGTTACATATGCCGTCAGCCGTCAGACTCTTCATACACCAAAGGGACGTACATTTATCAGTTATGATTTCGATGTAATTAAAAGTGACTATGTTGTGTTGCATGGTATATATATATGTATACATACTTACATACACTCACATACAGACGTCTCTCTCTCTCTCTCTCTCTCTCTCTCTCTCTCTCTCTCTCTCTCTCTCTCTCTCTCTCTCTCTCTCTCTCTCTCTCTCTCTCTCTCTCTCTCTCTCTCTCTCTCTCTCTCTCTCTCTCTCTCTCTCTCTCTCTCTCTCTCTCTCTCTCTCTCTCTCTCTCTCTCTCTCTCTCTGTGTGTGTTTGTTTGTGTGTGTGTGTGTGTGTGTGTGTGTGTGTGTGTGTGTGTGTGTGTGTGTGTGTGTGTGTGTGTGTGTGTGTGTGTGTGTGTGTGTGTGTGTGTGTGTGTGTGTTTATAATACGGAACATCCGTATTCACGTTTAATTCACAATAATTATGATGACTGACGAGACTAACCATGTACACGCACAATTGAATACTCATAGTTTAGAAAAGGTGTCACGATCGTCTGGCAAAATGGAATGAACGACCCGGTAGCGCTGTCAATGTCCCCGAGCGTTGCGTACAACTGGACACGTCTCGTCGGTGTCCGCCACCGACCGCGACGCGTTGTACCACCGTCACTTCCGCTGGTCGCCGCCACTTCCGGCCAGCACTACTTCCGGTCACGCAGTAGCTGGCCGCCGTCAAGTTACAACACAGACACGCATAGTTCTCGACCTCCCTGTCCGGTCTCCCCACCGCCTGGCGTCATGGAAACACTGTGCGCGTGCTCGAACGAACGGACGTGGCGTCATCAGGTGCTCTTCTGGTACGTCTCCATGTTTCGCTTCATGATGTCGAGGCACGGCCCGAGCAGCCGCTCGAAGGATTCGCGTTCGAGGAAGGCGACGCGAACGTCGTCGCCGTCGTCGTCGGCGGCGTACACACTAGCCGAGCGCGGCTGGTTCTCCACAAGCGCCATCTCGCCGAAGTAGGTAGTCGGCGCGTCGCTCACCACCTCCTCCTCCGTAACGCCGCCGTCCCGGGACAGCGTCACGCGCACGCGGCCTCGTTCGACGAAGTACATGCCGTCGGCGTCGTCGCCTTGCCGGATGATGCACTCCCCGGCAGGGAAGGTGCGCGACGACAGAGCGTCGGCCAAGTTCATGCGTTCGTAGGGCTCTAGGGCGTCGAGCATCGGCAGGCTCTGGAACACGGAACACGGGGCACGGTTAATAATAATAATATTAAATAAATGAGTAACTTCTTCAGCGCCAATATCCTCAAAGAATCCGAGCTCAGTGACCCAACAAAACCAAAGGATAAAGCATTCTCGTACTCGTGTGCAATGCGAAAGTCGTCAACAAATGGATGGATGGGCTAAAAAGCTAGGGACGATAGGCGATATTGAAAAGAATAGATTTTCATGACAGCGTGTCGTCAACGCCATTGTCAGTAATTGCCATTGGATAAGTATTACTATACTAGTAGTAGGCATCCATCAGTCTCGTAAGACTGTGGATCTGCGGCCTGGTGTCGAAGATCAGTTGTTGGCTGGGCAGCGTCTGTTGTGGCTGTAGAGGCCGATTTTTAAGTGGTCATCTTTATTATTGCATTTGCTGCACTTGAAGGCGCTCTCGGCTCTGTTCTCAGCCTGGCTGTTTTTTATGCGGTTGTTTTTTTTCTACTAGCCTGCGGAGAGTATCCTCTCCTCTTTTGAGAACCCTGTGTAGCTCCTGCCGCCATGTGTGTGTGTGTGTGTGTGTGTGTGTGTGTGCGCGCGCGTGTTTGCGTGCGTGCGTGCGTGAGTGCATATATGATGTGTGTGTGTGTGTGTGTGTGTGTGTGTGTGTGTGTGTGTGTGTGTGTGTGTGTGTGTGTGTGTGTGTGTGTGTGTGTGTGTGTGTGTGTGTGTGTGTGTGTGTGTGTGTGTGTGTGTGTGTGTGTGTGTGTGTGTGTGTGTGTGTGTGTGTGTGTGTGTGTGTGTGTGTGTGCGTGCATGCGCATGCATGTGTACTCCGACTGCGCATGCCCTACCTGCAGCAGTAGCTCATACATCTTGCGTTTCTTGAAGGCGCTCTTGAGGATGATCCGCCTGAACGAGGCGCGGTCCATGGCCCACAGCGTGCCGCCGTTGAGTGCAACGACAGTCGCCGATCGCGGCATGTTGTACATGAGGGCCAACTCGCCGAAACTGCCACGCTCGACGAACTGGTGAATCTTACTGGGTGTCGACCCGCCAGGTGGCGTGACGAGCACGTCATACGTGCCGGTCTCGATGACGTAGAAGTTGTCGCCGTCGTCGCCCTGCGTGATCACGTGTTCGTCGGGCGCCACGCGACGCTCGAACATGGCGTCGATGACGTCACCCATCTGCTCGGCGTCGAGGCAGCGGAAAATGAGGATGTCCTGCACGGCGTCGATGAGTCGCCGTCGCTTCTCGTCCGACTTGGGGTGGATCACTCTCGCCTCGTCATCGTCGTCGTCAGCCTCGGGGTCGTATCGCTCAGCCGATACCGAGTGGCGGCGGGCGTAGTGGTTCTTCCGGTTGATCGGCTGGAAGTCGGACGGGTCGGGCTCGGCCGCCTAGCAATAGATGGTGCAGCTATTAGAAATGGACACGTACATTATCTATATAAAGGTAAATTCTTATGTATCGCAGTATCCAGTCCTTAGGACTGTTCAAAGCGGTTTACACTTTACTCCCTGACATCTCGACTTCTCTGATAAGCATTCAGCCACGCTGCAATTAATGCGCGAAAACATGTCGTACACAAATATCCACCACTGTCTACAACCATGTACTCACTCATACAGCTGAGTGAACTGGGGCAACGTAGAGTAAACGAACCTGCCCAAAGTTCGACACGACAGCACAGGATTCGAACCCAGGTTCTCTCGATTGAGAGTCTGAAGTTCTACTCACTGTGCCACTGCGCTCCACAAATATATACTGTTATTGGTAGGGAGTCTGCGACGACACTGCTGTCGTATACATGCCTGTTCAGTGCCTCTCACACGCCCGACCAGGAAGCAGCTCCGGCCGCTGGGAACAAGATCCAGTGGGTTAGAGATAAAGACCACCACCGTGAGCTCACGATAGAGTACACATTTTCCCTGTGTGGGATCTTTTAATTCCACTGACACGGGTTTTAGATTGAATGTATCAACGGTTTTTGGTGACTTTTCCGAAAGACAGGCAAAATTGTGACTGAACGAAATTGCCTAAGTTTCGAAACGGCGGCATGTGAAATAAAATATATCGATCGACAGTCCGGTGCTTTAACGACTAGAACACCGCCCCACGAGAACATAACGTCAGAACGTCTACAGGTCCTGACTGGGTGCTTTATAGGACACAAAGCTAAGCTCAAAATTCCTTACTCCAGAATCGACACGTATTTTCAATAATTCTTCCCGATATCAACCCGACTGTGGGGTTTTGTACCTGAAGAAGTAATATCAGCTGCCTCCCTACATTCACCCCGGTATTCACTGAAGGGGTGGCTGGTATGCCACACCTAGGAATCGAACAGATCATTATCTTTCAACCAATTTACAACTATTGACGAATATCGGGCTTACTGCTCGACGGCGTGCTGTATACGGTAACATGTAAAGAAAGAAAGAAAGAAAAAAAGAAAGAAAGGAAGGAAGGAAGAAAGGAAGGAAGAAAGAAAGAAAACTCCGTTAGCACGCTGTTTGTGTATGTTAAAGATCATTCACCCACCACGGACTATTCTAATTTCAATTTAAAATTTTAACTCTTGGCATGTATTGTAAATGGACTCATTTACAATACAGATCCAGGAGTGTGGACAGCTGTGAATTATGCACAGAAGTGGCGAAGACCTGCTGCTTTGTTTTGAAGTCGGCGGACATGCTCGCGTAAAAAATGTGAACATTAATATTCAACATGGCGTGATCTGAATTGTGAATGAGTTTTTGACACTATTGTGCATCTCGCCCGCTCTGTGGACCCGCCTTGATTTATTTCTTTGTTGTTTGTAGTTCATCAAGTATGCTGGTGAATAAACACGAAACACAACTAAATTATAGTTACGTTTCTAAAGGCCATACAGGAACAGGAACAGGAAATATGTATTTGTCCCAAATACACAATACAACAAAATAATTGTTATAAAACAAAATCCCATACAATATATTGCAATAGTATCGACATGAGTAAACAAACAAAGTGGTAAGAATATATTATAATATATGAAAGGGAAATAAAGGATTACGTCATATAAGGGACGGGAGACTCCTGCTAAGACTAATTATAGTCGCTGTCGTAAGAGTCACCCTATGGAATAATTCCAACCATTATTTAACTCATATAAGCATATGATAATCTGTAGTAGAATTAGTGAATCATAACTACAATATAAACGTATATTACACACGCACTAAATATACAAACAGTCGGTTTTTACATTAAGTCATTTATAACAAAAGGAGGTAAAGAGTTATCCAATCATGTATTACATATGTAACAATTATGAATTGCACATTGTTCAATATAAGTATTGAGATAATAAAACTTGGTATATGTTGCGAAGCCATACAAAGTGTGAGCGGTGATCTTGTCTTTTATTAAATCAGGTGCGTTATTTATTATATGTGACAAACTGTACCTTTAAATTCATGGTGTACACTGAGTGTATGGATTTTATTTTGACCATACATATTGTAAAAATCCGTGTTTATTGAATGGCGGCTTAGTTGCATGTCCGCGTGCGCTATGAAAAGCCCAAAATCAAAATGTGTCGCATGTTGGACTATGTAACAAACGGCAATGAACTCGTGGATTATGTTCGTGCGTCTGTGAGTGGCCGGGAATCCAAACTGTGATCGATTTCTGTCTAAAGACACAACGACTACTATGGCGCTTCGCGGTCGTTGTCTTGATTTAGTGAGATGTTCGTTGGTGTTCTCATCACGGCCAGGGTAGAGCATGGTCCGCCATCTTGGTCTGTACCTGCCACGGCCTGCGTAGAGCATGGTCCGCCATCTTGGTATGTCCCTATGACAGTCAGTATAGAGCATGGTCCGACATATTGGCTGTCCATGTCACGGTCAGTGTGGAGTATGGTCCGCCAGCCTGATCTGTCCCTGTCACGGCCAGGGTAGAGCATGGTCCGCCATCTTGGTATGTCCCTGTGACAGTCAGTATAGAGCATGGTCCGACATCTTGATCTCTCCATGTCATGGTCATTGTGGAACATGGTCCGCCAGCCTGGTCTGTCTCTGTCGCGGTCAGGGCAGAGCATAGTCTGCCATCTTGGTCTGTCCCTGTCACGGCCAATGTGGAAAATGGTCGGCTAGTTGGTCTGTTCGTGTAACGGCCAATGTGGAGCATGGTCCGCCAGTTGGGTCTCTCCGTGCCACGGCCAATGTGGAGCATGGACCGCCAGTTGGTTGTCAAGTTGCCAATTATGAAAATTTTAAACTTATCTTGACTAAATAGTAATTAACACTGCCCTGACACGCATCTAATAATTCATGGCCGGCACGATAACACATTTGCTTAATGTGACCGTGTTAATATCACACCTTCAAACCCGATACACGGATACATATTCAAGACATGATCTAAGCTGGGTTTAATAATGGGCTTCCACCACTTATTATACATTAGGTGGCGCTCGTATGCAATTCGGGTAATCACCGCCGGCCATCATTACACAAGAAACCGCGTTCTTACGAAGACTGGAGTTTATTACAACTGAAGGCCGAGTTGAAGCGACGATGGACCAAAGTCAGCGGCCGGAAAAATGTGTTACTATACTGGACGATTGTCATATGAGCGATAATAGGTACCGACGCCATTTGTTGCTAAATGTATTAATTGTAGGTCAATGCCGTTTGGTTTTCTTTTCCATAGGCGTAGACAATTTTTTCATGATGAAATGATCACTCCTAATAATTAATAATTTACACTTGTATTTTCATTAAAATCATATATATGACTGCAGTGACTGACACGCAGTGACTGACACGCAGTGACTAACACGCAGTGACTAACACGCAGTGACACAGTCACACACAACTCTAGTCCAGCCTCTACACAGCTTTGCTTAAGGCTATGCAATAATTGTCTTGCCCTTTATACTGCTATTTCAGGAACTTGATGGAATTGCCTCAGTTTCAAGCGCAAGCCGGATTTAACGAAGGAATGCTGTTTTCGCCGGTGTTCGACATTGGTAATTCTATTCAAGACGTTGCCAACTGAGTTAGTGCGACTTAGCCACGACAAGCTGATTGTAGACAGTTAAGTAGTCCGTCGAGCAACGGGGAGTTGTCGGGCCTTGCACGTGGCGACGACGAAATAAGTTTCTATCGACACTAGGAATGCATCTGGATCGAGAAACACCATACCCCCACGTTCTCATATCATTATAATCATCGTCTTCGTCATCATCATAATCACCATCGTTACTGTTGTTGTCGTCGTGGTCATCATCACCAACAGCGCTATGACTGTTACTACAGTTTGGGACTCTGTATAGGCACATGTACATTTCCTGGTCACAATACAACCTCCAACCCATTGAGTCATTGCATCAGTCACAATACAACCATCAAACCATTGTGATACAACCACCAAACAATTGAGTCACTGTATCAGACACAATAGAACCATCAAACGATTGCGTCACTGTATCAGACACAATACAACCATCAAACGATTGCGTCACTGTATCAGACACAATACAACCATCAAACCATTGAGTCACTGTATCAGACACAATACAACCATCAAACGATTGCGTCACTGTATCAGACACAATACAACCATCAAACGATTGCGTCACTGTATCAGACACAATACAACCATCAAACGATTGCGTCACTGTATCAGACACAATACAACCATCAAACCATTGAGTCACTGTATCAGACACAATATAATCTGGTATTTACCGGTAATATCTGGGAATAAGTCCATAACTTATATTACCATTGGCTAGTTTCTGTAATTAAACCTAGTCCATTTAGAAAGATAGTTAATATCCATCTAAAGCAAACAGGTTGACTAGTTACTAGTTCAGGTGTATCCTTGTATTTGTTTAAAGCATGAAGTCAATGAGATGAAAGAGTAATTGATCAATTAGTAAATAAATGTCATTGTCACTCTCACAAGGGACAGTGCAAAGTACAACTAAAGAAGTATGGTGACTGTAGTATTGTTAGGTGCCGATTTGCAATCTGTTTAAGGAGCAAAGGAAATGTTGAGCTCTGGACATTGGCAGGTTCTACTGCACCCTCTCAGCAAACATTAGTTGTGACATTGCTAGCCAAACCATGCCTTGACATTTAGACTAAGGGACAATGACAGGCTAAGGCTAAGGACCTACAAACAGCTGTAGCCATTGTCTCCATGAGCCCAACATCAGCTCCAACTTAATATTTGAACTTGTAGTCCGTTGGGATCCTCTGCTGGGAAGCCATGTACCCCAGTATCAGTAGACCAGACTAGACATACACATTCTGTCAGGCATTCTGTTCATGAAGCACTGGTCAGTTAGGATCATGAGTGGCAGAGGTTGAAGCCCGGCTGACAATATATAATGGCAATTTGTTCGTACAATTTAAGAAGACGGCAAGGTGAAGAAAGCCCAATGCCAACAATGTCAGGCACTTGTGAATGCAAAGGCTGACCGACTGAGGACTAATCTCAACAAATGTATGATTAAATAGGTGTTTATCACCTTGACAGGATAGAATACATGGGCCAGAAACTATCGGCACATATCCATGCAATGACCTCCCCATTAACATCATCATTCTACAATGAGTCATGTGTGACATCCATGTCTGGGGCTGTTTGGTGGAAATGTTTGAAAAGTGCTAATACCAACAATGAAGTTGGAGAAGAGCTGTGCAATCTTGCAATGTGACTGCTCATATTGCCTGCTAGTCCTGCATCAATCGAGATAATTTTCTCTCTCTAACTTTGGCATGCTTCAAACGAAGCTACGAAACCGCCCAGGTCTAACTAAAACAGCAAAACTTGTGTCATGTTACCGTGCACTTCGTGGCAGCACGTAGTTAGACTGGCAGAGCCACCAAGTCCCTACTGACACCGTGACACAGGCGCAGTAACATTAAAACAGAACTGTTTCAGGCTCCAGCGTGATTTACAAACTTATCTGCGGTTGATGATCGATAAACTCTTCTGTGGGCTTTAGTATAATAAAGTTTGATAATAAATGCAACTTATGCCTTATGTTGTTATTCCAGTGTTTTAGTAATAAAAAAGTTTTTGTTGTTTTTATTAGTCATGTACCTGAAATTATTTGCTTCTAAGAAATAGCATGGTGAATTAGCAACACATAGAGGTGAGCCTGTAGCAACACTGCCAGTACATGACAGCCAATTGAATATATTTTAGAATGTAATGTTTATTGTTGTTTTCAGTCAAACTATAATTCTGATTATTCAGTAATGACCAGTGTTGATATATATATTATATATATACAGTATATACATACATGTATGTATTGTATATATATATATATATATATTATATACAGTATATACATACATGTATGTATTGTATATATATATATACATACATGTATGTAGGTATATATATATATATATATATATATATATATATATATATATATATATATATATATATAGTCATTCTGGTGATGGTACTGTAACTTGTACTGTAAGAGAGCTTCAATTATAATCCTTTTAAGAGTTTTTCCCAGTTATCCCGGTTTTTATCACTATTTTGGGTTTTTCTCAGGACGGGTTTTACCGGTATTTACCGCCCGGTATTTACCAGGGTGGGGAAAACGTGCCAACCCTGCATCAGTCACAATACAACCATCAAACCATTGAGTCACTGCATCAGTCACAATACAACCATCAAACCATTGAGTCACTGCATCAGTCACAATACAATCATCAAACCATTGAGTCTCTGCATCAGTCACAATACAATCATCAAACCATTGAGTCTCTGCATCAGTCACAATGCAATCATCAAACCATTGAGTCTCTGCATCAGTCACAATACAATCATCAAACCATTGAGTCTCTGCATCAGTCACAATACAATCATCAAACCATTGAGTCTCTGCATCAGTCACAATACAATCATCAAACCATTGAGTCTCTGCATTAGTCACAATACAATCATCAAACCATTGAGTCACTGTATCAGACACAATACAACCATCAAACCATTGAGTCACTGCATTAGTCACAATACAATCATCAAACCATTGAGTCACTGCATTAGTCACAATACGACCACTAAAATTCACATAAGATACACAATATTGACATGAGTTACTAATATTGACACCAAAGACTTATTTAAGTCGCTAACAACACGCACCAGGACATACATTCGACACATCTGACGTCAATCAAGATAATCACCCAACAGCAGCCATCAGTACTGACACCAGAGACAGTGACACTAGTTAGATTACTGTTGACGCAATACACGAAAACGGCAACTATCTCAGACTGTACGTACATTCATATAGGACCCAGTGGGTCCAATGATACAGCGTATATATATATATATATATATACTGCGTACACTGCTTGCTCGGCGTCTCGCACACCCCCGACCGGGAAACGACTCCGGCCGCTGGGAGCAAGATGCAGTGGGTTAGAGCTAGAGACGACCACTCTGTGAGTCCACGCCGGCTACACATTTACCCCCTGTGTGGAATATGTTACTT
This sequence comes from Escarpia spicata, assembly GCA_963995525.1. NCBI lineage: Eukaryota > Metazoa > Annelida > Polychaeta > Sabellida > Siboglinidae > Escarpia > Escarpia spicata. The sequence continues at coordinate 9,016,407 of OZ023216.1, forward strand.
CCCCTGGCATAGACACCAGATAATCGAGACCAACGTTTTTATGTGTCACTTCCGAAAGAGACAGGCAACATGGGGTGAACGAAATTGCTTAAGTTTCGAAAAGGTGGCAGATGGAATCGAACCAACGTCCCCTCGATCGACAATCTCAGCCAAACCACATCAATAATACTAATGAAGAGTTTGTTTAACAAACATACATACAGTAGATAAACACGCATAACGCACACTGGTCCATAATCAAGTTCATCCTTACTCAATGTACAACCCAATACCTTGGTGAAGCAGCGATATCCATTTTGTGCTTAAGACAAAGGTGGTCTCCCGTGAGACTGAGGTTGTCTCCCATGATATATAATATCAGTAAGCATTGGAGAGAGGGTGAAGTGGAAGCCAAATAAACGTCTCTCGCAGTTTATTATTAGATGTGACATCGTAACGACAAAAAAACGATCGGAGCTTGGACCATTCTTTATATAAGCGTCACTTAAGTAATTTTGTTGTTAAAACTGTTCCTAAAACATGTCAGGAAAGGTGTATACAATTGCGAACCTTTTCAAATTTTCAAATCTCTACATAACTGACATTTTACTGATATTGTTTTTTATTTTATTTCTAATTAGAAATGGTAAATTGTTTCATGGTTTAAGAACTGATTTTAGATTGTTATTGTAATGACAATTTATATAAATATTGATATATATATATTTTAACATAACGTATTGTTATTAATTCTATATTTGAGCTAGCGCTATATAACTGTGGATGCAGAAAATGTGTTTCTGATGATTCGTTGAAAAAAATCACGTTGTAATTGGGACGTGGGCGTCATCGTGAAATAAAGTGTTATTATTATTACTACTGTAACTATTATTACTACTATTATTGACATTACTATTATTACTACTATTACTGCTGTTACTATTACTACTATTATTAATATTACTACTATTACTACTATTATTACTATTATACTATTACTACTATTACCATGATTGTGGATGCATATGTATGTGTTTCTTATGGTTAATTGAAAATTACGCTGTAATCGTGACACGTCGCCATCGTGAAACAAAGATTTACTAATATTACTACTACTACTATCTGTTCTATCCTAGTACAGACATAACATTCTTCCACAATAGCTTTAAACATACAGTGTGTTCATTTCAGTGATCCCAAGTCGTGTTACTGGCACTCGAGTGCGAGTGGATCTTCTGAGTACCGGAGTGTTAGCCACTGTAGGTTCGACAACCTCACTCGGTGGTGACGTTGTCGTTTGAAGCACTGTCTCTCGGACCTGTTCAGTTTCCGGGAACCTCTCCTCCACCATTGGTTGTGGGTCCGCGCTAAGTCGACGGCGCACGTGATCCAAGTATCGTTCAGTTTCCGGGAACCTCTCCTCCACCATTGGTCGAGGGTCCGCGCTAAGCCGACGGCGCACGTGATCCAAGTGTCGTCTGATCATGCGACCGTCGCTTATTTCTGCCACCGTGACGTCACCATTACGATCGCGTAACGTTGATGGTATCCAGTTGGGTCCTGCCCCGGTGTGGTTCTTTACAAAAAGACGTCATCGCCTATGACAACAGACCGTGGCTTTGCTCTGCGATCGAAGTAATCCTTCATATGCTGCTGACGTCTGGTAGCCGTCGAATTGAGGTCGGGCAGTACTGCATCAAATGCTGTTCGAAGCTTGCGGTTCATCAGCAGTTCTGAAGTGGTCTGTGTGGTGTCACACGATACGTTAGCAAGTATCCTGCTAGTCGTGTCTCCATCGAGCCTTCACGCATCTTCTTCAAACCAGCTTTTATGACTTGCATCGCTCTTTCCACCAATCCGTTTGAGGATGGGTGGTACGCTAGACTATTGATGTGTGTCACATTATTTTGTTTCAGGAAACACTGAAATTCACTACTGGTAAAACATGTCCCGTTGTCTGTGACGACAGAGTCCGGCAAACCATGATCCGCGAATAGTTTTCGCAACTCTTCGATGGTTGTGTGCGTTGTCGCCGACTTCACGACTGAGGTTGCTATCCATTTAGAACAGGCATCTACCACAACCATGATTATTTTGCCTTCAATAGGTCCCGCATAATCAAGATGCAAACGAGACCATGGTCTCTGTGAAAATAGCCATAACGTCATTGGTGTGCGAGTCGGTTCCCTCGCGTTTTGCTCGCATTTAAAACAATGTTTCGTCACTATTTGTGCATCTATGCCTGGCCACCAGATGTACGATCGCGCCAGTGCCTTCCTCTTAACCACTCCGCTGTGACTACTGTGGAGTAGTTCCAGCATGATCGTCTGTCCTTTCTTCGGAACGACAACTCTGGCCCCTCTCATAATGCACCCGTCATGCATGCTCAGTTCATCACGGAATCTACTGTATTCCTGAGTAACCGGGTCGTTGGTGGGCCAACCGGTGAGTACGTATCTCTGTACTCCGGAGAGTGTTTTGTCGTGTAGCGTCCACTCCCGGATGTGCGCTGCTGTCACTGGCGACTCAGCTCGGTCAGGTCAACCTACTCAGCAGGCGAATGTGTTATAACTGGCTTTGTTGATAAAAGCAGTCGTGACAATGCATCGCAGTTCTCGTATGTGACGCCACTGCGATACCTAATTGTGTACATGTAATTGTACCCTGCTAGTACAAGTGCCCACCTTTGAATGCACCCAGACGCATTGTGTGGCACCGGTCATTTTTCGTCAAATAGCCCCAGTAATGGGCAGTGAACCGTGACCAGTGTGAACTAGGTTCCGTACAGATACTGGTGAAACTTAGTCACTCCAAATATCAGGCTCAGTCCCTCTTTGTCTAGCTGCGAATAGTTCTTTTCCGCTGCTGATAATTAAGCTTCGTGATGCGCATGCAATCGGTCGCTCTCAACCAGCGCCTCCTTCACTCTGATGAACGCGTCTTCTGGTGGCTTCTCCCACACCCACTTCACACCTTTCTTTAGCAACCGATTCAACGGAGCCAGTTTTATAGAAAGGTTAGCATGAATCGACCATAGTAGTTCACTATTCCGAGCCATGCTCTCAACTCCTTTACATTTGTGAACCTTGGCGCATTGCGGACGGCTTCTACCTTATCCGCCGTCGGATGTAGACCATTTCGATCGATTCGATGTCCCAGATACGTCACCGAAGACCGAACGAATTCGCGCTTCTGTTGGTTTAGTCTCAACCCAGCGTTCTCGAGACGCTGTAGTACCGTTCTCGGGTTTTCTTGTTCCGTCTTGCCAGTCACCAAAATGTCGTCCAGGAATATGCACACATTCGGAATGTCAAGTGTCCGTTGAAACACAGATGGCACTACCGACACACCAATTGGTAATCGTGTGTATCTGAATAGCCCTTTGTGTGTGTTGATTGTCACGTATTCTCGGGACTCCTCATCCAACAACAGTTGCATGTAGGCACGGCTGAGATCAAGTTTCGAAAATGTCTTTCACAGCGTTTACCATCGTCGACGTCGGCCTGGCATTGTCATTTGCCTGACTGTGGATGGCTTTCGCTTCACCTTCTGCCATTTCATCTGCAATGGCTGCTTGCAGAGCCTGTTCAAAGTCTCTTTCTTTACAAGGAAATATGCGTTGTGTGTTTTCATTTCGAATGCCGCACACCAACTGGTCTCGTAGCGCTTGACCAATAATTCGCCAAATTCGCATGTTGACGCTAGTTTTCCTGGTTCAGCCTCGAATTGAGAAACCGTCTCGCCATCTCGCTGTTGCCGTTTGTGAAACCGGAATATCTCCGCTACAAATGTCTTTTGTTTCAGGTGGTTTCTCGATGTGTCAGTCAGTTCTCAAAATGTTTTAGTTGACGGTACGTTCGGACTCACCAGACTTTTCGATAGCTTGTACGTGTCTGCTCCGACCAGCGTAAGAAATGTTGCCACCCGTTACCGCTCGGCTGCCCGTCATGTTTCCTCATTGTCTTCGGCCCCCGCTGGCAACGTTCTAATTTCGTTTGCCACGAAGTATTGTTCTAGCCGTTCTAAGTAGTCGTCTAGGTCGCCGCCGTCGCATTCGCTCATGCGACCTATTGCGAATTTTGTTCTCATCGTCGCCAATTGTTATGTCCGTTCAGACATACACAGTTAAGTTACTTCATAACTTAGAGATAGAATGCTTACACGTGCGACGTGTCTCGGTCCCAACGATGTAATATTTTATTCCAAACCTAGCGGACATATGTTAAACTAATAACAGCAGTAGCAGCTAACTAGTCTGTATGTTTAGTCCTAGTACAAACATAACACTATTATTACTACTATTACTACTATTATTACTACCACTGTGAATGCAGAAGTATGTGTTTTGACGGTTCATTGACAATCACGCTGTATCACTGGCAAGGTCGCCATAGTGAAATAAAATGTTACTACTATTTCTACTATTAGTACAATAACTACTATTACTACAAGTCCTCCCGGTGTCTTACCTCCTGGTCCTCATCTACAACCACGTACATGGGGATGGGCCGCTCAATCCGCCGTCTGTCCTCCAGCTCGTTGCCGAAGTACTCGACGGCAAACTGGAGTAGGTCGGTGGGTCTTCTCTGCAGCACGGCCACGGTGAAGTCTCGCAGCATCTCCGTCAGACCGGCGGGAATATCAATGCGGAAGTTGTGTCCGTCGTTCATCGTCCTCATTTCTTGTCGCCTACCAGGTGTCGTTCTCGTCGCCGTAGGTCTACAACGGAACGGGTCATGCCCAGTTAGACTTCCTGTTTAGTCACATACGAAAAAGGACACTGTATTTTAAAAGAAATGATTTTTTTTTTTTTTTTAAATCCACTTGCTCTGACATAAGTGTATTTGAGTAGTCGGATTTCCAGGTATGATTGGAGAAGCTGTTAACAGTAAAATGAGCTAATTTTACTAAGCGGAAGGATATTTGGCAGCAATTGGGCTATTTCCCCTTTAGCCGGAGTACTGCCTGCATCCATTCGTAAATATTGACGGGTGTCACACATACAGGCATTTTACGAGAGCTAGAAATAATTTTGTTTGACTAAACTCGACCAGCATGTCAATGAGATGATGATAACAGCAGGTAAGAAGTTTAAGAATTTGTGTAAGTCACGTTTTCTTATAATCATACAAAACGCTAACATGGCAATCAATGGGAAACCTAACTGTACACTGACCCCGGAAGATTCTAGTGTTGGTGTGTGTAGGTTGGTGTTAATGTATGCACGCGTGTAGGTGTGCGAATATAACCTCGTCGTTGATGTTAAGGTGTGTAATTTCAAACAAAGTACTTGTTCTAATTTAGCTGAATGGCGGGCGTTTAGTTGGTAAATACAGAGGTTAGTTGAAATTAATTTGCAACGGTTACGATACACCCTTATAAAACAAACGAAAGGGGGTCAACACTTTGAGTGTAAACTGTCCCCCGGTTACACGAGTGAATGAATGTAGGTATAACCATGCGCCGGCATAACGTGTATAAAACGGGTACTTTACCCGCCTATATACGTTACCCGGTGAAAAACCTTTATTTCATCTTCAAATGTAATGGTTTTTTGGTACGTCTAATGACGCAGTAAATATGTCTATACACACGTCATAAAAGTATTTTTTTATTAACCGCTAATATAATATAGTGTATAATATCGTATAATTTAGATAATTCTCAGGGCTAACAGTCAACGCAGCGACACGCTTTGTGTGGATGTTATTAGCAATGACGCGATACGATATAAATTCTTGTAGTTTCAGTATTATAATCAGTTAGCTAATCCAATAAACATTGTCGTATGTTCCCTGTATACAGAGAAAACTCAACATGAAATAAATTAGCCTGTATCATTTCATCCTTTCGCTTGAAACTATATCAGACCATATGACTTCATGTTACCGTTTAACATTTATATGTATCAAAAACGAAATGTAAGACTTGCACGCCATAGATTATTGACGGTGAATACTATGACCTTTACTTGTGCGCGCAATCAACAACATTAGACAACGTGGCATGCAATCATATTATATTACATGTCTAATTATTATATATGTTCTAATTGTGGAGCGCCCAATATCCGCTGTGTTTCATTATTCTCGCATCGCATCGCATCGCATCGCATCGCATCGCAGCAATTTCAAGGAGGTACACGGAATACAACGGATATTGGGCCTCGTGTAATGCAAATTATTGGATGTGTGTGTGTGTGTGTGTGGGGTGTGTGTGTGTGTGTGTGTGTGTGTGTGTGTGTGTGTGTGTGTGTGTGTGTGGGTGTGTGTGTATGTTTGTGTGTGTGTGTGTGTGTGTGTGTGTGTGTGTGTGTGTGTGTGTGTGTGTGTGTGTGTGTGTGTGTGTGTGTGTGTGTGTGTGTGTGTGTGTGTGTGTGTGTGTGTGTGTGTGTGTGTGTGTGTGTGTGTGTGTGTGTGTGTGTGTGTGTGTGTGTGTGTGTGTGTGTGTGTGTGTGTGTGTGTGTGGGTGTGTGGGTGTATGGGTGTGTGGGTGCGTGGGTGCGTGGGTGCGTGGGTGCGTGTGTGCGTGCGTGTATAAATACACAGTATAATTATAACAACTGCACACATTTTCATTCTGCGATAAATCTCTGCCGGGGGGCGGGGGAGACGGGCCAAGCTTTTTGTTGATTCAACGCGATACGGTAACACTTGACGGATGATTTACAACAGCTATAGTACATGGCTAGCGTGGAATTGGTTTGTCCACATAATTTCCGTCTCTGGAGTTATTGAATCAACGGCAGTTTCTTTTATTTGTTCTGCATGTGAGTATTTTACTGGGTACATACACCAGGTAGAGAGAAACCAACGACGTATATTATCTTTTCCGAAGGACACAGGCAAGTGGCGTGAACGAAATTGCCCGAGCTTCGAAACGGCTGCAGGTGAAATCGAATTACCGTTCCCCAGATTAACAACCCGGCACCCTAATCATTAGACCACCACGCACCACTTATTAAGAACCGTTCGTTTACAATTTTCACAAACCAACACAAGCTCCTAGACCTGGGTTGCATCGGTAAGCATGCTCCACGAACCTGTTTTTATTGTGTGCTTCGTCTCTCCAATCGGAGCCTGCTAGAGGATGGACTCTCGACCACCGCAACAACCAGGGTACTGACTGCCTCATAAACGCAAACTCTGAGTTTTTCTTCCAAGGCAATCGTGTCAATGTCAGCGAAAACGAGACGTTGCAGTGTTAATAATGATGAAAAAAGTAGCCGGCAACAGCCTACTGGGACTGCCACTATCGATATTAAACAGAATGGAGAAACCTGTACGGTCATCGGCGTCACTGCGTTGCCCAGGTCGGCATTTCCTGGCGTCCGCCCGCCTTCGTTGACAACGTGCACGAGTCAATCTCGCGGACGTGTAGCGTGACTATTCGGCCGTGCAGGTGGCAATTTCGCTATGGTAATCGCGCCCTGGGATCAATCAATGCATCCTCTCTGTTGCCGAGACACAGTGGCCCAGCTGGGGCTCCTTGGTCGTTGTTAGCCGGCTTGGTTGTCTCACGCCGCGTCTCTATTTACGCTGACTCTGTGTGTACATACACACGCACGCCCGTATGCACGTACTCACGCACGCACGCACACACGAACGAACACATGCATACACACGTTCACACGCACACACGCACGCACACACGCACACACACACGCACACACGCACACACGCACACACGCACACACGCACACACGCACACACGCACACACGCACACACGCACACACGCACACATGTATATGCACACGGGTACTTGCTCACACGCCACACACATCACGCACGCACGCACGCACGCACGCACGCACGCACGCACGTACACACGCACGGATCGCTCTTTCGCCCCCTCTCTCCCTCTCCCTCTCTCTCCTCTCCCTCCCTCCCTCCCTCCCTCCCTCCCTCCCTCCCTCCCTCCTCCCTCTCCCTCTCCCTCTCCCTCCCTCCCTCCCTCCCTCCCTCCCTCCCTCCCTCCCTCCCTCCCTCCCTCCCTCCCTCCCTCCCTCCCTCCCTCACCCTCCCTCCCTCCCTCCCTCCCTCCCTCCCCTCCCTCCCTCCCTCCCTCCCTCCCTCCCTCCCCTCCCTCCCTCCCTCCCTCCCTCCCTCCCTCCCTCCCTCCCTCCCTCCCCTCCCTCCCTCCCTCCCTCCCTCCCTCCCTCCCTCCCTCCCTCCCTCCCTCCCTCCCTCCCTCCCTCCCTCCCTCCCTCCCTCCCTCCCTCCCTCCCTCTCTCTCCTCTCTCTCTCTCTCTCTCTTCTCTCTCTCTCCTCTCTCTCTCTCTCTCTCTCTCTCTCTCTCTCTCTCTCTCTCTGAATCTGTATGTGTATTATGATTGCAATATACGTTGACCCCTGAAGCGACATAGTTATTCAATAGTAACATAACATTTAGACTTATGGATAGTAACATGGGAATATCAGTTCTTTAGAAACCGACGTGTGACTCTCATTTATATATATGTACCAAACGTGCCAAATCTCCAGCAAACTGGTCGAGTCCCACCGTCGCGCTGTATACTAATTAAACAGCTCGCAGCGGTACAGTTAATGAATAATTTTAAAAACTCTTCATTGGCGGGGGATCTATTCATGAGAATTACGTCACATGCATTCGAACGTAAATCATCGTTGTGTGATGGGTGTGAACGGTGGCAGTATAGACGATACTACGATACCTCGCAACCAGTCGGTGCTGGGTGGGTTATCTACCTAAGGCACAGACCTCCAGCTCTGACCCCAGGCACTGACCCCGGAATTGACCCCGGCATTGACTCCAAGCACTGATCCATGCAGGCACTAACTTGATCCATTGGCAACGACTTTCATGTCAACGACATTAGTGCGCATCTTAGAAACACGTTGCATCGCATCTAACCATGACGTCGGCATACCGGTGTGCTGACTCCACCACCACTGACAGGAACCTTACTGAATGCCCGTGAACCAGTCTTCATATAAGACATCACTGGACAATAATGATGACGTTTCATTGGTCGTTTGAGTTTTGCAATGTGGAATGTTGGTATTGCAAAACACGACGGGGGTTTCGCCGTAGTTTCCGATCACGTTCAATTCAATATTTAAATTATTTCAGATATAAGCCGGACCGCGGTTCCCATCATGGGGGTGTATTGAAAAACGGCGTCACTCTTATCTCGGCAGGTGCTAGTGCAGAGTAAGATATTGCATAACGTGCACGTGTAATGTCATATATATATATATATATATATATATATATATATATTACTATCCCGATGCTAAGATGCTTAACAAGAAGTAGTAATGACAGATTCTGTAAAAAGTTGATGTTCTTGCGATCACTTATCAGTAATTGTTGTGTAGACGGGTTCAGCGCGAACGCCTCAATGGTTGGGCGTGCATTGCTCTGGTTGCACCAATCTTATCGCAGTCACGCGTCGACGCGCGGGCGTGCGTCCAAGCAAGTCACATAATCATGGTGTTTAACTAACTATGCAGTGGTGTCGACGAAGTAAACATAATCGATCACTGGATGTTGCGTGACTGCGTGCCTCAAGGTTGTCGAACAAAGAGTCTGTGTGACTTGTGTTCCGTGCGGATCATGCCCGTTGGTGCGTGGAGCTACGCGATATAATCCCCACACCTGCGGTACTACTGTACTACTACTGTACTACTGCTGTACTACTGCTGTACTACTGCTGTACTACTGCTGTACTACTGCTGTACTACTCTACTACTGATTCTTCGCGACGCCTTCCCAGCGCGACGCAAGGGCAAGTCAATGCCACCGGTGACGTCATACCGCCGCCATAGGTCGCGATTATTTCCAGTAGCGTCTCGCCTGGTATTACCCAGCATTGACCGCCCAGGCACCGCGTCTGTCAACATTAATAAGACGCACTCGGTGCACGTTTTAAAGGCCCCAATACACACGCCGCCGGTAACCTCGACGGAAACCGGTGTTCACCGCGGTATTTTGCTAGTAGGCCTACACATAGCGCGGTAATCCTCGACGGTATACAGGCCTACAAATTGTGAGACGTTCCTAATGATATGAACAGTTTATGGACGCTATATGAAACATGTGTTCAAGAGAAACGCCACTATTGCAATCGGCCGATTTCCACATTGCTTTCTCTTAACAAGGCATTGGTCATATATTTGATTATTTTGGAATACAATTATTAACATTTTGTTCTGTCTACACAATTGGAATGATGAGCTATTCATTAAACACGGTGTTCACCACGACCTGGACATCAAATTAGACCAATGTAAACATAATACAACACAATGGATCTGCAATTTAAAATGTTCATTGACTTCTCTGTCTTGGTGACAAGGTTTAATAATAATAAAAAACAGGTCATAATCTATCCTTTGACGATGTTCGTACAGCGATAATGTGTTCAGGCCTACTGTCTACCGCAGGTTGATTACTCGTGAGATGTTTGCATTTTCGACTAGCGAAGACGTTACACAAGAATTCTGCAATCTGCCTTCAGTATTCGCGATCTGCATTCTGTATCCAACACGTCACGACTCTAATTTATATGCACCGAACGCGTCAAATCCCGTACAAACAGCCTGTGTCTCGCTGACGTATCGTACACAATAAATCAACTCGTGGCATTAAAGTTAATTAATCATTTTAAAGCATCTACATCTACTAGTAGGTCAAGTACAAATACATGTATTCTGCTCCAATCCTGCTTCCCGCATAAAAAATAAGTTCTTATATAGTGCAGTATCCAGTCCTCAGGACCGCTCAAACCGCTTTACACTTTACTCCCTGACAGACCTGTTCAATCGAACACCATCTCGACTTCTCTTGGAAGCATTCAGCCACGCTGCAATTAATGCGCGAACAATATTCGTACACAAATATCCACCCCTGTCTATAGACAGGTACTCATTCATACAGATGAGTGAACTGGGGCAACGTGGAGTGAACGATCTTGCCCAAGGTTCGACGCCGCAGCACAGGATTCGAATACGGATTCTCTCGGTCGAGAGTCAGCAGCTCTAGCCACTGTTCCTGGTGGCAGGAGTCAGACAAGTCATAAGTTGTACCGATGTTTTACCAAACGGTTATTATGACCGCTAGACCCCAATCGTTTCGTCACGAGGCGAACACCAAACAATTGAGTCACTGCGCCAAATCACCAGCTAATCTAGCTACTTATCATGTGCGACGGCGCCGCACATAAGCGAGATATATCTAGAGGTTTTACGTGGCTAGTGCGAGAACGATTAGTTGTATGGTTACTTAGCTGGATCGCCCACGAGTGACACCGAAACTTCATTATCTCGTTTCGAAGACGCATTACTGAGTGCGTGGTCCCGACAAATACAACTTAACATAGCATACACATTCAGTGAAGTGAACATCGGTATATTATGTTAGCATAGCATGTGTTTGGAACACCAGCTAGATGTTTTGTTTTCTATTAACAGTACGCGATGTTGCAATTGCTTGCAATGTTTCGAGACTTCGCCTGCAGAAGCATTCTGATATTTTCGTCGAGCGTTTTCAGAAAACATGGCATGGAATCAAGTAAAAGTCAAAAGCACGGACACGGTGCAGACATACTCGCACATCAATGGGCGTTTTCGAATCCAAAGTCTGTCTCCGCTTGGTGGGACTGTCGTGAAACCCGGACTAATGCCTCTATTTTTCAGTTATAGATTGTTTATCAGTACGCAGTGATGAATAAACAAACGTGGTCTTGCAGCTATAGTAAGACTTTGATATCGCGGCAGGGTGGGGAGAGGCAGGGGGGCAGGGGAGGGGCAAACTTAACTTAGTCGTAATGACTAGGATCTTGCGGTTGGAGGAGGAGGGCAGAGGAGGGGCAAACCTGGTCGTGGCGTAACTAGGATCTTGCGGAGGGTGAGGGCTAAGGGGGAAACGTAGCCCACAATTAGGTTTCTGTGTTAAAGTGTGCACAATAGGTTATATAGGATTCGTTTTAACATGTGTCAGAGGCCGAGATATGTCACTGGGTTACAGTGCTATTTCTCATTACCCAGTGATAAACACTGTAACGTCGCCTTCCAGCTAAACTAATGTTTCTCATTAGGCAATGGCTAACGCCGAACGCAGCATTCCACGTGCAGCACTATCTCATATTAGGTAGCGATACATCCAAAGCGTGCTCAGATCAATATCACAATCATGGAGCAGTCAGATCAAATTTGGATCCGAGGATGGAATTGTTATATTAACGCGGCGGGGCGTACGCTGACGGAACTGATATCAGTGGACACGCGAATACAGGTAACGTTTGTTTCTCTCGGTTAAATGGCTGGTGAGAAGAAGCAACGATTAAACACATTTCCGACGCACGAAACCAGCTGTTGTGGATGTTAAGGTCTAAGTAGTGTCGGCGGTAAGAAAACCAACAGGTGCTAATCTACGTAGTGCCTCGCTGCAGCGTCGTTTCGACGTCGCATTGACCGAGTCTCATTAACTAATGACATACCCGGGTTATTGGAACTGTCACGCGACGGTCTTCGGATATGACAACCGGCCACACACGTGACAAATGCAAACTGTCATGTGACGGTATGTAACCACGGCGACCAACGACAAACGTGACAAATGTAAAATGTCATGTGACGGTATGTAACCATGGCGACCAATGACAAACGTGACACATGGAAACTGCCGTGGGCCGCCCTAGGATGCGGCGGCCAGCCATAAAATTATACTGGACTTGTTACTCACACGGATTATTATTATTTCCCAAGACAGCTCTTATCTATGTGAAGAAGTTTAACCAGGTGAACGGCACAAGGGGTTCCATCAATCGTTACATGCTTAACACTAACGCAACCTAGAAATAAATGTTTCCAAACCTAACGAATAGGAAAAAAAGCACTCAATGTGCTCGTCAATTTGCAAGTAAAGACAACGGACAGTCTGATCAACATGTAAAGACAACGAACAGTCTGATCAACATGTAAAGACAACGAACAGTCTGATCAACACGTGGATCAGTTCCTGTGAACGGAGTATGTAGACAGCTGGTGTCATCACAGATTAACAGCGCTCACTGGAGTAGTCTACCACCGTTGTCCCGATCAAAGCTGTTCAAAGCGTTGTCTCCAGAACCACTCCATAGTCGGCATACTCATAGCAACATCCACGAGTGCATGAAACACAGACCCATCCCGATGTCACGACGTCAGCAACAACCATGAATGCGTGAAACACAGACCCATCCCGATGTCACGACGTCAGCAACAACCATGAATGCATGAAATACAGACCCATCCCGATGTCACGACGTCAGCAACAACCATGAATGCATGAAACACATACCCATCCCGATGTCACGACGTCAGCAACAACCATGAAAGCATGAAACACAGACCCATCCCGATGTCACGACGTCAGCAACAACCATGAATGCATGAAACACAGACCCATCCCGATGTCACGACGTCAGCAACAACCATGAAAGCATGAAACACAGACCCATCCCGATGTCACGACGTCAGCAACAACCATGAGTGCATGAAACACAGACCCATCCCGATGTAACGATATCAGCAACAAACATGAGTGCATGAAACACAGACCCATCCCGATGTCACGATATCAGCAACAACTATGACTGCATGAAACACAGACCCATCCCGATGTCACGATATCAGCAACAACTATGACTGCATGAAACACAGACCCATCCCGATGTCACGATATCAGCAACAACTATGACTGCATGAAACACAGACCCATCCCGATGTCACGATATCGGCAACAACTATGACTGCATGAAACACAGACCCATCCCGATGTCACGATATCAGCAACAACTATGACTGCATGAAACACAGCCATCATCGACATCGAACATATAAAGTATATAGAAGAGAGTAGGATTTGTTCGCAGACATATCGTGACGTAAAATATCTACGTGGAAAGCCTTTTTCGTTACGTATGCACTGAATCACATTTTGTGTTGTAGGCCTAACACATAATTGTTTTCTTTTGTGTAACTCGAGCGTGCGTCTTTACGCATGGAAAGGGAGTGGCTTTGGCAACAAAATACTCTGTAAATAAATTATACATGCACAGTACCGCACGGAGCGGGTAGCGAGAGCGATCTCTGACTGGAGTACACATGTATAGTCACACCGGTTAACACTCATTGTACTTCGAAAGTCTTCCATTTCCGACACAGTGTAAGGCTATCCCACTTATGACACCATTCAACGTTACGCTTGCACTCGCGTTGTACCTTCAGACACAAACACAAACGTACAGATGACCAAACATTTATTTTCGTCTGTTATAAAAAATGCTTGCTACCTGCTCGCTATCTTACCACAGGCTAACCATTTTATTGTCAGAATTATTCGCGAGCAACTTCAATCTTCATCTCCTTGCGATACTGCTGGAATCCAAGTTTTGTCGCTAAGCAATTAATCTCTCTATCCTGCCTGTTGGATATCTCGTGACGCCAACTGTGCAGGTAGATGGCAACTTGTACAGTAAGCGACACACCAGGGCCACTATTCACTGGAATACACCTGGTAGTCATTATTACTGATGGCGAGGTGTTAACAGTTTTGACCCAACGTTAAAACGAGGCTGAGTTCATCATCGGTCATACTGCCAAAAGTTTTGTGACAAATCCGAGGTAGACCGACTGCCTGACAACAACCATTGTTCCGTGTTATACACGCGTGACCGGATAGACTTAACTCGCGTTTGGCGACTGAATGAACTTTGGTACACATAATGTTAACGCAGAGTTGCACTATGTTGTTTATACAAAAAAGGAAAGTAGAATTTATTGCGGATGTGTTGTCCCTTGGAAACTACGAGTTGGATCGGCTTCAGATTAGCTCGGAGACAGACATGACAGATTTGCTCACTCACGGTTATGTTGCTTACTAACGGACGATCCCACAGAAGCTCTAAATCACAGAACTCCTACTGACTCGCTCTAACTAACGGACGATCTTGTAAACATATTCGAAATGTCGAACAAGCATACTGACCCGCTGTAGCAAACGAACAGTCCTACTGACTAGCGCTAACTAACGGACGGAGGGTATGCCACTGTACAATTACGTGCAGACACATTTAGTGCGCGTTGTCCACCAGATTTACAGTTAGCTGCGAGTGCAAAAAGACACACATCACACAACCATTAATCTTATTTACTCTCCACTCAGCAATGTATTTATATTGTTAGTCGCCGTCAAAGTGTTATAATTACGAACCACGCCCGGCGTCACAGGTGACGCAGCTGATAAATTATGTTAATAATGAATAAAAGCTCTTTTATTAACGGGAGTGCAACGCGGTTTTGGTGGTACCGACTAAGATTCGCAGGCACGTTTTGTACGACACACAAAACTTTTGTTTACACACTGTCATTTAGTATAGCAAACATATACAACCAGCAAGAGTAGAATCTAGAATATATAACCTATCTAGTTATCGGAGATGGCGTGTAGAACTCCTTGCAGCCATACGTGCTTCCAACCGCTGAAGAGTTGGCAAAACCTCCGCCAGTTAGCTGGCACTGGTCCATTCGCGCAGACGGGAACGTAACGTTTAATTGGATTATTTTAAATGAAGGCGGCATCAATAATAAAATGTTTAGGCGTGTAAGCTGCTTGCCAGGAAGAATTATTGCACATAACGGTGCAGTGCCAGCTCGATGGCTGAATGTCAGGGTCGCGGCGTATCATTTCACACGCTGTATACAAGTGAAGAATAATATTAATACATTTCAGGCAGGTGACTAAAATATTAATCGCTGTATCCGGCACATAAGAGGTGTTCTCTGAACCAACGAGGCTGCGAATGTACCAACTGGGTCACGACAGCGTTCACTGTACCAATTAGGTCACGACGGCGTTCACTGTACCAACTAGGTCACGACAGCGTTCACTGTACCAACGGGGTCACGACTGTGCTCACGGTATGAGTGGGGACCGTGACAGCGATCATACCATCAAGTTGTTACTGAATACAGAGCGACTCCCAAATGTCACCGACGTAGCACCAGTTGCCGAGAACACGACAGGAACACATTAGCGCCAACACATGGAGATATCACAGTAACGATATCCCAGGAATTTGTCAGCTACGCCTCTGCACAGTGCACGATGCGCGCAGTGACGCTGAAATAGAGGACGGTATTGAAGAACACTAACATGGGAAATGGGATGATCCTGCTAACCGGACCGTCCACTTGACAAAGTGGTGATACGTTTATTGATGTCAGTTTTTTTTACCTATAAACCTAGCAGTTAATACTATCTATCGATTTGCACCGACAATCAACGATATCACTCCACACTACTAATAATAATAACAATACGTGTGGGTGTGTGCGTGTGTGCGTGTGTGCGTGCGTGCGTGCGTGCGTGCGTGCGTGCGTGCGTGCGTGCGTGTATGAGCGTTATGCGTGCTATAGGTAATCAGTTAACTTATTACCGGTGCTGTTACTGGCTCCTCGGAAGTATTGAAACTGAAAAGAGTAAATAAATAAAAGCACAAAAAAAAACAATATCCTCTACGTCGCGGATAGGTTCTCTCTAGCAACAGACCTATTTACCTGCGCAGTAAGCAACGGTCAAATAACTTTAAAAAGTGCATTATTTAAAAATGTCAAACCACCTCAATAACAAGATTGATTAATGAAACAGAATATACAGCAACTGTCATTTACATTGCTACCAACTTTTGCCACATAAAAAAGGAAGACATATATATTTATTATATACAATATGTGTTTTAACGTTGCCGTGATTATGGTTTTCATTTCTACGTTACCTTCCAATGCATCGCATTAACCATATCTCCGTCAACGACCGCGATGGCCGGCTTCCTTTAACCTTTAATCAGCTTTTCAGATGGCGATCTTTTAAAACTGAAATCATCGACGCCTGCTGTCTTTATCCACTGTCGTCGTGGCGTGCGTCATCCACGCCTTCGCTCGGGTCAATATTTCACGGCGCTGTTTCATAACCAGGGCAGCTGATCGCTGGTGTGTCCCACGAGTTCGCTAGATGGCGCCGATCCGCAGAAATTCGCCGCGAGAGAGCGTTGTTAATACTGCCATGTTGTTTTAGCTTTCCAGCTACAGTTCTATTAACGACGTCTGGCGCCCGCCTACATCGACAGACGAAGGATCGCCGTAACATAACGGTTGCGGGTTATGCAAAGGCGACACGACGAGATTTTCCATGAAACAGTGCAAATACTGGTTGAAACAGTGCGGATACTAATTGAAATAGTGCGAATACTAGTTGAAATGGCGCGTAATTGGTTGGACTTTAGCATCGAAGTCGTAGAATCTGCGGGATGTAGAGAACTCCATTTGGTGTCGAATTACAGAACGTCAACATTCTGTGCAAATGGTTTACGGCTCCTGATGACTAAACGGGTTAGAGAATCGCGTTTCTCTTTTTAGTTATTACTTAATATTCTACATTTAAGTTTTACATTTATAAACATGCAGGAATAAGAAACGAGGGAATACCAGTGCATAAATGCAGTTTTATGTGGTAACCAATTTAGTTAGGATGGGTCGCTCGCAACGACTTGCACAGAATGCCGACATTCTGTTATTCGATAGACGGTACCACGCTCTTTACAAATTGTATGTACTATGCCCAACCGCCAGCACATTAATGAAACACCTGTGCAGATTCTACTAATTCCGTGATCGCGAATTTCAGCAAGTAATCCCGGTGTTTCAATAGGTTTCGCCGTTTTACCGTCCCCGTACTAGCCACAATGTCCGCAGTTGCAAGAGAGTGTTTTGTGGGGGCGACATGACAGGAACAATCTGTCACTTTCATCGGTCGGTCGGTCGGTCGGTCGGTCGGTCGGTCGGTCGGTCGGTCGGTCGGTCGGCAACATGACAACCAACGACGTATTTTGTGCCGACTTTTTAAGGCTACATGCCCAACGGGTCTCATGATGGTCGAAATGTTAGCCAGGCTGCACCGCAACTATTCAAAATGGTGTGCTATTTCAAACGTTAACGTTGACACTACACCCTCGTAATAGCAAACGTTATATTTTTAGAAACTGTGGCTTCATTGATTTTATAGAATTTAATTACTTAGTTAATTTTAGATTTATTACAACGTTACGAAACTGATTCATACCACGGCAATTATCATCAAACGCATACTTATAGATATGAACACATCACGTGATTGTTTCATTCGGGGAATCCAAAGCACGGTAATACCAACTTAAACATATTAAAAACTGATACTTCAAATATGTTGTCCTCTAATTAGCAAATCGGCAATTCCAGTAACTTTCACTTTACGAAATATGCTACCAATAGATATCACGACTTGGCGGGACCTAATGAAAAGACAGAACAAGTGAACGTCGAATCCATCAAGTGGCCTGCATGGTGAGCGTCAGCAAAACTGTTACCGCATAACAAACCACAACCAATAGAGGCCTACGTGTTCGATCTCCGTAATAACAACGCCGTTGCAGATAAAACTTAAAAGAAACAGCAACAGAACAGCGGTATCACATTTTCAATCGGAGGCGATGTTTGACACCATCGTTTAACGATCTGTAGGAAAATGTGTTTGCATTTCGTGAAGATTCATTCATTCATTCATTGTGCAGCCACCAAATATGCATAGTTAGCCAATGTGAGTAGATATGTTGCCGGTCTTTCAGACAGTGGCGTTGCCAGAGGGTGGGGGCAAAGGGGCCATGCCTCCCCCAATCCCGGATAATTAGGAGGGTAGGGGACTGAGGACATAACTAGTTGTTTGATTTATAGAGTGACAAGGTGCGGAGGTTATAGGGGTGCCTGTGTAGGACTTCCAAGTCTTTGGCAAAGAAAGTTGTCATCATTCAAATGGGATTAAGTTACTCGAAGTGGAGGAATCCACCGCTTCTGCCGTAGGCGATAAGCATCCAGCAGGCTGCAGCCCAAGAGGTGACAGGGCAACGAAAATGTCATCATTCACAATGCGCTTGATGCTAATGCCTATTAATATATCAACACAAGGATGCAAAATGATAGTTACTCGCCAAGATGATTAGTTACTGGACTAAAGATCAAGTTGCACGTTGCGGCCAAAGCAATTTATCTAGTCGATTTTCCACTGGGTAGTCCGAACTTCATATTGTGAATTTATTAATTTTAATAAGCGACAACGTTACACATGACACGGACATTTTTGTGAAGCTCACTCGACGCCGCCGCCGCCGCAGCGGTACGGATTTGTTGTGAAGTTATTGGTTGAAAGCCAGCGCCACATCACATAATTATATATATATATATACATATACATATATATATATACGTGTGTGTGTGCGTGCGTGCGTGCGTGCGTGCGTGCGTGCGTGCGTGCATGTGTCATATCCCGCTACTCATTGCTTGCTTGAATGCCGGATGGCCCTCTCCAATACAAAATCCTGCCTAAGCCACTGCTTACAGACGTCGAAGCAGTCAGCACGGGGAGAGACGGAGACAGCAGTGCTGGTCAGTTTGTGGTACAAGCCGGATGACCAGCATAATCCACTATATGGCTATCTATGCATTTCGATGTTGTCTGATCAACGACCTGCTGTAGCGTTTTCGTCAAATCATACAATTCTCTTTCCGAAAAAATCAAGTTGGTAGATGCTGTCCGTTATTTGTCACCTAACAGCCGGATCTGTCTCCGTACAAAGAGGCATCCATCCGTCCGTCCGTCCGTCCGTCCGTCCGTCCGTCCGTCCGTCCGTCCGTCCGTCCGTCCGTCCGTCCGTCCGTCCGTCCGTCCGTCCGTCCGTCCATCCACCCACCCAACCATCCATCCACCCACCCATATATGCCCTTCTCCGCGTTCAGAAATTATTTTTACGACATAAATCATCCTAGAAAGGAGGGACCGTCTCAGAACAACTCGCACTTTGTTCGTCTACTCTAAAGGTGGACACGAAACAGTGAGCTATCCTCATAGTGTTAAGTGAGCGTACAAGTATGCGGACTAATAGCCTGCCAACCAGCACCTGATAATTTAACATTTAGTAAACTACTACGTCGCTTACTATACTTCCGGCACTGACGCACGATGCATGTTTGCATGTGCTGGACGAAGCTGCTCGCCACGCGTATTCGACTGACAGCTGCGACAACCAGACGTGATCAATGCACCGACGAGGGCACTACGCTAGTGACGTCACACAGAGGCGCAGTTAAAACACAGCCGCGGCAAATTAACCCAAAGAGATTGTGTTTCAGTCTAAAATGTCAACGCCACTTCATCATTTCATGTACTAGGCCTATGTCGTTTTCCTATTTAAATCAAACAGGGTTTCAATAAATCCACGCTTTTGGCATGCGCCAATGCTGTGTTGCGGGCATTCAACATTAACGTATGAAAGTGATCGTGATATCATGACATACCCGGAATAGTTGTACTGTTTTTAAATGCATTTGGTAAACTGTGTAACTGTTTTGACGGCCTAAAACCCCGGCATGAACACGAAATAAAATGTAGACCTGTTCTATCCCTCACATGGGAACGGTTTACTGTTTTACTTCTTGATTCAAGAGAGACGAATAAAAATGCCAGTGGTTTTGACATGGTAGCCTCATTCTATGATTTGTGTGTTCATTTATAACAAGGGAAATTTATACATGTAAGGACAATAACATTTACGCTCACCAGAAAGATAATTTCTTGTGGCTGTTCGGGAGCCTATAGATGTGTCAATGATGGTAAGGTCCCTGCATATGTTGTATTGATGGCGGCATCCCATGTGTTGAATATCTTGAAAACAAAATGAGGAAACATAACGACGTTTTCCTGACGTCTTAATTAAATAATAAGTATTGACATATCCAATTTCAGAAAAATCGAAACATAACTGTAGGTGTACTACTGTCCAACGTTAACATTGCCACCAATGGATGAATACATCGTGACGCGTCTCCCACATGCTCGTGTCCATTCAAACAGACCGGAAGTATCTGTCAACCCATCTCCGTTAACAGAAGAGTTATACTGCGCTGAGGCGAATTGGACGCCACCACAACTGCAGACGTAATAGGCTTCGAGCGAGCACATACGACGTGCAGAAAGCCTAATCAGGTACTCAACATTGGACAGCGTTATTCCCAATAACACACGAATGGACGTTTGACGACCGGGGGACGAATAAAACGCACATACACCACGCGATAATCGAAGGAGAACTACCGCACGTGAATACGACCTCGGCAGCCTATGCATCGCCATGGTATATCGCAGAATTCCAATCCACCTCATCGGCAGACACAACCTATCGATTCACCGCAGCTCCTGGCCGATGGTCACGGAGATAATCCGCAGTTAATCCGTTAATAATGCATGCGCGTCATCAGCAGTAATTTGGGATGTCTCATTTGGGTGGACAAAAGAGCTTTTAAAGATACGTTAATGTCGACACTGGTTGGTTCTTTTTTTGGTTAGTTCTTGGTTGGTTCCGTTTTAGTTAGTTTGTTCGCTGTTTGGTTCGTTTATTGGTTTGTTGGTTGTTTGCTTCGTTGGTTTATTGGTTCGATCATTCTTTTAATCGTTGTTCGTTCGTACGTACGTTCGTTCGATAGTTCGATCGATCGATCGCATGGTGTGCAAGCCAAAGTTCTGAAACCTAGGTTGGAAGGTTTAGATGGGAAGACGAAAGATGGGACTCGGATTGGTGCGGGATACGGGGCATGGGACTGAGGACGGGGTGCTGAATGTCTCTCAGGAGTGACCGGTTGTATAAGTTGTCGAAATTGGAGCGCCATTGGAAGATGACAATAAAGTTGGGGTCTGTTCGTTCAAGCACCAACATTTGTGCCGCAATGCCGGTGTTTTGGCGGCTTTGTCGAGCACCACAATTGGCCAAACTTGTACTGTGGTACTCGCTTATCGATCTTGACTTCATATTTCAGGCGGTCAGCAAAGCAAGTCCGCTGATACAGTTGCACGACAACTCGGCGATATACTGGTGAGGCGACATGACGAACAGCAGCAGCAGCAACAGCAGTAGCAGCAGCAGCAGCAGCAGCAGCACAAATCTTCTCCCCTTTGCTCCTTTGCGGGGTGGGTCTCCACGTCACACAGTAGCTTATTCTGTCTGTTGTCCGCAATGACCTTCTATTCTTGGCTGTTCACACCTGCCCTCCTAAGGTCCCTTTTCATGCCGTCATTCCGTCTCAGCTTTGATCTTCCTTGTCGTCGTTCGCCGCCCTCTTCTGCTTTCCATGCTCTTTGTGAAGTCTGCCTTCGCTCATTATTTGCATATGTCCTGCCCATCTCATTCTGGTTCCCACTACTTTCATCTTTAGGTGTTTTTTCGTGCCAATCTCTTCTCTCCGTTCTGTCATCTTCCTTCCGTCTTCTCGCGTTACTCTACATATTCTACTTGCAGCTTCTCCTCGTGCCTCGCTGCCAGCACAAATGACTCAGCACTACACTATAGGCGTCTTTCAAAGTCGCCACACAGTTTCCTTACAACAGCAGCTATTAACTACAGTAAGGTGAATTACACAGCTGGGGCCGGTTTCATGAAGCGTACTTAAAGTTACGCAATTCCTTGGCATCACGTGTTTGCATAGACAACTATGTTCGCTTATATTAAAAAATCACGTAATTTATTAAGACAATCATTTTTGCGTTAAGAACGTTCTTAGCCGCTTCATGAAACCGGCCCTTGGACACCAGTCCTAACCAGCGTCATTGTGACGTCAAACAATCCGCGCCTTTCTACATCCGCCCGTCCGATGATTGGCTGCGTCCGAGCAACAATTCTGCGTCATTTACGTTAACGCCTAGGCTATTTATAAATATGTAATGATGGCACAGTGCAACAAAACACAACCAGCATCGCCTACTGCCTTTGCCTTAAGCCTAACACTCGTCCTGTGCCGGATGTGACGAACCGGAAACTGTCCATTGACTGAAGCATGGCGGCTCCCAGCAAGCACAGAAACACACAC
This sequence comes from Escarpia spicata, assembly GCA_963995525.1. Classification (NCBI taxonomy): domain Eukaryota; kingdom Metazoa; phylum Annelida; class Polychaeta; order Sabellida; family Siboglinidae; genus Escarpia; species Escarpia spicata. The sequence goes on from OZ023216.1 coordinate 9,039,339, forward strand.
ACACACACACACACACACACACACACACACACACACACACACACACACACACACACACACACACACACACACACACACACACACACACACACACACACACACACACACACACACACACACACACACACACACACACACACACACACACACACACACACACACACACACACACACACACACACACACACACACACACACACACACACACACACACACACACACACAAACACACACACACAGTGATATTGACATGTTTTGAAGTGCCACGGCAACAGTTGTGTGATCAATCGATCTGAGCTCGTGACCCCCTGGACATGAGATCATTGATAAACTGTTTCAACTCAAGGGCACTCATTCAAAGAGGCTGCCCAGAATTCCCAGGGTAGTAATCTGCGAGCTACATAAGAGCGGTATTCAGTATACGCGTTGACACGATAAGCAACTTTTTCGCGCACAGTAATGGACTCGACAAAGATCGAGTTTATCACAACGAGACTCAATTAGTTTTGTCACAATAATGAGCGTGGAGGAGAAACTTATCGATTACTCGTGCCACACGGGGCTTACTGAACATACACGGTAAAACCTGCACATGACAGGCCGTGTAGAGCTGGTAGCCACCGAGAAAGGAACCGTTATTTTCAACAACTATGTAATAATATTCATAACACGTAGATTGTAAATATTTTGTTAAATTTTTATACCTAGGTTGATGTTATATGGTTTGCCATGTACTAACTTATTGACCATTCAAATGTGTTATAATGAAAAACAATGTCGCAAAGTACTTTGATCGTTACCTGTTTACGTATATCGACCAAACGTAACCTATCGACGACCACACGCCTCCAGGTTTCCCAGAGAGGTCGATATGGTGTTCGATTGAACACGTCTGCCAGGGAGTGAAGAGTAAAGTGCTTTGAGCAGTTCTATAAGGACCGGATACTGGGCTATATGAGAATGTACCTTTAAAGTAAATAAAATAAGGGTACGTTCTTTTATATAGCGCGGTATTGCGGGATCTGCTTATTTATATATACAATTTCGTTGGTGGTTATAATGTGTGTGTGTGTGTGTGTGTGTGTGTGTGTGTGTGTGTGTGTGTGTGTGTGTGTGTGTGTGTGTGTGTGTGTGTGTGTGTGTGTGTGTGTGTGTGTGTGTGTGTGTGTGTGTGTGTGTGTGTGTGTGTGCGTGCGTGCGTATGTAGTTATACTCACTACAACAACATAAACAACGAAACAAGTAGGCCCCTACATTTCCGTAGAATATCCACAACGGGTGAAATAAATATTATCAGTTCCGTCTAAACAGCCGTCAACATGCCAATCCACACGCAAACGCTCTTGAACAGTTCATTTTAGCAACACTATTCTAGTTAGTTCCAACACACACGGGTGGTAGAGTTGTTATAATAGACATAGTTTGTACTACATGACGACTCGATAACAACGATCGGTGTGCGTACTTTCAACTAAGGCATCATTGAAATGTAAATTGTAGGTTTGTTGTCGGTGTGGTTGACTCGCATTGCAAACCAGGCGGGTTACAGATCCTCAATTATTGACCCCATTGGCGGCAACCCCGGACAGACTGCACGCAGTTATCTCTACTACTTTACTATTCTACTCTGCGGGCCTCTGGAAACCATTTATTGATTAAAGACGAAGCCGACGTATGTATCTTCGCCTACCTGCCTACGCATGTGCACTAGCTGATGCGACGTCTTTGAAGTATCATCATATTAAAAACGATATTTCATCAACGCTCGTTCTTCGTCCTCTGATGATGGAAAAACGAAACGAACGACAGAAGAGTTTTTATGGTCGCCTTTGTTGTAATAGTATCGTAGATGCTTAACCTTTTGACAATCTCTCACTCGTAAGGGCCAAGCACATTTTTGTCGTATGTTTATTGCAACGTGTTCCTGGCTTAGTCGCACTTTTCTTTAATTTCACAATATCACCTGACGAATATGGTGCCAAACTGTCTACAAAATTAAACTTTGAAGAACTCCAAAACCTAACGACTCAGTTTTAATATAAACGCATCACACAAGTCTAAACCGTAACTGACAGTTGGTGAATGTCCACAGTCATTATGCTATATTGGCTGTATGTCTCCCTATAACGGATTGCGCGCTTACGTGTTTTTGTTATTTCTTCTTTGATGCAAAATTCCTTGCTTCACATTCTCGGAACGGCATTACACGTAATATCGTTTTTATCATTATGCATTAGAAATATTAAAATGTGAAGTCAATAGTGTGTTAGATTTAAGGCTCTAAGCGTTTCGAAAATATACGCCCAGGGGCTAATTCACTAACTGTTAAGGAACTGCTTGGAAATACGTTTCATTTAACGAATATGATTACCTCATTATTACTAATTATGACCCTAACAACGGGTGGAACAAACATAATAATGTTATGTTCAATGGTTAGATAACTGGTGGAGTTTTAAAGGAGAGACATGGTTTGCTGGCGAGACGACCCCTAAATGCGCCAGCTCCTGTGACGTCATCGCGTTCGTTAACTGCCGGATTAACGGTAAATGTCATTTTCTTCTGTCACCGGTAACCGCATCAGTCGACGTCGCAAACGATAATTGTTTCGCAAAAATCGCTACGTATTTGCCGATAAAACAGAAGGTTTTCATTCAACGCACGAAAGATTATTTTCGTAGGTACGACATTTCTTACAGAGGAAGAATAGCAAGTGTTGTATGGCGGCCATAACTCAGCGCCGCGTGGGTGCGACAACAAAATGGAGACAGACGCAGCCATTTTGTGGTAGCTGTGGCAGCGAGGCAACGACGTTGAAAGGTCAACTGCTGGCGATCTACGACTTCCGAACATCGCCACTGCGTGCGCAGCATGAATGTTATTTCTACGTGCCATTTACAGCGCCGCGCAAGCGCGAACTGAACGTCATTTAAGGCCGGTAGAAATATTCTCTGAAAGGCGAGCGAGTTGTCGCGAATAACGGAATATTAAGTGTGCTTCTTGTGTGATCGACAGTCACGTGGCGTATCGCTACAATCGCAAAAAACGTGTGCAAAGGCCAGGCGAAATACCTCAATATTATCTACAATTTATATCTCATAAATGAGATATTTCGTATCTTTACTGATAGCTTTATGTGCGTTTTGAATCTACATTTTTTTATTTGCTTTCGGTGCTGGGAAAATGGGTCGGCCCGTGCGTTATCGGTATGTGGTGCATGGGACCTGGTGCGGGAAGATTGAACAGTAATAGAGTCGGGGTAGATTTCTGAGAAAAAAAAATTGTACTGGTTCCAAAACGACACAGAGTTGAACCTGAAACATGTGCCCAACTTACATGTTGGAATCCCAGAGGATAATCTTGACTAGTTTCGGATGTCAAATGGATTCTTCGCAAGAATATAAACACAACGACCGCGGAATTAGGCCTACCTTTGTGGTTAGACAGTTATATTATTGACGCCAGGAGATTCACACACGCATCCACACAAGCCCGCACATGCGCGCACGTACGCACGCACGCACACACACACACACACACACACACATCACAAGCAAAACAACTGCATATTACATGTTTATAGGAGGCCACGTTGAAGGTCGACATCACCGTATTTAAAAGCGTTGTGTAGACCAAGAATACACGCAGCCCCTGCACAACTCGGTAAGACAGCCATCTCGCAACTAAGGTCCTGGATAGTCCCAAGTTATTTATGTAGCAGCAGAGTATAGGAAATTAGTTCCGTTAATGCGGTCACCTCGTCATTCGGGTCAATGTGTCCCAGTCCCGAGGGTGACCGTAAGCGCGAGGTTCCACGGTGCGTCCGTCAGAAGGACTGTCCGAACGTTAAAACTGGCCAGAACCTTCAACCAACGGGCAGTTTCAAAAACGTTACTTATCTGACAATGGGTCGTAGATAAATCCTTGAAATTGTGGCGATCGAAACGCAATCCGTCTGGGAGGAAACGTTACCATACCCACAAACATACACACACGCACGCCCGCACGCGCGAGCGCGCGAGCGCACACACACACACACACACACACACACAAACACAAACACTCACACACACAAATATATATATACGAATATATATATATATATGTATATATATATATATATGTGTGTATATATATATATACACACACACATATATATATATACATATATATATATATTACCTTAATAACAGTGAAATGTGTATGCTAACGGATTGTTGACAAGCCATCTCTCCAACTCACACGCGGAATCACAAATAGGGCTGAATCACTACAAACGTTGACTGACGACTGCCATATTTCAAAGTCTTCAGAAGCACAGTGTCAAAATGTAGCATAAATTGAATAATCTCACCACCATATAGCTTGAATTACCGTATCTCGAGATGGCAAACATCAAAGCGTTACTAGCTGGGAACTTGATTGTATTAGCGTGGTAAATGCAAACCCAATTGTGTTCATTCGACTAATGTTAACCCGGCTATGGTTGGAAAGATCGATCGATTGCTGAGAAAGAAGATGCCGGTCACGACACAGTGGAAGGAAGGTGTACGAGAGCCGTGTAAATCCGGCCGAATAAACCTACGTCATGTGTGTCTTTAATATGGGCAGATCTGTATACAATTTCGTTAACGAAATTCGTCGCTAACGCTGCTCAATTACAGGTACTTCTAAAGGAAACCCTGGCGTCAATTCACAGCACAGTTCCCCACTGAATTGACGAGTACATGTACGTTTTGCTGCACAACGGATGCGCAGGGAAAGTTGAACAGAAGTAAGTATGTCGATTAAACGGCCCAGCGCCGAATGTGTCAGTGACACCCGCTAAATGATGCACGCACTCACGCATGCATGGACTTACGCACCCGCACGCACGCATCATGCACACACACGCGCGCGCGCACCCACGCGCACGCACGCATCTTGATGGATAAACGCTCAACACCCGCCACCTGCAACACCAAGCAGATGGCGCAACGGTAATAAATACGAAAGTAAAACAAAGTTAGTTGACAGTACACTATTTATTTTGTTAATTAGCGGTTGCCTTTTGACGTCACACATAAGTTAAAAGCACATCGCGGTTTGTTTGAAGGGAAGAACGAACAGGCTTCAGGCGCTAATGTGCACGACCTAAACTTAACAACCCTGTATACTAAGTTCGTTTGCATGAGGTAAATATGTGTTCATCAGAATTATCTACTGTTGTGAATACGCGTCGAGTTACACACTCATCATATTTGATAACATTATAAAGTCACAGTGACTGTTTTTGAATGGAAATTCCAAGCACTAAGATATCACGTTTTTGACATGTTCAATACCATTGAGATATTTAGAGAGCAATTTATTTTTATAAGTTCCGCAATTATAATAATGATTCTTCTATAGCTTTACTTTACTATTTAGTGTTAATTCAAAGTGTGTTAATTATTTCCACATACCTCATATTTCATATTTCAACCGCTATGTCGGTCGCAGTGACCTATTTATAGGATATTGGACCACAGTCCATTTTTGGCAACTGTAAGTATTTATGTTTTCATACATATTATGTAAGCGCCACGCTAAAGGTTAGCATGGAACTCTAATGGGAGACTTCCTCCGCTCCCATGTCCCCCGCACCCGTCCGAAATTCTGTAACGACACCGGTCGGTAGCGCTGAAGACGGAGTGTTCGCAGCATGTTTTTCCTTCATTTATTAAAGGTAAGTTCTTATATAGAGCAGTATCCAGTCCTCATAACTGCTCAAAGCGCTTTTACACTTTACTCCCTGGTTCAATCGAACACCATCTCGACTTCCCTTTGAAGTTTCCAGCCGTGCTGCAGTTAATGTGTGAAGACTATTCGTACACAAATATCCACCACTGTCTATAGCCAGGTACTCATACAGCTGAAATGGAGCAACGTAGAGTGAACGAACTTCCTCAAGGTTCGCTACCGTGCCACCGTGCCACCGTGCCACCGCGCCACTGGGCCACTGCGCTCCACAAATTTATGCCGACAAGTAATCTCAAAGCGACGTACATCAGGTGCATCCAGTGCAGTAAGCGACAATGAGATATGAAAGAAGTTGCCCACATAACTACAGGTAGCTAGCGAGCCTCCATGCGAAGGCTGGCGAGCCGCCGAGCCACGTATTGGCGGGGCGAAATTGTCATGCAAGCATGCAGGCAAAAGGAATCGCGAGCAAACAGTTGCCCTCAACACGCAACCACATCAGAACGAGAGTTTGCGGCATGGACATGTTTATAATATCGCCTGCATGTAAGTTGGGGATAGATCCCAATATATTGCCGATAATCAGGTTATGAAATAGATTTAGGAGACAGCGAGAATGGGAGGAAGAGAGGAAGACAGGAGAAAGATGGAAAGAGGAAAACAAATAGATAGATAAATAAATAGACATATAGGTAGATAGATAGATAGATAGATAGATATACAGATAGATAGATAGATAGACCGACAGATAGACAGTCAGACAGACAGACAAACAGACAGACAGACACACAGACAGACAGACAGACATACATACATACAGACAGACAAACAGACAGACAGACAGACAGACAGACAGACAGACAGACAGACAGACAGACAGACAGACAGACAGACAGACAGACAGACAGACAGACAGACAGACAGACAGACAGACAGACAGACAGACAGACAGACAGACAGACAGACAGACAGACAGACAGACAGACAGTCAGACAGACAGACAGACAGACAACATACAACAGACACACAGACAGACAGACAGACATACAGACAGACAAATAGACACACAACCAGACAGACAGACAGACAGACAGACAGACAGACATACATACATACAGACCGACAGACAGACAGACAGACAGACAGACAGGCAGACAGACAGAGAGTCAGACAGACAGACAGTCAGACAGACAGTCAGACAGACAGACAAGCATACAGACAGTCAGACAGACAGACAGTCATTCAGACAGACTGACAGACAGACAGACAGACAGACAGACATACATACTTACAGGCAGACAGACTGACTGACACACACGCAGTCACGCAGGCACGCACACACGCACGCACGCACACACGCACGCACACACACACACACACACACATACAAACATAGTATTGCATCGTTCTGAACACGTTCGCGTATCCTATCAGTCGCTGTCATTATTTTATTTCAGCGTAGCTACACAGATAACTCAACGATAGAATACACACTAACACCCATTATTATGACAAATGGCGGCTAAACACGTTTCATGCCGATGCATCATCATGCATTAAGCACGCTTTGCGGTACAACATCCTCAATATGGAAATGATTAGTACACAGTATTACAATCCACCAGGAGTGGGCTGGAGAGACGAACGCCAACAAGGCCCACCACACGGACATACATCGGTTAGCGAAGCCCACCACACGGACATACATCGGTTAGCGATGCCCACCACACGGACATACATCGGTTAGCGAAACCCACCACACGAACACACGTCGGTTAGCGAAGCCCACCAAATCGTTTAGCGAGGCCCATCATATAGGGAAATATATCAGTTTTCAATAGCGATCAACGAATTCCCTTAGAATTGTACATTATTATTTCTAGGCACCAATAAAACACTTTTATGATGTCTAAATCATTCAACACATAACTATGGCAATGTTTCACATGCGTGGGAGTCCTTACAAATAAAGCCGTTTCGTTGGTTTTCGATCGATGTTTCTTTGAGTTTACTATGCTGTCTCTGTATCGCGCACCGAAGAGTAATTCCATTATATCTAAAAACGATAATCCCAAATTACATAACAGATTCTGATGACGTCCTTTGAACGGGTGGAGTGACAACGTGAAGAGTGACAACGGGTGGAGTGACAACGGGTGGAGTGACAACGGGTGGAGTGACAACGGGTGGAGTGACAACGGGTGGAGTGACAACGGGAAGAGTGACAACGGGTGGAGTAGCAACGGGAAGAGTGACAACGAGTGGAGTGACAACGGGTGGAGTTACTATGGGTGCAATGACAATGGGTTGAGTGAAAAAAGGTGGGATCACAACAAGTAGAATGACAACGGATGGAGTGACAACGGGTGAGGTGACAGCGGGCAGAGTGACAACGGGAAGAGTGACAACGGGTGGAGTGACAACGGGTGGAGTGACAACGACAAGAGTAACAATGGGTGCAATGACAATGGGTTGAATGAAAACAGGTGGGATGACAACGAGTGGAGTGACAACGGGTGCAATGACAACTGTGCAATGACAGCAACAAGTAGAGTGACAACGGATGGAATGACAACGGGTGGAGTGACAAAACAACGGATAGAGTGACAACGGGTGGAGTGACAACGGGAAGAATGACAACGGATGCAATGACAAAGGGTTGAATGAAAACAGGTGGGATGACAACGGGTGGAGTGACAGCGGGTGCAATGACAACCGTGCAATGACAACGGGTAGAATGACAACGGATGGAGTGACAACGGATGGTGGAACAACGGTTGCAATGACAACGGGTGCAATGCAAACGGATGGAGTGACAACGAAAGGATTAGTTGCTGCGAGGAAGCTGCGCAGACGTCTGCATCTAATTTCCGGTAGTAAGCTTTGTCACGTAGTCTTATTGACTAATTAATAACCTAGAGCAACAACTAGAACATCCCAATTTCACTGGCCATTAATCGCGCCTGAAGCACATCATCTATTGATGCAATTCGGCTATTTATGACATACACCTTTGCGTCTTAGTTCCTTTGGTGGAGTAGCTGTAATTGTCCACCTGTGTTAATTAATTAATTACGTACCTGGCTGCGACATGCGCACGCCGTGCAGCGAACACAGCCAACTAGGTCAAGAAGACATACAACTGTAGTCAGTATTATCCGCCGCTTTGCTGATTTTGCAAATATCGATTACCTCTTCAACTGACATGACTTAGACTGATTGAAGCTGCTTTGCCGATATGCGTCTGTATACATTTGCAACATTTGTGAGAAATGACAGACCGAGAGCCCAAAACATTATCTCAATGATTAATGATGTACAAAAACAAATCATGATATTAACATCCTTTGGGCGGATATTACTCTAAGCAAGAGATATGTTGCAAATATACGTTCACTGTAGCATTGTCATTTACCTAGTTAGGGAGCGTGATAAACAAACAAGGTGGTACAGAGGCAGACGTTGCTGCAAGAGTGGGCAAGGCACGGACAGCATTCCTGACACTAAGGCACATAAGGAATGCCACACACACACACACACACAAAATCAGGATGTTTAACGTCAACGTAAAATCAGTATTGTTGTATGGCTCTGAAACATGGATATTGACAAAAACAACATTAGGCAAAATCCAGACTTTCCTTAACCGATGTCTGCGAAGAATTCTACGCTTAAAATTGCAAGACAAAATCAGAAACAAGGGGCTCTGTGAAAGGACTAGCCAAGAATCCGTCGCCAAGCTGATCCTGAGGAGAAAGTGGGGTTGGATTGGACACACACTGAGAAAGCCAACAACAAACACCACAAGACAGTCTCTGACGTGGAATCCTCAAGGAAAAAGAAGGCGAGGAAGGCCAAAAACACCTGGCAAAGGGACATGGCTAAGGAAGTACTAAGGAGTGGCTAACTGGCTATACCTGGAAAGAAATAGAGAAGATTGCCCAAAGTCGTGTGCGCTGGAGAGTCGCCGTCGATGGCCTATGCCACGCATGGAGCGAAGGGGGTAAGTAAGTAGTCGCATTGTCATGTACGCAGTCGTCCGATTAACCAAGACTAACTCGGATGTTTGTAAGAGGTCCCTGTGCATCGAAAAGTACACCATGAGAGCACCTGGCGAGTTGCAGCGATACGCCTCCGCCGTGATCAATAATATTCATGTCACAAGAAAAACGCGCTTACTGCGCTTTA
>OZ023216.1:9049447-9059447 GCA_963995525.1 Escarpia spicata
ACGAACAAAACGCAAGCGCAGGTAAACATTCGCGTATATGGGCGAGCCGCTTATACGCTGCGTTGTTTTTAGTGGGACGTTCTCGTTTTCTATAAGTCTGTTCAATAACGCTACATGCCATGGTCAATTATGCGGTTATTTCGTTTCAGTCGCACAAAAATAATCGCCTGGAACTCAGAAGTCAGAAGGTCACATACCACTCATACAATTCGTCCGCCATTATTCACACCCAGGTCCTCGTAATTCGAGGAATGTGCGCTAAATGTGCAATTTGTTAGAGCACTTGTGTCTTGATGAATTGAGTGGAGTATCTCAGTTTCGCCGCTAAACCTCTCAAGTAATGAACGCACACTCGGCGTCATCGTATCGACACGATAATCACTAAGTCGAATGTACAGTCGCCGTCTTCGTATCGACACGATAATCACTAAGTCGAATGTACAGTCGCCGTCATCGTATCGACACAATAATCATTAAGTCGAAAGTACAATTGCCGTCATCGTATCGACACGATAATCACTAAGTCGAATGTACAGTCGCCGTCTTCGTATCGACACGATAATCATTAAGTCGAACGTACAGTCGCCGTCATCGTATCGACACGATAATCATTAAGTCGAACGTACAGTCGGCGTCATCGTATCGACACGATAATCATTAAGTCGAACGTACAGTCGCCGTCATCGTATCGACACGATAATCATTAAGTCGAACGTACAATCGCCGTCATCGTATCGACACGATAATCATTAAGTCGAACGTACAATCGCCGTCATCGTATCAACACGATATTCGTTAAGCCGAACGTACACTCGGCGTCATCGTATCGACACGATAATCATTAAGTCTAACGTACACTTGCCGTCATCGTAGCGATACGATATTCATTTAAGCCAAACGTATAATTGCCGTCATCGTATCATCACGATATTCACTAAGCCAAACGTATAATTGCCGTCATCGTATCATCACGATATTCACTAAGCCATACGTATACTTGCCGTCATCGTATCATCACGATATTCATTAAGCCATACGTATGCTTGCCGTCATCGTATCATCACGATATTCATTAAGCCATACGTATGCTTGCCGTCATCGTATCATCACGATATTCATTAAGCCATACGTACACTTTCCGTCATCGTATAATCACGATATTCATTAAGCCATACGTATACTTGCCGTCGTTGAACGTGCCAGCATTTCTATTGCAATCAGCGAACAATGTAACAATTTTGGGTGTCAGATTGTGGCAATGTTTTTCTAACAAAATAAACTAGTTACGTAATTAGTATGTAATTAGTACGGCCAATTTTATAGAACGGATAAATTGCAATATGTTTAATGGATTGTGACAGTACATATAAAAATGATCGTTCTAATTGTAAAATTATGTCCACTCATTCAGTAACTCACACGTTTATCGTCGTCTTAGGAGGCGCATAATAATTCAACAAAAAAGAGTGCCATGCCTAAGATTTGTGTGTACAGTTTAAACTACAGGAAACAAATATTTGCATCACAATAGGTGAGTTCTGTCGATATTGTCATGCCGTGTCGTCAAATTTGAATGCTGATACAAGTAGAACACGGGAATCAGGATAGCACTTTCCTGACGTATAGTGTATTGAGTGATTATCAGTTGGCAGTACAACTTTGTTTTTTCTTCAACATCTTTGCAGGCATTTGCGCTCGCGCTCTGTATCGTAGGTAATTTCATAATACGAGGACCAGTAACGTTGTTGTCGGACATGTAACCTTTGGAAATTGCTGGCCCAGCTGTCCAGAACCTTTTGTCGGTCAAGATAAAACACGGGTGGGAGGATGGAAAACGCCCAGCGAATCCCCGCGCGATTTCATCGCTTACTGCGTCTGCTTTTTTGTTTACAAATGTTGGCTGGTGGTTTAAATGACAACATGCAATATATAATATGTCTCTTATTTCTTCAATCTGGTGCAAGAATCTGCTGAAAACATGATGGCGTATTTCCAATAAGTGACGTCATATTGGCAACAATGTACGATACGTGTGTGTTCGCAAAGCGCGTGACAGTTAGCGGAAATTAACGAAGGAAGGCAACCTTGTACATCCCGTCAAACTCAGTTTGATTCCGCGATGCCTCGCGCAGTAAAATGGAAGATAGCATCAATTTCAGCGTTTATCCGAATTACACACCGAGGGGAGTTCGACTACAGATTAATGATAGACTCGATAGCATTATGTACAGTTATCGGGAAATCGCACGTGCACTTGTTCGCACGTTATCAACGTAAACAGCTTTTAACCCGATAGCGGGCGACCATATCGGAACCGGCCAAACTCCCCTCGCCGTCATGACCCTCAGGGTGTTACGATTGTAGTCCAGTCAGGACGAAGGATGTGGTGATAAAAAGCGAAAGCCTTTGGGACTAGCGAGTCTAGCCAACAAAGCTGGAGATAATTTGGTATATATCAAAACAGGACCGGTATGTCTATGACTGACCGCATCACGACAACAGCGCTACAGTAAAGATTTGTGGTTTTTACAAAACGTAATTTGAAATAGAAATGACTCGGTGATGAAATGACACATGACCATTCCTCTGTGCAACCTAACGTGGTCATTGGTATGCTTTGCTAGTTACGTATGCGTTGCCTGAGAAGGAATGCAGTTGTGTCGAATTGTTGGCATCTATTCCTTTCATCGGCTTATCGCGTTGACGTACACGATACCACGCCCATGACGTCATTCAAATCAGCCATGGGTGAACAAGGCAAGGCAAAAGTTTCGTTTATGTTACGACCCTAAACGAATCGTTGCATGTTGCGCTTTACGCTTTGCGCGAGTATATCTGCTCGACGCCATGTCGATTTCTTTAGGAACCATCTGCAAGATACGCTGGTCGTTGTGACCAATCATAACCGTTTCTAGTTTCGTACTTGTTTCTGCTATTCGTGTACGAACTGGGGGGTAGAAATTAGACTGAGCAAAATGGCGTGAACTTGTAATGCTTCAATGAGGATGATCCAACCGCCTGTGGCGCAACTGTTTCTCACGCTCTGGTTGTACACTGCCGCGGAAAGCCGGAAAAGATGGTTTATTTTGTTGTCACGGTATCTTGTGGTGGTGTTTAACTACAACTTAGTTGTGTTGAACGTTACCATGTATCACGCAACTTGACATATTGTTGTATGCCAACTGGGGATAATTTTCCATATAATCATGCACACGCATGATGGTAGTCTAAATAGAAGCAGACCGCATAGACCCGTATTGATAATGCGGTTTCCGTGCGTGCGTGAAAGAACGCTGCGAGACGCGAGCGGCCCATAGCTCTCTAATTGCCGAGGGCTAAACATGATTACTGGAGATTGCGGTGGCGATATTGCATGGTCGCATAGCTAGAGGAGATCGGCCCGTCACGCCGCTTGCTCACCAGGTACACCGCCCTCGACGCCCGGGTAGAGCTCCTGTGAAGACGCCGAAGCAGTACTTCCCTTCGCTGACCGATACGCTTATCTTTTGCTTACGCCGACTTCAATCATGAACAGGCATCAATAGGGGTGTGTGTGGTCGCAGACGCGATCTAAGCCAGTATGGACCGCTACAGTATCTCTTGTATCAGATAGAACGCTACTGCATTCTGACAGATTTATCACAGAGACCAGATGTCGACAAGCTGTTTTGTTCGCGTCGGGATGTGTACGCGTACGCAAGTGAATTGCTGTTGTTCTCTAATCACTTGACATGAAGGCTATCGTCATTCTTTAGGCTGTTTTGTCCGCGTATCATGCACCGTACGTAATTCCATAATGTTTATATTTACATAACACACCTTACATGTGTTCCGTAAAAAGGCCGTAAGGTCAACAGTAGAAAGATACGTGTTAAATACGTTCAAAACCGTGGTCATGATTTGATGTAACATTTTAGAGCCACTGCTTATGCAGATGGAATTAATGTTTAGGTTTCTCTATAAAACAGTTACAACACATATACAAGCTTATATTGTTGTGTAAAATTCGTTAAGACGACGTGTTGTCTGTTCTTTAATTAACCACCGGTCTGTCACCCCCACAGTTTATACAGAGGTCGATAACATGGTTAGTAATATATAGGATCGCATTCAAGTTCATCCTGGTATCGACAGTGTTAATAAGCGATTGAGTCAGACTGTCAGAGCAAGTTCGTGCGTGGAATTCCTAATTATATAGACGCAAAGTCAAACTGTGACAACTTTACCCCGCATCTGTCACAATAAACCATAACACGTGTCAAACTAAGCACGTCATACAACGTCAAACAGGATGTTGGTGTGTAAGTGTGAATGGTGCGCACTCTAAGTGGTCTGGCGTCGACAGATGTCGTAAGCACTGAATACTCGCTTCCACAGGTCGCCCAACAGTAGACTCAACTAGTACACTGAACCCTGTCACAGCGGGCACATGTCGTTAAAGGGAATAAAAACATCTATTGCTTGAATTCATATTAAATTAGATCCTGCTATATATTTCCATGTCCACCAAGCCAAAAAAATCCCCCAAAATCGAAGAATTAGAAATTCCACATTTTATGCTGTACATCCGGACATTTTCGAATATGCATATTTTTGGCGCGCTTTTCGGGATGCCGAGATGTGACGTCAGAGTTGACTCTGCCGATACAGCGACCGCTTGTTTACATTCATTCTCAGCAATATGACAGGAGACTGTTTCGATCGCGATCCGGAGATGTTGGCAACCCTTGGATATCTTGGTGCTCGAATATCGTTGAAAAGCGATGCAGTCCCAACAATATTCCCGGCAGTAGAAGCTGCATTGATGCCGTCAATCCGCAGAAGACAGGCGTCGGCACGGGCAGGATCGACGGCCGCTTTGCCCGAGTCGAAGGCAAGCGGGTCTCGCAAGCGTTGTTCCAGTGCCGCAGGCTCCGCTGCCGCTGTGACTACAGCCGGCTCAGCAACTACATCCATGGCTTCTTTGGGGTACCAGGTTCCTTCGACGAGTGGTGAATTTACGAGGTCTGCTTACCGAAAGCGGCAACGAATCAAGGTAATTCTTACATGTTATATCTACTATTATTATTCTGTAGGTCTAGTATAATGCCTGGACTGGACGGTCTCGTGTGTGTCAAGTGTCAAAATAAGTTATTCAACTTATTGTCATTGTATCCCATTGGTTCCAATCATATCACGGAACTCCTAAGTATCTGATATTCTAAATATTGTAGTTATGCACGATACTACTATAATAAATCTACATATACTCAGTTTTGTGGAAAATTTGATAGTGTAATCAAATCGATTCAGGTGACTGTTTTTATCATTATCATGGTTACAGGAATGTAAGGCATTTAATTAATCTATTTAGTTTTACATGCAAATAAGAAATAATTATTTTAATTATACTCGTTGCCGAGTCAGGTTAGTCTGTTATAATGTTTTTTAAACCGTAAGAAGCAATACTTGGATATAGAACATTGCAATGTGAATTTGCAGATGGAAGAATAATTATATTTTCAAATGTATTTAACGTTGAATTTGCATAAATTAATTATTATTTTTCATACATAACATTTGTTGTTTTTTAAATGACAATACTTGGACTTTATGAAAGTGCCATGCATTTTGATCAACATCAAATATATGTACACATAAAGTACCATGCATAAGTTATATATTTAAAACAAAAATTTAAAAATTAGGAAGTGGTCTGTCTCACTCTCATAGTTGGAACCAGTTGCTGGCAATCTCCTCCTCTGACACATGACTCACTAAAGTCTTATGTCATCAATGACTTGCTGAAGAATTATCCCCCATCAGTATTCTCTGTAGAAACAGTTTATTACAGTGTTTGGCACCTGTCTGCTAATCCAGCTAATTGGACTCCTTTGTTGTGACTCCTCCACTTGACTGAGGAACTAAGTGTAGTGTTTGCCTGAGTCAACTGATCAAAGATCAAATCTAATTAATTACCAGTTGACATTGCACTTTGTAGGTCTTTCCTGCTATGAATAACAAATACACCAGCCACCTCCAGCTGGCCCACTGCATTCTCCCTCCAGTTAAAATAGTTATCTGAACCTGATCTACTGGTAATTAAAGCATGCTAGGTGGAAATGGCAGGAACTGGGTAACATGGATGTGACATGTCGGATACTTATTATTACTATAATTAACCCATGCAATTAACCCATGCCTAATATCACCCTGATCACCATTGCAATTGGTAAACCTTGCAGGTAGATGTGATTAATTATTATTAATATTGAATGGTTACCACATTGAACACCCTGTAGATTACAGTATGTATTCATCGAGTTAATAATCTATTATGTTTAAGTTTTCAAAAGTAATGTTTTTAATAAATATAATTCTTACAGTAGATGCAGCTTTCATAACACACACTATTGTAACACACAAGTACTGTTACATTTGTTACTATAGAATTCTTACAGTAGATGCAGCTTTCATAACACACACTATTGTAACACACAAGTACTGTTACATAACACACACTATTGTAACACACAAGTACTGTTACATTTGTTACTATAGAATTTTTAATATTTCAATAGTAATTTATTGATTTGTATTTTCATAACTCCAGTGCACAGGTGAATTACATTACAGTGTCATATATTGCTATTGCCTAGTTTCCATTTTATTACAGTTGAATATCGAAGACAATGTACATCATGCAATATATACTATTACATTTGAAGGTATTATCATTACATTTTGAATTGGAACTACAGTATGTACCGAGATAAATATTTAGAACAAAAATATAACTATTGTATCTTGTATTATCTACTAACAACGTTTACAGATAGAACATATTTTTCATTTTATGTCTGTATAACATGAATGAATGGAAGACAAAAGAAATGTCACTGCAATTTAATAGATTGCAATCAGTGTAATTACACCTTACTGCTTGGTGCATTGCTAATTACTGGCACAAGTCATGATGTTTTTTTAAACAGAAGCTCAGAAATGTACCAAGGACCATCATTCGGCTCCCACATTATTCATGGGATGGATGTTGGCAATCATAAAACCTGGATAAACTAGTTCAATAGGATACAGAAAGCATAATTAAATTTCTATTTTGATGGGACATATATTAATAAACATGTATATATATTATATGCCAGTTACTATTACATTGTTTCTGTTATTATATTGTGCTTTGTTCAACTTATTGTTACTAATAGGTATTATTATTATTACACCACTCCTGGAGCAGGCTTCCTATTGTGACTATAAAATTGAGTATTGCAGGATTGTTCATGTCTGCAGTCACATATTGTTATGATAGTCACATATTGTTATGATAGTAACTATATCAATGGATAAGGATTCTACTAATGATGTTACAAAATGTCATTAATGAATTTATTAGATTTTTAACTTAATGTTATTAAAAAAATCAAGTAAATTTATCAAATAATAAATATGTTCACATTTGGATGTGGGTTGTTGCCCAGCTACCAAGTGTGAAAATGGTCATTTGTTGTGAAACAATAACAATAAATGCAATGCAAGTTGCAAACCTATCTATTGTATATTTAATAGATGATTAGTTATAACCAAAAATAAAATGTTCACAAGTAATATATTGTCACATTTTCCAGGTAATTGTTTGCATAAAAGTGTAACATAACAAAAGTAACTATGTCTCTGTGTAGATTCTGTAAGCGTAATATCAATTATTTATGATGTTTTTATCATAGAATAAACAATACATACCTTGCAACTTGAAATAAATTTATTAATTTGTATTTTTCACAGCTAGGCAGTCTGTTCACACTTGGAAGCTGGGCAAATGACTAGACAAATGGATGTACTCCTTTCTGACAAGATGGTAAAAGACAGGATTTTGTTTGCTTTTGTCAGAAACCTACAACAATTAATTTGTTTGCAAATTCTATAAGGGTCATTTGTTATTTCAGTTATTTGCTGACATTCTGACAGCAGCTCGAGATAGTCCACCGTCGACCAAGAATGGGTCATCTGAAGATACAGCAACTGAATATGACAGCTCTCGTACGGATTCCTGTGATACAGAGGATTCCACACCTGAGTCAGTCACAGCATCCACTCCAAAAAGGAGCAGCAAATGCTTTCAGGTTGACATCAGGCCATCAACTCGCACGAGAAGAGTGCAAGCAGTCTGTGCATCAGAGCAGGTTGCTGTGCAGGTGACATCAGCAGTGAGGTCAACGAGTGTGCAGTGCAGTTTGTTGACTGGTCCGATTAGTGACTCGAGTGACTAAAACGGGGAGGAAGTGACATCTGCTGCAGATCCAGAGTATGTTTGCTCTGACAATGAGTCGACTAGTCGTGACAGCAGCAACAGTGACAGCGATGACCATGTCGACCAGTACACTGACACAGAGGAGGGTGTTACAAACAAGACTCCCTTGAGGAAAGATTGCTGCCCTTCCAGGGAGAGGTACTTCTTGGTGGCAGAGTCTTCACTTCGTCATCTTTTCGCACGTTGCCGAAACTGCACTGGCCAAACCAATGTCGTAGTGCAGCAGTTTCTCGGCTCAATGGGAAGTTGCCCTGTAAAGATAATAATTGGTCTGTAGATGTGAAGCTATGCTATTTATTAGCATGTCATAGGTAAAGTGATCAACAAAATGGACTAGATAACTTGTTTATCAATGGGTATTTGCTGAAGCCATATTCTCATCTGCCTGCAGGGGAAATATTCCCATGGGTGTTTTTTGGCTTATAACCATTGTCTGTGCACCGTGTGGTGATTCACATTGTGTTACCAGATCTACACAGTTACCAACATTTGGAATGATTCATCCCAGCAACACTGTGTTATGAAACTTGCTTGATGAATTTGTAATGATTCAATCCAGTAAAACTGTGTTCTGAAACTTGCTTGATGGATTTGTAATAAATATGTCACACAAAAAATGTGATTAAAAATGCTATGTCCTTATGATTTTTATGGACATAGTCGTAGGGCACATATATACCCACTGGTAGCATCTCACATATAAGACCCCTAAGGTTACACTAAACCCCTAGGTCTAGGACATAACCCTTCAGGCTATAACCCATTACCATAATTATTCAATTGTTCTGCATGTTGTTTTAATGTTTATTTTAGTTTATTTTGATTATATAGTAGCTATATTATTATGTGTCAGACTCAGAGTAATAAAATTATTGTTCCACATAAATGACATAATCTAGAGCTGTCATTATATATGTCATGATATTATGGTCATCTCGCGAACAACTGTCCAACTAAAAAAGTGTGGGTTTTGTCCAGAGGGGTGATATCGTAAGTAGCTATAACGTCCTAAACTCGATCCGCATAAACCAGACAACCATGCTTACGACGTTCGACGGTTCGTAACTTTGTGAAGTTTGTCTTTGACAAGTCTGTTTACAATTACTTCGTCCGATGACCTACTTAGCTACAACCTCTAGCTAACTCTCTGTACAGCTTTGACACCGCATTTTATAATATAACGTCGTACTAAAACGATATCAGTGTTGTTGTCGAAGTTTTCACACCATATGTGTCATTATAATGAAGTTGCAGCTTACCAGTCGGTGTTGCCTGAGCGAACATTCACATTGTGACTGTCCGACTCCGCATCATCTTCTTCGCTACCGTCGCTGAAATGCTCGGAAAGAGCGGAATCAGACGAATCATCCGCTGTAACCGTTCCCGCTAGTGGCTCAAAATCGTATGATTTCACTTGAAACTCTGGGAAACTCCCACTAGCCATGATGTTACAAGAGAATGGAGAGAACAACAATGGCGATGCATAGATGTCAACAAAGCCGAGAGTAATCTTTGACGTCACGATACCACGTGATCGCCTAGCTCATTAAATTTCAACTTTCTGCGGGAATCTCTACACAGACGGGTTTAAAATAGAATTTTGTCTACAAACGTATTTTTCTGTATTTTTTAAATGTTGTCAAATGTTACATACAATGTTAATCTTTGTGTACACATGGAAAACGGATTTTAGCT
>OZ023216.1:9064447-9106947 GCA_963995525.1 Escarpia spicata
TCATAATATTCAACAGCCCATCAACAGAATCAGTTTAGGACAATTTAAAACACACACAAACGAACTGTAAACGTAGAAAAAACTGACTTGTCCAACGAGCCGCGATGCTTTATAACATTGTATTAAGGTGTATTAAACGTAAGTTCGGTCATTTTTATCTTGACAATCATGAACATTATATAATACAAACTATAATGTATATCTATTTAACAATCTTGACCGCCCAAATGTGTTTAATCAACCAAAAGGTTGTCACATAACTGACCGTTATCTCTTTAATTGAAATTTTCCGATTCGAATGTCGTGTTTTCGTTGCTTGGTGAGCGGCGACAGCAATACTCATAAACAGCCCACAGTCGAATTACATTCGACATTTGTCTTAACTGACACACTTCGCCTGTCCAGGTACATATATCATAACACGGCATACATGTTTGCTTTGATGTCGGCCGAAATGCGGGGATTGGCTGACATATATATATATATGTGTGTGTGTGTGTGTGTGTGTGTGTGTGTGTGTGTGTGTGTGTGTGTGTGTGTGTGTGTGTGTGTGTGTGTGTGTGTGTGTGTGTGTGTGTGTGTGTGTGTGTGTGCGTGCGTGTATGTGTGTCTTTGTACGTGTATGTACGTGCGCGTACGTGCATGTGTATGCTTGTGTGTATATAATCCTGCCATGCGCAGACTGGTCGTTGCATGTCAATTAATTGCCGACCGAATGACGTGTTTACCCAGGACACCATGCGAGCATTTTCACAGCACACACTCTACTAAAGCCGACTGCGCAACCTAAACGCGAGCGAACATGCAAGCGAAGAAAACACCGATTTACAGACCAAGGTTTAAAAAAGGAGTGTATTCCTCGTGGTTTCTTGTGCGAAGATGAGTTGCCTAGCTCCTGTACCTCCTCCTGGTTCCCTTGTACATGGTGAGGTCTAGCTCTTGTACTGTTCTTCCTTCTGGTTCCCTTGTACAGTGACGAGGTCCAACTCCTGTACTGTTCTTCCTCCTGGTTCGCTTGTACAGGGGTGAGGTCTAACTCCTTTACTGTTCTTCCTTCTGGTTCCCTTGTACAAGGGTGAGGTCTAGCTCATGTACTGTTCTTCCTTCTGGTTCCCTTGTACAAGGGTGAGGTCTAGCTCCTGTACTGTTCTTCCTTCTGGTTCCCTTGTACAGTGGCGAGGTCTATCTCCTGTACTGTTCTTCCTCCTGGTTCGCTTGTACAGGGGTGAGGTCTAGCTCCTTTACTGTTCTTCCTTCTGGTTCCCTTGTACATGGGTGAGGTCTAGCTCATGTACTGTTCTTCCTTCTGGTTCCCTTGTACAAGGGTGAAGTCTAGCTCCTGTTCTTCCTCGCGGTTTCCTTGTTCAAGGTTGATGTATAGTTCATGTACGACTGCACTGCTCTTTGTGTTGTTGCTTCCTATCAGCAGCCCCTTGCCTCAACCTTTCGTCTACCTCCGACTTCCTCAAATGAATCCTCTTCACTTTGTCGTTCCACTGCAGCCATGATTTTCAATTTTTTCTGCTGCCCATATAATTTAATAAAAGTCATATAACCTGTTGTATGATGTGATAGTTACTTGGTGAAAGTCATATAACCTGTTGTATGATGTGATACTTACTTGGTGAAAGACGTGTGTCATTGACAGGAATTCACAATTATTTTGCAAACAATCCGATATGCTATTGGCATCACGTCGACACCTACTCGATATCGCAAACATAACGTAGACGGAATATCATTAGTGATAATTAAGACATTACTAAGACACATTTCGCTATGAAGAATCGCCTATGTTACATTGATGTATTGTCAGAATCTTGCTACACAGTGCGTGCTGTGAAGGCAAACACAAATGGTGCAATTTTCGATTGCTGGTTTCTATGCATCAGCCGCTGTGAAATGGGACAAAGATACGTGGGGTATGTTTTCTTTTCCCGTCTCACCAACCGGTTTCCACAACGAACTAGGCCCTAGGCCTAGGTCTTTTCACTTACTCTGCACACCGTGAAAGAAAAATCGCCTACTAACAAAAACAGCTGCTGCGGATTGTATACGTGATACATGCCCTGTTCACCGTGAAAGAAAGTTCGTCTACCTAAAAAAACAACTGCTACAGATTGTATACATGAGAGCAGTTGGACAATCTGAACGATTTACCATGACAAAATAAAAGGCATACTTTTGTGACATTGACATAATTATGTTGGTACATTTTGTTCGCCTAGATGACTTGCTCCTTTTGCACTGATCACAATCCAATGGCCGTCTATTGTGTCCGATATTTAATTTCCTGCGGCTGTAGTTGCGAGCAGACTGCGACGAGCAGGAAAAACTCAGAGAACGAATGCGAGGAAAACAGACGAGGCGAAAGAGGAAGACATAAATTAAGGTGGAGAGATAGCATCAAGGGGGATATTGAAAGGGCAGGAATGAACGAACAGTTGAGAGTGGGTGTGTAACTGATCAAGATGGATGGGGACGATACATCGAGAGAGGTACAGTTCACGTGATATTGCCGCAAGGGATCAATTGGGAAGACGACTGAATGTGAAACTTTCATCCGGGTCTCAAATCTAGGTAGAATTCGTGACGTCATTCACGAACAGCCATTCGACGCACGTCCCCCGAGCCGACCCGCGAGCAAAACACGTTGTAAACCAACGCCGAGTACGCTGGGTAACGTACACCGCGGGCGCACTTAACTAATTGGTTGCGTTGTCCTTGCCAAGCTGTGCAGTATTCACTGATACAACACCGCTCGGCACCGGTCATTAACGCAATAACAACTATTATTGAACCAGCTGATTACTACGTACCCAAACACGCGAGTCATTCATGAAGACAATCATTGCCTAATATACTGCGCTAAGCTCTGTTCGACAGACAATGGCAACACGCACTTGGCCCTCTCTCCTGTAACTGTTAATATGCCATTATTTATATATGGTATTAACATCGTGTGACGGGGTCTATGTTTGCACTGCTCTATAAGGCTAAGAGTACGCCGGGTCTACCGCCAACACGTATGATGTTATGTCTAAATATATCAATCGTGATATAATGTACAAAGAGTTGGAGCCTTATTTTAGCGCAAGAAAGTCGTCAAGATTCTTTGTGGTTTTTTGACTGAACAGTCTGGTTGTTCCATAGGTCATTTAGTAGCATATAGGTATGTAGATCTAACTAGAATGATGAGAGTTGCTTGCTTAGATACGTCTTGGGTATTCCTTAAACGAGATACACTGCGGCTGTTTTGGTTGCGTCATGGCAGTTGGGTTGAGTAATTTATGGTTTTGACACAAGTGTGTTTTGGCCTGGTATGGGTAGGTCATAGCTTAACTATTGCTGTGTTGAATATCAATTAGCTTCAGTATTTAATGGCTAAGGTACTGTTTTCAGTATTTATTTAGTGGTTGAAGTATTAGCCGGTTTCAGAATTTAGTGTTTGGAGTACTAGCTGGTTTCAGTATTTAGTTGGTTCAGATACATCTTGGTTAAGCATTTGTTAGTTGGAACATTATGTTTGTCAGTATTTAGCTGTAAGTCTGTTTACATTGTGGTTACCTATACCTACACACACACACACACTTACACACGTACACACACACACACACACATACACACACACACACACACACACACACACACACACACACACACACACACACACACACACACACACACACACACACACACACACACACACACACACACACACACACACACACATATAAACCTCTGAGTCAGATTAATAGACAGAGGAACCGCTGAGATGTCACCGACTTGCAGTAGCGGTTTCGTCAATTCCTACAATATTAGTTCTGCAGAAATCAACATGGAAGAAACACTCCAATCTGATTATATCGCCGAACACGGCGAAGCTATCGTCATCTCTACGAACATATACACATGTGAAGGCCCTGCCGATTGGCCACTAGAAATCCAAAATTCCAAGTGTGTGCGACGTAAAAATGTCGTTGTTCACAAAAGTACCTTAATCCATGTACACGATTATGTTTACAGGGTGTATGAAATCTCGTAAAGGGGACGTCGTCTCTAAGACACTGGGAGTAAAGTATAGATCTGTTCACACGAACACCCGCTTTGAAAGACATAGTGCCTGAGTTAACTCCTTAAAGGGCTCGTCATAACGGGCGTATTCGGCTACGGCATTAATCCTCTGCAACGCGAATGGCGGTGTTAATCCGAAGGATTTTGTTGGCGCAAGCGCGCGCGACCCGGGCAGAGGCGATAGCTTAACGATGATCGTTAACCATCGGAGGAAATGAAGGTAATTTCTCTCTCCAGCTAGACAGATGGATTTCTTATTGCACGCAAACGAACAGTTTGAACGTAGAACGTAATCGGAGACGTACCGGAGGAAGCGGACACGTACGGGGGGGGGGGGGGGGGCGGACACGTACGGGGGGAGCGGACACGTACGGGGGGAAGACGTATCTACATACTGTTGGATGGTCAGTTAGAGGCAGCCCAGGCGGTTGTGCACGAGATGCTGCATACTCTATTAAACACCTCTCCGAAAAAACAAAAACAAGAAAGATGGGTGTTGGAATACTGACATAGGAGATGGATACGTATCCCGAATATGTGGTGACGCATATTGGCAAAACCTGGATTGCGTTTGTGATTACAGAAACTATTTTTTGTTACAGTAAAATAACGGAACCGGATCTAAACTGTGATCTCTTCACGTGGGAAATATGAAAGTGTTTAACTAAAACATTCTCCACGGCTAGGTCGTGTCAATGTTTGTAACCACGCTAACCGAGTAGACAGTTTATTTTGACGTTGGCATATCAGATATCCAGAGGAAACGTTTGGACCTTGGTGACAGTAGCAGAACTGTAGATCCGGAACAAGCCTAGGTACGGCGACGCCATATGAGAGTTGGTCCTCTCCACAATATCAACATTTGTATGACAAGTACACCCTTTAAAACAACACCACGCATGTATACACAACAAGTTCACTTACTTGATACTATCAGTGCGCGTTACCGGCCCGCCAAGCACCGAAGTCAGCCGGTATCGATGATATCAGCTGAGCGCTAAATACGCGCCCGCTGTTCCCCGCTACAGTTTGTGTAGCCGCCTCGTTAGTGTATTTCCCGGGCTCGTTGCCTCAGCTAAAATCGGCATAGTCCCCGGCCAGTGGCCGCGTTCGTTTCACCGTCGAGTCGAAGCTATTTGCACTGACTGGTTGGTTGAGCTGTGCGTATGATCCACTCGCTTGTTCGCGCGCTCTCGGTTGTTCGTTTGAGTCACTCTGCGCCGAGCGAGCGTTCCCTGGCGCGGACGGCAAAACGCAGCGGCAATTGTCTTGATATGGCACACAGCGCCAGTGCGAGCACGGCGGAAACAGCGCGCTTTAATTAACGTGGCGTCATTCACTAGGTGGCGCGGTTAATCTACCTACATAATCGACCTAGCATATATGTATTCTAACGTTTCGCTCTTAGACGGCTTGAACCTCGAGCGCCAAACTTTCAGGATTAATCAACGAACCTTAGAGTAGGACGTAATACCTATATGTTTTCAAAATACCCAATATATGTCAAGACAGACACCTATAAAAGGCTATATGGGGTAAATCAGTTCGTTCTTTAACTGTTCGGAACTTGAAACGTAATGAGCGCGTAATATGTAAAACGTACCCTAACAGTTGCACGAACCACGCGCGCCCCGCAAAAAAACTTTTGGAAAAGTGGCTCCTAACTCATAGACTTGGCAATATGGAGTAGACGCTGACTCAACAATGCTTTCGTCTACTCTCATGCTAATAGCAAAGCAATACGATTATTATTTGACAATTCTACAATATAACGACTAGGGCTTATCGGTGGACTTGAACTATAGTGGCCTATAGTGGGGGACACCAAACCCTCAGTCATTTCAAGTTGGTGTAAGAGTTATCTTTTTGGTACCGCCTGATCAATTGGAGCATAAATAATTTACTTGGTACGAGTGTACAAAGATGGTATCCTATATTAACGTGTAATGCCATTATGGATGCGAAAAGAGAACTATCAACGGATTTTTACTCATACGTTAATGCAATATGAATGGTTCAGAAAGTATGGCCGTTTCAAGTTTTTAACTTTAAAAGGGTCCACCATTGCCCACAAAGGGGATGCTCCATCATATCAGGCGGTAACGATAAGTAAACTTTTATATCAACTTGAAAAAACTAAGGACGTATACCGGAATGGTGGTTAGTTGTATTCTCAGTTGGGCCATTGGCGTCTCCTTGTTATGTCTCCAGCCACTTCAAGTCCACCATGTCGCCAATGTTCCATGCTGCGATTCCACCCTTTTTTCTTATTCTCCCTCTTCGTTTTTTTGGTAGTTCTCCTGTGCGATTTTCGAAAAGCCGTATTCAGCCAGCCATATTCTTTATAGAACACGGCACACCTTCTTCTTTAAAACTGCCATATTTTTTGTCGAGTTTTGGCTCCAGGTTTTAGTATTCTTCTTATCCTTAATATTCAGCATCATTCCCCATCGCGTCGCCCCGCACGCAGTTCTCCCGGCGCAGTTGTGGCCTTCCCCATTTTCTGGCCTTCCACACACACGCACGCACGCACGCACGCACGCACGCACGCACGCACACACACACACATATATATGATATATATACATGTAAAATGTAAGCTTATAACGCATAGTATATACATATATATATTCGCATGTAAATTACGTTTTGATTCAAATGGGTATGATTTCAAGCCTGTGGTAGTTCGCCTCTGAATCAAAAATCAGTCAGAAGGATTAGTCGCTTCGGGGGGCACTTGTTTGCCTAGATTATAATATGCTCATACGTTTTCACGAGTGTCCAGCTTCAAACTCTCACTCACTCACTCACTCACTCACTCACTCACTCACTCACTCACTCACTCACTCACTCACTCACTCACTCACTCACTCACTCACTCACTCACTCACTCACTCACTCACTCACTCACTCACTCATCCACTTACTCATGTCGGCCACTGGGGCGAACATTACTGGCTTCAACCTTCCGTCTCCAGATTCCTCTGTCTACCATTGCCGTCGTCGGCTCCACCGGCTCTAGACCAACATCTTCCTTTAGTAGTTGTTGCTATGAGTCTCAATTAGTCTGGTTTGTTTAAGCAAATGTTTGGCTGAATCATTACTTGCCGGATAAAAGCCTGACAATTTGACCTTATATGTAAAATTTTACATAGAATCCGATTGGAACCCGATCCACGTAATATAATAATAATACTAATAAGTTCATTTGTAGACAAAGGGGAAATACATTTCCACTGAGGAGGGAGCATAATTAAACAGAGTATTTAAATCACATTGCAGTATGTACATAATAGAATCAAGTGTGTAGACAGTTGCTAATTAGTAATACTGCGTGTTGTACATAGATAATGGTACAACCATGAACCATGAATCATTCGGTCATGACGTGCCAGCAATATGAATAAATATGCAAAAACAATATGGCAATATGAAAAGACAATTATAACATTGATCAATGACGTCATGTGGTTCAGGAACTTGACAGAAGATGGAACGAACGATTTCAGGCCACGCTGAGTTCGTACAGTTGGCATTCTGTGCCTCCTTCCAGAGGGGAGAAGGTCATACTGGTCGTGTAAGAAGTGGGTGGGGTCAGATAACATTTTCTTTGCCATTTGGAGGGTTCTCGACTTGTACAATTGCTGTAAACTGGTTTCAGGCGTACAACATCCAGCGATTTTGCAAGAGGTGGTATATAGCTTATTTAGTTACCCTCTGTTTTTGACTGAGAGATTTTCCCACCAGCAAATAAGCCCAAAAGTCATAATACTTTTCTCAAATGAATTGTGAAACACAGACAGGATATTTCTGTCAACGAGCATTGCATTTAGTTTTCTCAGGAAGTACAATCTTTACTGGCCTTTCTTGTATAGAATCATTGTATCATCCCACCTTAGCTTGTCATCAATTGTAGTACCAAGATATTTGTATGTATGAACAATTTCAATGTTTTGCACTGAGATGTTGACTTGATTGGGATGATGTACACCTGATCGAAAGTCTATTACAATTTCCTTTTGTCTTGATAACATTCAACTCAAGGTAGTTGTCCATACATCGTGATAGAACATGATCTACATTGCTTCTGTAGTCACTTTCGTCATTTGAGATCAGACCAACGAGAGCTGTGTCATCTGCATATTTGAAACAGTGGCAGCTGGAACAAGTACTTCTACAAGAATGTGTGTAGATGGCATATAGAAATGATGAGAGCAACCACCCTTGAGGGGCTCCAGTGGAGACAGAGACACCTGGCGAGCAATGACTAGTGATGTTTACGTACTGTGCGCGGTTGGTGAGGAAACTATGGATAAGCATGACCAATTGTTTACCAACTCCGAGACCAATCAGTTTTGTAATCATCAAATGCGGCTGAATTGTGTTAAATGATGATGAAAATCTATTAATAGGATTCTAGCATATGAGCGTGGACGTTCAAGGTGTTCGTGAATGACATTTAGCATAGACAAGGTGGCATCTTCCACACTGTGTTTAGTTCTGTATGCGAATTGCAGAGGATCAGCTAGGTGTTCAACCTCGGGTAACATATATTTCAGCACTATTCTCTCAAACGATTTCATCACCAGTGATGTAAGAGCGATAGGTCTGTAGTTGTTGAGACATACAGGGTTAGGCTTTTTAGGAACGGGTATAATTCCGGATGTTTTCCACTGAAGTGGAACCTCACTCAGCTCGACACACAGTTGAAACAGCATTTGAAAGACACCGCTCAGCTGCTCACGACACACCTTACGTAGCTTACCCGTTATTTTATCAGGTCCAGCAGCTTTGTTTGTTTTTTAGATTCTTAAAAACGCGGCTTCGTCGTGTTTGGATATTTCGAATGAAGGGTCTGGGAGTTAAATAGCATCTTAAAAAGCACAATTTCTCTCGTTTTCAAAATCGTGACAGTCAAATCGACAGTAGAAAGTGTTTAGGTCTTTAGTGAAGTCGATAGAGTTAGTAGCACTGTGACGTTTGTGAGATTTGCGGCAACCGAGGATTGATTTAACACTGCGCCAGGCTTGTTTTGTGTTGTTCTCCTGAAACTGTGATTGTATCTTGTTTTTATATTCTTCTTTACATTTCCTTATCCCCGATTTCAAATTTGTCTGTGCCACTTATAATTGAACTCTGTCACCGGTCTGAAATGCGTGTTTCTTAGCTTTCAGCAGCTGTTTTACATCTTTACTCATCCATGGTTTCTCATTTGGATATATCTTTACAGTTTTTTTGTAGTACCATATTCATACAAAAGTTCACACATTTAGTCAGAGTGTCACTAATTTCAGAGACACTGCTGCTTTTGTATGTATGTTTTATGTAAGCAATCACATTGGACCAAATTCACAACACAGCGTGTTACCGACCTTGAATGCAAGGGCAAATGTAATTAAGTGTAAAGTTTCAAGGTCAGATGTAAACAATAACGAAACGCACATGTTTCAGTAGCATCGCTGTTTTTGTAGGCTTGCGTATCGAATACACATCTTATATTCTGTTCTTGACCATAAATGTCAAGGTCAAATGTCAATGACATGGAAACATCAAGGTCAAATGGCAATGATAGGGAAATGTGTATTATTCGGCAGGGAGAAACCCGTGGTCTTATTTGGATGACATCCTAGAATGTTTCGGTTGGTCTGATCTCCTGGCAGAGGGTGGTGTAAGGATCAAGGGCACGGCTTCATCTTCCGAGTGGAGAAACGTGTTCTCATTTTCGTCAGGGTGCATCGCAAGAAGAATGTTTGTATCTACACCTTGTGTTCATATTTTTCAGCCTAAACCAAATTAATTACAGTCAATGGGTCAGCATGCACCTGAAGAAGCTGAAGTACATGAAGACACTGTCCTGTGAGGTGAGCTGTTGGAGGTGTGAACGGACGGGTGCAGGTTTTGTTTGTGTGAGCCTCAGGGAGGGCGCAGTTGGACGGTTCAAGGTGAGGAGGTAGCTGAAGGTCTCAAGGGAGAATGCCACGTGAGGGCTCGGAGGAGTACTTCGTGGTGTGTGTGTGTGTGTGTGTGTGTGTGTGTGTGTGTGTGTGTGTGTGTGTGTGTGTGTGTGTGTGTGTGTGTGTGTGTGTGTGTGTGTGTGTGTGTGTGTGTGTGTGTGTGTGTGTGTGTGTGTGTGTGTGTTTCTGCAGAGTCTATGTTTGACGTGGTTGCTGTTGGAGGTATAACCACCCCCAAAACCAACCAACCACGCTAAGGTTCTATGCTCAACATCATCGTTTATACATAATTGTTAGCAACGTCACTTCTCACTAATTATATATATATATATATACGTATGTATATATATATACATATATATATATACATATACATATACACGTAACGTTGTTAAGCTGGTTCCATGTTTACAGCACCAGCGATCTTGTAATCTTGTAAGAAAGTATATAGCTTATTAAATTGTTCTCTGTTTTTGACTGAAAGGTTTCCCCACCAGCAAAAAAATCCGAAAGTTATAACACTTTTACAAATGTATCATAAAACAGAGAAAAGATGTTTTTGTTGACATGTATTGCACTGAATTTTCTCAAGAAGTACAATATTTGTTGGCATTGTACATATTCATTGTATTGCCATACCACCTTAATATGTTGTCGACTGTAGCACCCACATATTTATATGAATGAATAATTGAAGTTTATCATTCTGCTTATTATATTTATTTATTAGTATTATTAACAAAAATTGTGTTGTTCCATTTCCTGCAGTTTGGTGAACATTTCTGGTAATGTAGACATGTAGTTATGCACGATTTGATGTTCATTGAAACAATCCTATAATGATATGACACACACACACACACGTACGCACGCACACGCAATTGTATTTTCTATAGGTATCGGAAGTATCGAAATATATACTGCAACATTAAATTCACAACAGTGCAAGGTCTTTTTAAAGGGTTCCTAACACTTTTTTGTGAACCTAAATAATTTATAGGACTAAATTTCATGTAAGCTTTTGTTTCGCATTAAAATATTTCACAAAGTGAACAGCAGAGACTGCGTGTTTCCCCGTCGTTCCATAGTAGGCCTGCGGATGGTTTATTGTAAAAGGTGCAAGCATCTTCAGCACCATTCAAGTTGTTCGGTTCTCCAGGCAACCAGTATGTGTAGCCGAATGGCTTCCCCGTCGCAGTCCATTTCCAAACACCACCAGAATCCCTTATGCCAGAAGTGTAGATGTGGGTACAACTAGGTAGCCCTAAATCTGGAAAGAAATGCATATTTATGCATCTCGTGTACACCTAACGCCGGTAAACATAGCGTCTATTTTTCATTTGTTGTAATTTGGTGACATTTCCCGTTATTGTTTCTTCAGTTCACGAGAATTCATAGGAAAAGTTCAACACAAAGAAATTAAATTACGTAACTAAATCAACATATTTCTACACAACATTAAATAGCCCAGTCAATACAGGACAAAGTGTCTCCTGACCTAGAACAAATTGCAACATGGACATTTTTTACTGTAAGCCCAAAACACAAGCCAAACAACATCGTAAAAGTTGGCCAAAATCTAGTTTGGGAAAAATAATAAATTTTCATAAATAAAGAAATGGTAATGCAAACGTTTATTGTCAGTCTCAACACCATATCTAAGGGAGAACTAATCAAATAAAGTAAATATTGCCAAAACTGTTTTTGTTGCAATTTAGTCTTGGTCAATCCACAGATTGACTGGTCTATAAAAGTCATACACTTATCCAGCTGGTGTCTGTACTTTATATGAATTCGACACATAAGCCGGTGTGTTATTCCATCGGAGTCTTGGTGCGCAGATATTTAAATATATAGTATTGAGGTGCCGTTGTGCACGGGCTAGGCTCATCATACTCCTTTTCCCTGTCTTGCCACTACCAGTTACATGAATTCGTTTCAACCAAGAACAAATCAAAAATGGAAAACAACTTCAGAGTATTGTTACTAACAAGAACTTATTCGTTGGAAATTAAGTTCCTCAAAAGAAGGGGGGGTAACGTGCAGATTACACTACTAAAAAGATGGTAATTCTCAAATGGAACATGTTGTAATAAACAAGAACATGGAGCAAGGTATCCATGACTATCAAGTACGATGAGTTGTTTCTGTACCATTGGGTCAAGCCGTCGTATCACATCTTGCAAAAGTCTTCTAGGTTTTAGAAAGAAATTGAAGAATATAAAGTATAGTCCAAAAATCAGTTGGTCAGATTTGTTAGAAGATCACCCGCAGCAATACTACTTAGTGTAGTTGGATGAGATGGGCAGACCACTTGGCAAGGATCGATGCAGGCCAATAAACATAATCAGAGACGGGTGAAAAGGGGAAGACCACAGTCGAGATGGAAGGACTACGCGAATAGCCATATTAAAAGATCAGAGGAGGATGAAAGATGGAGAGAGTGGGCTGTTGATAGGTAATTATATGGAGAGAAATAACAGAAGCAGTGGTTCAATAATATTGTACTTTGGAGTTGTTTGGGGTCGTTGTGGTCACGGGAGTTCGAACTATTCTGTAGTACAGACTGAGACGAAACGAATCGAAAGTCCGTAACCAAACCGGCCATAAAACGACCCATAAACCGACGATTTCTTAACCACGGATGCTCCTGGGTACGTGTCATGTGCCGCCTGTGCTCCTGGGTACGTGTCATGTGCCGCCTGTGCTCCTGGGTACGTGTCATGTGCCGCCTGTGCCGCCTGTGCTCCTGGGTACGTGTCATGTGCCGCCTGTTCTCCTGGGTACGTGTCATGTGCCGTCTGTGCTCCTGGGTACGTGTCATGTGCCGCCTGTGCTCCTGGGTACGTGTCATGTGCCGCCTGTGCTCCTGGGTACGTGTCATGTGCCGCCTGTGCTCCTGGGTACGTGTCATGTGCCGCCTGTTCTCCTGGGTACGTGTCATGTGCCGTCTGTGCTCCTGGGAACGTGTCATGTGCCGCCTGTGCTCCTGGGTACGTGTCATGTGCCGCCTGTGCTCCTGGGTACGTGTCATGTGCCGCCTGTGCTCCTGGGTACGTGTCATGTGCCGCCTGTGCTCCTGGGTACGTGTCATGTGCCGCCTGTGCTCCTGGGTACGTGTCATGTGCCGCCTGTGCTCCTGGGTACGTGTCATGTGCCGCCTGTGCTCCTGGGTACGTGTCATGTGCCGCCTGTGCATTTGTCGTCAATACACAGTGCATTTTGTGAAACGTTCTTTCGTACATTACTACTTTATAATTTCAATGAATCAGCCTGGCAACTTTCCTCCCACATCACGAAAATATATGATTTGTCAAGAAATACTTTATTGGCGGAACTGCCATAAACGTCTGCTTTCCTGCTCCGGTGGAAGTTATTTTGTGTGTCTATGTGAATAAACATAGACAACAATATTAACTATATTTACCTTGCGTGATGCTGCTTAGCTAGATGCCTCACCTCGTATCATTTCAAGCAAGAACTCGTTTTCCTCTTGTGTTTCTATCGACACGAGGTCCGATCCGTCACCGATACTTCTACAGTGGGTCCTACTCTCTGACCACGTCTTCCTCTGGAGAACCAGTGTGTAGCAACTACGCTTACCATCGGCAAACCGTTTACACTTGGAATCTGCAACAAGGCGTGACGGTTGTGTAACTAACATAGAGGTTAGGTCCGCTGTCTCTGACTGTAAGGCATAGGCATCTTCTTATAATATTGCTTGTCTATGTACGCGGGTACGTTGACGTTTTCCTTTTAGACGGCTTGAACCTTGCGTGCCAATTTTTTGGGGGTTAATCTACGACCCCACGAATATGAAGTAAGACGTACATATTCTCAAAATACCCCATACATGTCAAGATTATCACCTTTTATAGGGTAAATCAGTTGTTCGTAACGTTAAACGTAATGTACGCACAATACGTATAACGTAACCTATCAATTGTAGGAACCACGCGCGCGTGGCAAATACTTCGGGAAAACGGCCCCTCTGTCATGGACGAGGCAACATGACGTAGAAGCTTACACAGTAATATTTATGTCTACCCTCATGTCAGTAGTATAGCGATACGAATATTATTGAACAATTCTACACTGTCAAGGCTAGGGCGTATCGGTGGACATGAACCTAACTTTCTATCCGACCTTCGTAATTTTGAACATACAACGAGTATCTGCGAGCGCGTTATGGTGTTTATGTAATGATGCTTTGTATTTTCTAACATTTGGTAAATATTACGATCACGTAAATC
This sequence comes from Escarpia spicata, assembly GCA_963995525.1. Taxonomy (NCBI): domain Eukaryota; kingdom Metazoa; phylum Annelida; class Polychaeta; order Sabellida; family Siboglinidae; genus Escarpia; species Escarpia spicata. Next base: position 9,078,729 of record OZ023216.1, read on the forward strand.
GTAACTACCCCCTTGTTGACAATTCGGATTTTTCCGTGAGTAACATAAGGTTTTTAAACAATGGATGTTTCAGTAATTCATTAATTAATCACAACAACGCTCTAGTTGCACGCTACGTTGAACATATTTTGTGGAATTACTTACCGGAAGGTAAGAATGTATCATACTGACAGTAAGCATTCCCTTGCAATCGTAGAGGATCTCAATGAGCCATGTTTTGTTAAAAGATCGAGGATCGTCCATAGCGAGGAACAAGGAAGGCAGATGAACGAGATATAACCGTAAAAACTTGATATCTGAGACGAGCGAGGCCATTTTTGCATCAGTTTTAGTTGGAGACGTGTTAGAAAACCCCAGATATTTCGTGTTTCAATCAAACGAATCAGCACAATACCATGGTGTCTATTATGCACAGTTGCGTGAACCTGAAGGGCGACTCTGTAAAAAAATGAATGACTTTTATGTGAACTGTTTACCGTTGAGTCCCACGATCCCCAGAATTGTCAGTGAATGTGAATAGGTTGGAACCGTTTTCAATGATCTCTTCTTCCAGATGAAGCATCGCTGGTTATCGTCATCACCGCGTGTTCGACTTAAGAGAAATGAATCACCATGTTCTTGGAAAGGGAGAACCGTTACAGATCCAATATTTCAGGTGACGGTGTCAGACCAAGACGCCATACATTTATTATAAAGCTTGGCTATATTGCACATCTTTAGTGAGATAAATCAGCTGACCCTCTCAGAAGAGTGAAATATGGTACATGTCCTCAAACAGAACGCAGATATAATTGCTTACTTACTGGGCGTAGAACAACTGTGGTGACCACAGGCTTGGGTCTCCTTGGAATTGCCGTCACAATTGACCACTCTCCCCGACAGCGGTGGACTTCCACACGTACGAGTTCTCTCTCTTGTCCCTCCACCACACGTGGCAGAACAATCTGACCACGGTGACCACACACTCCAACGGGCCTCAACTGCAAGAACATCAAGTATATGTTAAAGTCATGACCGTGGCTCCTGTGTCAACCAAATACATCACGACCAGGAAGACATCGACAGCACGCAGCCAATATGAACATCTAAACTACCGCTCAAGATGTTCACTGCAACGTGGCCGGGTACGAATCGGGTACATTAAGAAAGACACTAAATGGATACTACACATTGTTGACTGGAACGAACATGTAGCTAATGTAGAGCTATAGAGATATACAGTAACCTGCATAGAGGCTACAGAAAAGAAGGCTGAGATTTACTGGATGCTGGTGTAGACAATACAGATGAAACTGCATCTAGGACCATAATTGTTAAGTAGTATTGACTATGTGACGGAAGATGTGGCGCTGAGGTCTGACAACGACGGATAAATACATATGGAGACAGTTGGTTTGAGGCAGGAGATACCTATCAAAATGATCAACATGATATTGTGTTTCATATCATGTTGATCATTTTGATAGGTATTTAATATAATTTCACGTGCGCGCATACTCGCACTAGAGCACCCACGCACGCGAACAGCACGCACACTCATACGCACTCATTCGCACGCGCAGATACAGCTTGCTTAAAATAATAATCTACATTATTTTACTTAGTCAACGGCAAAATACAGCCTACCATTGCTGCATTCCTTCACCCAATGATCGATCGATCTCTTCCACTTCTCGAGTGAGTCTAGACGACTCTCTATTGATTGAAGCGTATGGAGAGTTTGTTCAATGAGCGCCACCTGACGACCACAGTTGACGTCACTATCACATTGGTCAATGGTTGGCTGACCGCCACATAAGTGACGTACGTCAGACGAGAGATACAGCAGCAGACAGAGCCAGCATGTTGTCGTGGTTGGCTTCATTTCTCAAAGTGGATGATACTATAAAAGTTACCCGAAACCTGAAATATAAAACGCAAGATAGAAAAGTGCAATACAGTAAAGGTTCTCCAAAATCAAAAGAACGAGATGCTACAGATAAAATTTCACATGATAAAACCTGCTGTTATGACTTATATACTGTATATATATATATATATATATATACATATATATATATATATATATATATATCAAAGCCCGTGCACACACGAACACTTATTTTCAAGCACATGCGGTCTCGCAAAACAAACGTGGACATGCTCGCTCGCACACATTCACACATGCGCGCGCACACGCACGCGCGTTCATGCACACTCACCCACATACGCGCCCTTGCCTAACAGTAGTCTATGCGTGTGCACTATGTATGATTTTAATTGTTTTAGGAGATAATTTATAATTACAGTTGCAATCGTTTAGACAATTCTTACATAAATGACAATAGATGCATTTGTTATCGGAATTGGAATTTTGGGACCAATAAGCATTTTTTTCACGTTTTCAGCGATAAACCAAAATACAGTTTTTAACATTACAACTGCACTACATATATAATGTCCTCCAAGAGGGTCGTGAGGCTGGAATATGTCAATTTGGGGATCCTTGAGCCACCATGGGGGTCTCTTGAGCTATAACAACACTATCGGCCAACTGGTCTCAATATTCAATCAGTGTCACGTTTCTAGTCTAAATGCCCCTTTCTAGTTATTGCAAAGACAACTGAAAAAGGCTGATGTACGAAAGGTGCACACTCTCTCTTAACACCAAACTTGCAAGAGAAGCAAACTTCGCCAGGAAATACTTTGGTAACAGGAAGACTCACCAATATTACCAGGAAACAATAGCCTCAAGAGCTCAGCCTTGGAACAACATAAACTCAAAGTTAAATTCATTTTAATACGGATCAATCTAAACTATGGCAAGACCATCTGAAAAGCCCAGTTGTGCAAAATGATCTACCCAGTATGGTGGTGCGCCCTACCGGATTACTCTGGTATTGTATTGTATTGCATTTATTCAGTTTCCAACAGGTCCAGTGGACCCAATAACAGGACTGATAACTGAAACAATACATATAAATAATAAAACAATAATATAAAAATTAAAACAATAAGAACAATAAAAACATAAAAACCACACAATATCAACATCAAATATACCACGCAAACATCTGTTATACATAGAAATGTTTTTGAATTGAGGATCTAAATGGTTCAGCTCCTGAATATATAACTTAAAGTTGGATCACTTAAATTCAGTGTGTTGAAAGCAGTCATACATCTATTCAAAACACAGTGTTTTATAATGTTGATTCTGCTATTGGAAACTCTAAAAGGGATGTAGTTTCGTAGAGATCGTGAAGGACAGTGACATTGGATAGCCCCTACCAGATAAGACGAGTCTAGTTGGGAGTGCACACACTTGTGTAAAAACATAAGATCTGCAACTTGCCTACGATGTTGAAGGGAAGGTAATCTAAAATGATGGCAAAGTTCAGGATAACTGTCAGAGGAGTGCTGTATTTTGGATTTGTAACATATATATTTAATTAATTTCTTTTGAACTCTTTCGATTTTGTCAATAAACGTACGTTGCCAGGGATTCCAGATAACACCGCAATACTCCAACTGGCTTCTGACTAGAGATATGTACAAGGATCGCAAAGCCTGTACATCGGTAAATGTTGTGCAAACACGCTTAATAAAACCACTCATCTTAAAAGCTTTACAAACATAACGATTAATTTGATCTTTAAAAGTCAAACTGTCGGTCAATGTGATACCAAGATCTTTGATAGCGGTGACCTTGGGCTGAGACTGGTTTAAAGTCGTGTAGTCATAGGATATACGTTTCTTTTTGTTAGTGAATGACATTATGCAGCATTTCTCAACGTTAAGTTTAAGGTGCCATGTCTCACACCAAAGACATACACTGTCCAGATCCTTCTGCACCAACTGACAATCGGTCACCGACGTAATTTCTTTAAACAATTTGGAATCATCAGCATACAATGACATTTCACATGAATCAACATGATTTGTGAGATCGTTAACATACAAGATAAACAGAAGTGGTCCAATTTGTGAACCGTGTGGTACACCAGACAACACTGGCTTCCAGTCAGATGTTTTGTCTTCGAGGACCACGCGTTGTTTTCGGTTGACAAGGTAAGACTGCAACCACTCTATGCATTGCCCGGAATAACCATCTGATCTAACCTTGTGAATTACCAATGGGTGGCATACTGAATTGGTTGAGGTTCTACTCAAGTCCAAATAAACAGAACCAACCTGTTTCTTGCTGTCAGTAGATAAATAAATGGCGTTCAAGTAACAAGCTAGATTAGATACTGTACTTCGACACTTCACAAATCCGTGTTGGCTGCCCGAAATTGTGTTACGCACATGCTCATACAATGAATCGTATACGACTTTTTCAAAAACTTTGCTAAATAGCGGTAAGAGAGAGATAAGTATGTAGTTGCAAACATTGTGTTTATCTCCCTTCTTGTATACAGGAACAGCATTTGCTCTTTTAACACAAGTTGGAAAAGTTCCACAGTTTAAGGACATATCAAAAAGCATAGTTAGTGAACCTGCTAATTCGGCAGCACATTCCCTAAGGATTACACCTGATATATTGTCAGGACCGCATGCTTTGGTTACATCGGTGGATCTTAGTACTTCGATGACATCATCATAAAACACATTGATATTAGTCATTAAGTCGGATTGATAGAAGGGAATATTTGGATAAACAAGGTTATCTACTAATGTAAAGACAGATTCGAAGTGGTCAGAAAATAGTTCTGCTATGTCAGCTGGACTGTCTGCCTCAGTGCCTTTATTGAGTTAGGAAGTTTTATATTAGCTTGTTTGCTTTTGGCAAAACTGAATAGCCGTTTGGTGTTTTGTTTGACGGATTTTTCAATTTCCAATATGTAGACACAATACATTTCTCTCTTAAGTTTCTTAAAAGTGGTTCGTGGTTCAGAAAATACTTGGTAATCAGATAACGAATGTGAGCGTTTCCATGCTTTGTGTGCGGTGTCTTTCTCGTTCAAGGTTGCGATCATATCGTTATCATACCATACTGGCTATTTACGTCCACGAATGCAGATGCGAGGAACGCATTCGTTTATGGCAGCATACAAAATGTCATCAAATATATCAAAACTTTCGTCAATGTCAGTAGTATCCGTGAGAAATGACCACGGGATACCAGACAATAGGTGTCTTAGGTGACGAAAGTCCGCTTTGCGATAGTTATAAACAAAACGTTTAGCGGATTCCTGCTTTGGTCGGTTGGCACATAACAATTCACAATGTAGGGCGTCGTGTGTGGATTTCACCGCCTTGTCTATTTTCTTAACATTACACTCTGCACCATGCACAAAGACAAGATCTAGTGTGTGCTAGTTGCACGTGTGGTCAGCGTTACACTGCACAAGGCCGTATTCAGATAACATTTCAACACAATGAATGGGGCATGAGGCGTATTGTGTTGTTTGACGGTGTCCATTGAATGTCTGGACGATTGCAATCGCCCAAGAGTAACACACAATCGCAGCTCATAGCTCTAGTGACCAGTTCCAGCGACTTGTCGAGCTCTGACCAGGTGTGCACATCCAACCAGGTCGGGACGTAAACACACCCTAGGTACAGGCTTTGTCCCGTCAAGCGCGTTTGAGTCCATACTATTTCCAGATCAGTTTCCAGATCCAGCCTACATTTGGAGTTGTATGTATTACACACTGCAACCAAGGCACCACCGCCGCGACACTTTTTGTTGTTTGCCACAACTGTGCTGTCTCTGTCTCTTATGTATTTGGCAGTACCTCTTTGGTGAAAATATCCCCCCGCAGCAATGTTTCGGTTATCGCTATGAAGTTGTAGTCACGATCGCTAAAGAAAATGTTAAAGTCTTGTGATTTGCCGACGATGCTAGTAGTGTTCTGGTAAAAGAGTTTATAGGTTGGGCTAGGTCCGGGTTTGGGATTTACATCCCCACTCAGCATAAGCAGAATCGGCAGAAGAGCCATCACGATGAAACCGGCCGTCACGCGTGTGTGACTCCGTCGACGCATGTCACCGCCGTGATGGAGACCCGACGACTTGTGCATTCTTCGAGGATACAACACGGAACGACCCGTGCTGAATCTACGTTGTATAGGGTCGATCGGCATCGGCACCCAGAGACGCCTCGTCAGGGCACAAGAGTCCAGCCACGCGTGAGTTCGACACAGCAGTTCAGCTGGTGCAGGACAATAGCGGTCGAGTCCCCGGTGGGCTATATTGGCAGCTTTTACAATAAAATCAATATATCAGTCTTTAAGACCAGATACAATCTGTATAAGACGTAATGTTGTAGACGTACTCACGTACCATTCACGTATCACGAATGCAGCAGTTCAACGTTCGCTTCAGTAAATAGGATATAGTGCGGAACGAAAAAATGTAACACTTCGACGTCGCCATTGCGTCATTTTTGTATCGATCGAATACGCGAAAACTTCGCCGTAACGAATAATGGGATTCGCTTCATGATATTTGGCTATATATTACTTTATGCTAACGGTACTGTACTAACGCACACACATTACGAACCACCCAGATAACATTCCTGGTGTGCATGCGTGTGCGTGTGCGTGTGCGTGTGCGTGTGCGTGTGCGTGTGCGTGTGCGTGCACGCGTGCGCGCGGGGCGAGCGCGTGTGTGTATGTTCGTGAGCGTGTTTACTCTGGAGAGCGTGCGTCTTGCTACCCATCCATGTACGAAATACACGCAAATATCTGATGTCAGTCTTGTCAAAAATACATTCAACCTAACACTGATCCTAACCTTCAACTGAACGTACCTAAGCCCACCCTTAACCCACACACCAGACCAACCACAAAAGGGCATTTGAACGCAGAGGAGTAACAGAAAGCTCTCTCCGTTGACTGTCGGTCGACTAATTGTTGTGTGTATCTGTATAATGTCGTAGTAAGCCTCGATGCGGCTACATCTCAGTGTTCTTCTAAGCATTTTTCCACTCACTTGGGTTTTATGTTGTTCCCTTGTTACGTAGATGGAGCAGAACGCTCAATTTCTTTCCAGCAATAGTTAAGACAGAGCGCGAGCATGCGTAAACTTCGCCAAACGACAAGGAGGAAGTTGCATCGTCGGGAAGTCCCCTAGCTGGTAACCTGACCACTGGGCGGCGCCACTGCACAAGTAACGTATCTTTCGCCCGTAAGAATCTTACTTAAGAGACTTTGAAACACGCCAATATACGGGAAGAGTTTTCGTGTAACGGCAACATTTCAATTGTTTTACAATTATAAGTAATTTTGAAATAAATAGAATTAACATGCTTCTTGGATATTTTTGTATATTCGAATAGTATTGACTTCTGTATTTTCTATGCTCTTCCAAGGAATTCGTTGTTTCTTTCTCGCAGCTATGCGGACAAATTTTCCCGTCCGCTCTCACACAGGGAATAGTAGACTATAATAGAGGTATGCCTGTAGTGTTAGCATTTAATGAACTAAGAGCCACTAGCACAGAATTATAGCAAACCGAAACAATACATAACATAGATTTCACCTTCGAATACTTTGAAATATGAAATATGTATCATGCCCGTCTGCTGGTTGGCTTATTTTCTGCGTATGCGTGAGTGCGTGTGTGTGCGTGTGTGTGTGTGTGAATGCGTGCGTGCATGCGTGTGTGCGTGTAAGTGCGTGTATGTGCGCGTGCGTGCATGTGTGTGTGTGGGGGTATTTTAACATTTTCCTCCTAAACAGTTTGCTCTTTGTTATAAAAATTATCTATAATTATACTGAACATAGTAGGGCGGCAACTCAACTATCTATGGTAATTGGACAAGTGTCATCAGTGACAAACTTCCTGTCCTTCCTCAACACCAACACTGTGAATAATTCAACGGTACTCATAAGTTTGGTATTTTTGTGTTTATTTGTTGTCGTCGTCGTCGTCGTTGGTGTTGTTGTCGTCGTCGTCGTTGTTGTCGTTGTCGTCGTCGTCGTTGTTGTTGTTGTCGTTGTTGTTGTCGTCGTCGTCGTTGTTGTCGTCGTCGTCGTCGTCGTTGTTGTCGTTGTTGTTGTTGTCGTCGCCGTCGTCGTCGTTGTTGTCGTCGTTGTTGTTTTTGTTGTTGTTTTAATTTGTGTTGAAATAATGAAAGTTAGTACAATCGGTGGCATCATCGAGTGTGCTGGCTGGAGTACAACCTACAGTATTTCCCTTCTACGGCGTCTTATTGGTGTAGTATATTTGGACAATGGCACGTGTTCTTCTATATATCGTAATTGTTTAAATAATTTAAACACGAGATTTAACTTAGCACATTTTTTAGTTAGACTCTCACTCGTTTAATCATATTTTAATGTACAAACTATTTTCACATTTAACTTTAATTCTAAGGTGGCAAATATTCTTAATGATCCTTGATATATATATATATATATATAATAGTAAGTGACATGCCAAACCTTCGCTCAACGCTTTCATTATACACACACACGCTCGCACGCACGCACGCACGCACGCACGCACGCACGCACGCACGCACGCACGCACGCACACTATTTTCAAACATGGAATGCCTCTCAGAAATCAAGCACAGAGTTAAATCCTGGCTGATAACACGTGTTCCTGTCAACACGATAATGTTCGCTTCCTTTCTCTTCACAGGAACACTGCGTCCATGCCAACCAACAGGTGGGACTGCGTATTATCTCTATATACAGTGGTACGTACGCACGCACACTCGTACACACACGTTCATTCATTTATAAGGGGTAACTGTGAATGATTATAAATTATAAGTATATGTGCAAGATAACATAAAATATCACTATGCTAAACTACAGTTTCTGTCACTTTAAACACTTTGCAGAGACTGTCAATTGGAACAATGCGACGCTTGGTATCAGCCTATATGGGAAGAAGTAATAGTGCAACATGCGTCACTTCCGGTTAACAATAAATCCTCCACTGCGCATAACCTTGAGACAGGATGAGTTCACATCATAAAGTGGCGCACGTCGTCCTGCATATCAGATCGTGTAGTCACGACCATGAGACGTAGATAGACCTTGGCCTGGTCGCGTGTTATACTAGATCCGTCGACCCGTCGGCCCGCCTACCTTATGTGTGTCAGTTTATCTGCAAGAAATGAGAAGATTAAATGTCAGCGAAGGTACGACGGTCTGCAGAATGTTAGCCTAATTTCGCTGAAATTTAGAGACGCACACGCAAGACACATACTTATTACTATTAGTATTTATATACAAGCACGCACGCACGCACGCACGCACGCACACGCTTACGCGCACCCGCACGCCCACACACAGACACACACACGCACGCACGCACATACGCACGCACACACACACACACGCACGCACGCACACACACGAACACACGCAAACACGCACACACGCACACACACTCACACATTATCCTGCCTCACCTGCGATGTCCCTAAACCTCAGTCTCTTCATGACGTGTAGGAGGTTCTTGCGCGTCGCTCGCTCTCCACGCTTCTCCCGCCACGCCAACAGCGTCTGCTGACAACATTCTCGCCGGCCCTCGGGTCCCGGGTTGTCCCGCTCGATGTCGGCGATCTCTCGTTCCGAGAGGCCAAGTTCTCGCGCGACTGACGGCCACTCTCGCAGCACGGGAGGGCTATTGACCACCGCCTTCATGGCGCGCTTCAGTCTGTCGTCTGCGAAAGGGGGTTTCAATATAACTTGTTTGTGAGATGTTACAATAAATACATAATTCCAATGCCAGTATAAAGGTACTACGACGTGTAGAAACGACGTGCGGCATCATAAAACAGATAACTGTATTATTGTTACAACTAGAAACTAGTTACCTGTTTTATTATTTGCAGCATGTCCTTTCTACGCCTCCGTAAGATACAAATTCGCATGAGACGCATCCGACTAGCTGCTGACTGCTATCGTTACACAGAAGAACCAATGCCGATAGTTATCTGCGCATTGTCAGCAAAACAGAGGAAAACAAAAGGAAAACAAACACTAAGCTTTTGAACACCTTGACGTTTGGGCGGCCGAGCTTCTGCCTTTTAATAAATAATTGATCTTTACTGAAACGGCTCGTCTATGCTCCGATCCCGGTCGACCATTGACGACGAAGGCGACGACGACGACTTCGATAATGATATGAATAAGAATAAATTTATTATTCGTTGCAACTTTTCAGTTCGGGATTGTACATACATTCATCATAAAATCCCCAAATCCACACAAGTATCAGACTGTTACAAGGCGACACAACATTATGTTACAATACTCATAAAACATGTTGTACTCAATAAAATTAACGCAACTACACTAAAGATACTATTAAGTAAATTAACAAAATCGCCCCGTGAACACAAATCACTCAGTATGAGACGCTTTATATTAATACGTGTACATTATAATTGCGTTACTATCTTTCATTAAAAATAAGATGCTTTAAATACACTAACATTAAATCAGTTAGCTTAAATATTAAAATTGACTGTTAAGACATACACAAAATCATTAAGTGTTCTGACAGTGTACTAAACACCATGGAATTAATGAGTTTGTGTAGCGATTTGTGTTCGCCATTGGAAAGGGTAACTCATTGAATGATCTTAGTGCATATTTGCACATTTCGAGTATTTTGGTAGTAGCGTATTCAGTTTGTGGTACTACGCTTCATTCTAGCGAAATGCGCTTTACACAATTCACTGCGTCTATCGTGCAGCGTTGGTTAAGTTTACCATCTGCAGAATATCCTCGTACACACAACCAGGAAATATAGTTTTGAGACACCTTTTTTTAATTATCTCGATGTTGTCCGATAAGTATTTAGGCAAGTTCATGTGCCATACCGGACAGGCATATTCAACTGCTGGTCTAATCACAGATACACATATTCGAACCAAATCATTTTGGTTGATACCAGCACGTTTCAACTGATAGATCATATAAACTTTCTTTCTTGCCTTTGAAACTATTTCATTTACATGTGCATTCCAACTTAAATCCGATGATATGGTTACACCGAGAACTTTTGATTGAGTAACTCTCTCAATATCGCCGATGTTTACTCTCTGTTCGCGGTATAGTAGAAACGCCGCCATCCACCGGAGCATGTGAGCTTGTAGTTCCACTGCAATCAGTTTTTGTATTAGTATATCATTACATCGGTGGTTTCGTACGATTTGTGAAGCATTCCAACAAGAGCGTCCGTGGTACCAGTCCCTGCCATACCCCCAAACTGCTTGTCGTCTATTGTTTGACATAAATATCGACCCACTTTAGAACTAGAGACTCAAAAACCTTTGCCAGAATTGGTGTACGCGATATAGGACTAATGTCATGTTCAGTTGTCACTGGAGGGTGTTTCTTCGACAACGGAATAACGGTTGTTGATTGCCACAATTTTGGCAATACACATTTTCTGAGCGAGCTGTTGAATATTGCAGTGACCAGTGCCGCAAGAAGGTGCGAACAGTTTTTCAAAGCCCATGGTGGTATATTGTTCGGACCCGTGGCTTTGTTCACTTTGACCTTACTAAGTGCCATCTCAGTGTCAGTCACACTGATGGTGAATTCAGCTGGCAGTGGTTCCTTAATGTCAAAGATCGGGTGGGAAGATTGCAATATCGGCAAGTTTTCACCTACCGATACAAAGAACCCAGTGACTAAGCTATCCACATCTCCACCAGTAACTTTATTTGCCAGCCCCAGCATCTCATTGGGACCGCCAGGTGAGTTTCCCATGAGTGACTTCATGTGCTTCCACCAGTCGCATGACGATGTTTCCTCAACTGATGCTATTTTAGATTGATAGAACTGGTGTCGAAATTTAGGTGCTGGGCGATTCACTAAATTCAGGAGTTTATTGGCCCGTTCCGTGTCACCTGCCTTGCGAGCACGTTGTCTAATAAGTTTGTTTGTGCTGTGAAGTGACGCAGTCTTGTACGGACAGGACGTGTCCAGTAAATGGTCTATGGTTTCTTGGAAGATATTAAACTGTTCCTCGCACGTAGGCAATGTGTACATATACTCCCATCTTGTCTGTGACAGGGCCGAAGTGAACAATGCTCGTTCGTTGTTACCCATGCGCCTGGTAACGGTGTACTGGACCATACCCGTGTCAAGTGTTGGGAACAACGATGGCCAGTAAGACCACACTCTGGTCTGATGTTCCCAATTCATCAAACACTGTCGGATAGCCGTACTCAGGTGACATGTTAGACCACATTTTGTCCAATATTGCACAATTACGTGTGGCTGTCTTAACACGTTGCTCCTATCCATAATATGTCCGACGTTTCTTTGAATTGGTTAACAGCCCCACTTATAATGACACCACATTCTGAGCTACTTCGCAAAACTGTGTCCAGACTAGTCATCAGGTACTCTCGCATAGAGCCATTGTCAGCACCAGGTGGGTGGTAGATGCACGCTAAAATTATGCACGAGTATTTTCTTGGTAGTTTTTTAGGCTTCATTTTAATCCATATCACTTCATGTTCAGCATCTTCAGTATCATGTAACCGATCACATTCAATGATCTCGGCTACATAACACGCCACTCCCCCGCCTCCTTTATCCACGCGGTCCTTTCGTTCACAACTGAAGCCTGCCAAACCGCCAGATTCCGTCGACATGTAAGTCTTGAACCAGGTTTCTGTGACACACACGCAGCCCACGTTGTTCGTGCGTGCCACCGCGAGCAATTCATATGATTTATCAATACTTAGTGACCGAGCGTTGATACTCAGAATCGCTGGTAAGCCCCACCGTGGATTGACCGCAAGCGTGACTAAATTGTCTGCATTCACACCTCTTGTTCTGTGTTGTGGTATATGCTACGGCAACGGGTGATTATAGATCGAATATTGAGAGCTCCGTATTCCGTATATGGCATGGCCGTGTTATTTCGGCCACTTATCTATACCCTTCTCGTATGATGTTTGCTCTTGTGGCCCTTTTGGCCACATGCAAAGCACGACACAGCATTCACACGTCGACATGTCTGGGTGACGTGATTTGTCTCACCACACTTGTTAAACTGGCCAGCAATACGCACGTAGCCAGCAGTTGCACGGTCACCCGCATTAGAAGGACAAATAGCGAGCGTCGCTCTCGACGTATAGCGGTCCCCTTTCGACAAGGGCTGACCAGACGGTGCGCTTCGTCGCTGTTTCGTCGACCTGTTACCAGTCGATCTCGACTCACTGCAGCTCTTCTGCGAACAGGAACCACGCTGCGCTCCGCCTTCTCGATGGTTACGGAGCGTTAGTGACAGGTTGCTCATCAGCTTGTTCACCCCGAACGCAGGAAGACCGATACCGTCACTCTGACATGTCGCAGGATCCAAAGCGAAACACGAAGTTTTGATTGTTGTCAACGAACCGGTCGCCCGTATCACTACACTTATCTCTTTGATATTGTTGATTTCCTTAATTCTGTCATCTTGTGTCCCTGTTGTGTGGGGAAGACACATCTAATCGTCACACGGTTGGCGTTCTCTGTTTCTTTGGTAATAAGGTATTGCTTCACTTCCTCCGTATCCGAGTCTTCCATGACTGCATTGCCACACACGATAGTGAGTTCGTCAGCCTCTTTGCGCACCTCACTCCACTGGACAGCTGTTAGTAGGTCCTTTGGAGTAGCTATGTAAGCCTTCTGTTCGTTGTTCGTAGTGGTGATCCTATGAATGTCACGCACAAACTGGTCATCAAACATGAAGACACTACGTGGTCTCCCACTTATCACTGCGACGATGGATTTCCGCTCAGTAGGCGCCTGTTTTAAGCTTGCCACGTCCGATGATAATTTGCCAAGCTTGTCATACACCATTCAAAGGTGACCATTCTGATATCGTTGTTATGGTTCATGTCATCTCGTAGAGTTGCAACTTGCTTGATTAGAGTAGTGTTTTCATTCCTGATGACATAATTTGTATTGGACTGTTCCTTCACCAGTTGAATTAATTTCGCATTGTTGTCTTTTAGCTGTAGTATTGTCGCTTCGAGTTTTGATACAGTGTTCACCAATTGCAGGACAACACTAGGCAGTTTCCTGCATGCATGACAGGGCCACAAGCCAATAATCTCCTCTGGCTGGTCTCCAACGCATTCGCAATGCACCCACAGCTGGCACAGGTGGCATTGCACTATGCTGTCTTTGCCCTTGTGTCTGCACTGTGGGATGCAGAACGATGTTTTTGCCTTTTTTTGCTCTCCCTTTGCCTTTACCTGATGTTTAGAGGATCCGCTATCAAACAGAGCTGTGTTGATCTTTGAGGTGCAAAAGTGTTAAGTTAGCCAGCATGGCGTCAGTGACGGTGGGTTCCAGTTCGTCAATACAATGATGATGTATGGTGATGATGACAATGATGATGATGTATGGTGATGATGACAATGATGATGATGGCGATGATGATGATGTATGGTGATGATGACGATGATGATGATGTATGGTGATGGTGACGATGATGATGATGTATGGTGATGATGACGATGATGATGATGTATGGTGATGATGACAATGATGATGGTATATGGTGATGACGATGATGATGATGATGATGTATGGTGATGATGATGATGATGGTGATGTATGGTGATGATGACGATGATGATGATGATGTATGGTGATGATGACGATGATGATGATATGTGGTGATGATGACTATGATGATGATGTATGGTGATGATGACAATGATGATGATCTTTTGTGATGATGGCGATGATGATGATGTATGGTGATGATGACAATGATGTATGGTGATGATGACGATGATAATGATGATGTATGGTGATGATGACGATGATGATGATGTATGGTGATGGTGACGATGATGATGATGTATGGTGATGATGACGATGATGATGATGTATGGTGATGATGACAATGATGATGGTGTATGGTGATGATAACGATGATGATGTATGGTGATGATGATGACGATGATGATGATGATGTATGGTGATGATGACGATTATGGTGATGTATGGTGATGATGACGATGATGATGATGATGTATGGTGATGATGACGGTGATGATGATGTATGGTGATGATGACGATGATGATGATATGTGGTGATGATGACAATGATGATGATGTATGGTGATGAAGATGATGCTGATGATGTATGGTGATGATGACAATGATGATGATGTACGGTGATGATGACGATGATGATGTATGGTGATTATAACGATGATGAAGATGATGTATGGTGATGATGATGATGATGTATGGTGATAATGACGATGATGGTGATGTATGGTGATGATGACGATGATGATGATATGTGGTGATGATGTCAATGATGATGATGTATGGTGATGAAGACGGTGCTGATGATGTATGGTGATGATGACGATGATGATGATGTATGGTAATGATGGCGATGATGATGATGTATGGTGATGATGACAATGATGATAATGTATGGTGATGATGACGATGATGACGATAATGGTGGTAACGATTATTTGCATAACCGCGTAAAATTGGACATAAGGTTTGACAAATTTAAATATGTCTTTGATACTGGTCTGTTGTATATTCGATTAATATCGCACCTTCTGCATTTTTCTCTGCTCTTTCGAGAAATTCGTTGTTTCTCTCTCGCAGCTCCACCGCCAGATCTTCCCGTCCGACCTCACACAGGGAGTAGTAGAGGTCGGCCACCTGCAGTGTTATTACACCATGATGAATAAGCCAGAGACACACAAAGTGAATATTACAGATCGACCAAATTCAGATAGAAAATAAAAAACATTTTATTATATTGTACGCAAGCATTGTTGCTCAAACTAGCGTCGTTAAAAGAGCAATGTCAATTGAATTAGTATTATATTCCAATCATCGATATTAAGAACATAAACATACCATGTGCGTACTGCTGTATTTAGAAAGTACGTCAAATGAAATAAACGTATGCTCGTATGAATCGTTTAGCTAATTGTACACCGGAGCTAACGCTGTGTATGATATAGTAAAGAATCCTCCTAAAATAACATTTTCGTTCGCCTTGTTTAATAATATTTTTACGAATAATCAAAACTATCCACTACATCATACTAGCGCGGTTGTGCAAGCTGATTTTATATTCTGTATGAAATCATCTAATAAAGTGTGGCGTAATCGAAGTTCTGCAAAATCGACTAGATCGAGTCTCGGATCGAGGCTCTTAAATTAATTTGGCACATTAGCCGATCAAACTGGCTTCGTTATGATATTCTTCTGATTCTTCAGAAGGTAAATTATTGCGTAGCGCGGATTCCAGTCTTAGAATTGCGCAAACCCTTTTATACTTTGTAAACGAAATGACTTAATCTTTAACAATGGTACGTACGATTGTTTTAAACAGAATGCACACATTACTTAAAATTCATAATCACTACAGGTTTAGATATCACTGAACCTGATTGTCGACAGGCTAAACTATTATTACTATTAATAAAATGTATTCTTATTACTATCATATTGTTGAGGGGCGTGTACATTAACGACAAAGTCGACTGCTACATCGGTGATTATTACTATTGTTATCGTCACTAGCAAAAATGCCCGTCCCCTGACGGGATGCCTTCGTAGTTAATAGTCGTGGAAGTAATAATTATCAAATGTTAGAAAACACAGAGCATCGTTACATAAACGTTATAACGCGCTGGCAGATAGGCCTATTCGTTGTTTGTTCAAAATGACGAAGGTTGGAGAGAATGTGAAGTTCACGTCCATCCATAGACCATGGTCGTGATAGTGTAGAATTGTCAAATGATATTCGTATAGCTATGCTATTGGCATGAGGGTAGACATAAGCATTATTGTAGCAGCGTCTACTCCATATTGCCAAGTCTATGACACAGGGGCCATTTTCCCGAAGTATTTGCCGCGCGCACGTGGTTTCTGTGATTGTTAGGTTACGTTTTATGTATTACGCGCACGCCACGTTTAACATTCCGAACAACTGATTCACCCCATACAAGATGGGAATCTTGACTTATATGGGGTATTTTTTTAAAGATTTAGGTCTTACTTACTATTCTAGGGGTCATAGATTAGTCCCTTAAAGTTAGGTGGTCGAGGTTGAAGCCGTCTAAGAGGAACCTACCCACATGTGCAAGCTCAATTATAACTAGATTATTATGCGATAACAACTGAATCATAATTTATGATAGGTCTACAACGCACTGTCATAATAGCGATATATATATATATATATATATATATATGAAACATAACCTTATCGTGCCGCTTTGGACACCGTTTGTACCACTGCAGGAGCATATCCTCGATGTTCTTGTGTCGACTGCCAACCTTTGGGTTGCTTCGCATTAGGCTCTGAGAGAAAGAGACATATATATTTATAATTAAATTTATATATATATATATATATACAAGCACATTTACATACATACATATTTACATACATACACACACACACGTGAAAAGAAACTAACAATGTTTAGCATACGCATACTTCTATGATGGCAATTTTATTTTATTTAGTGTTGTTAGCATGACTTCCTGGCAACCAGTTATAGTCAGCCGTGCGTGACCATGACACGATTCATTTCGCTTGCTGGTGGACAGGTGTTCATCACGTCATTTCGGCGATAGTTAATTGGTTAAAGACTGCGGGGACATTTTACGAAGTGGTATGGGTAGCCTAGAGAAGGACAATAAAAAGGCTACCATAAAATGTTTCATGAATCGAAACGCCGCACCAATTTATTGTTGAATGCTACGGCGTCTCGGCATGTTGCGATGTGCACGTATCGTGATATATCCGAAACCACGCAGGCCACAGCCAGCAAAGCAGTAACTCAACTGTTAGAAGGAGGCTTCATAGTAGTTACCTGGCTGCAAAGCGACCATATAGGGGTCCAGTGAACTGGTGGAGTCGTCCGAGTGTCTGGCAAGTGTGGACACCACATAAACACTGTGGTGATGATTGATTGGAACCATAATGCACGTTGACACATCGACGAAATCCGTAGGCCTGATCTGATATATTTCCTTCAAATTCATCTCGACGTCGCGACATTCTAGCTAGACAACGCTCGTCGCCACGCAGCCCGAGCCGCTGCGGCTTTCATGCAGGATGAGGTTCTCGCGGTCACACCTGATCTCAGCCCCGTCGTACATCTGCGGGATGAGCTAGTTTACTGAATGGCCCAGAGACCAACCAACAGACGAGAACTGATCCAGCCATTGCCAGAAGAGTGGCACGGAGTCCCCCAGCATACCATACGGCGCATGGTGCAAAGCAAGCGACGCAGGTACCTTGCCTGTATCGCAGCCAACGGTGGCAACACTCGGTATTGACGTATGAATTTACAAAATCGACTTGTTTACTTAAAGCTGTCATGCACAGTAGCCGGTGCTCTTGCTATTGATCTAATGTCAGATTTAGGTCAATGCAATATCAGTCGTTTCATGTCAACACAATTGTTTTTATTATATATTCTGTTTTCCAGCGTTATAGCTGTGGTAAGTTTCTCTTGCCGTTGAATATACTCGAACTGGGGCGCGCTCACGTGTGCTGTTCGCGTGTGCGCCTGTGTGTGCAGGTGTATGTATGTATATATATATATATATATATGTGTGTGTGTGTGTGTGTGTGTGTGTGTGTGTGTGTGTGTGTGTGTGTGTGTGTGTGTGTGTGTGTGTGTGTGTGTGTGTGTGTGTGTGTGTGTGTGTGTGTGTGTGTGTGTGTGTGTGTGTGTGTGTGTGTGTGTGTGTGTGTGTGTGTGTGTGTGTGTGTGTGTGTGTGTGTGTGTGTGTGTGTGTGTGTGTGTGTGCAGGTGTATGTATGTATATATATATATATATATATGTGTGTGTGTGTGTGTGTGTGTGTGTGTGTGTGTGTGTGTGTGTGTGTGTGTGTGTGTGTGTGTGTGTGTGTGTGTGTGTGTGTGTGTGTGTGTGTGTATGTATGTATATATATATATATATATATATATACATATGTACGTACACACACACATATGTAGGATTTGTTCTAGAGTGATTTCATAAACACAATATTTGGTATGTGTATGTGCGTGTACGCTCTCTGGCACGTTGCGGGGCAACACCAGCTCCAACATACCTGTATGCGCGCCCTTTTAATTCCTAGTCTCTCCGCCAGTTGCTGCCATTCATCTCCGATGTATTCCGACAGCTCGCGGAAATAGCCGAGTGTGAGCGGACCCGTTTCTTCGACCTTGACTGGCGCCCGTACGACGACAGTTGGCTCCATGGGAGGCTGGAGACATACACCATCTCTGTATTAAAGGTCGGCTGGTCCTCTTTCCGGAGTTGGCCAGTGTAGTAATTTATAACAGGAAATTGGCACTGTCGAACGTGAGAAAATGGGATATTGTTGAACATCAAAAGGTACTGCAATTTACTCAGCCCTTCTCGGCATTATTGCCAATAAAGTTTGTTTTGAAACTGGGTGTTTTGTTTACCATTTGAACATGTTTCGGGGTCGTACCAAATTGCCAACGTTGTTACGGGCTTACTAAACACAATTTGGCCGAAGGTTCCCATCAACATAGCTCTTATAGTCTTAAGAACGTTTACTATTTAATAAATGAAAAATTTGCAACATACTGCCCCTTAGAAAGAGTAATTAAAGATCACATGGTGGATTTTCTTGTTAAACATAACTTGTTAAACCCATCTCAACATGGGTTTCTAAAAGCGAGATCATGCTTAACAAATATGTTATGTTTTTTGCAAGATATCACTAAGTGGGTAGACGAAGGATCCAGTAGATATCATCTATTTAGATTTTCAGAAAGCTTTCGACAAAGTGTCTCATCAAAGGTTACTACTTAAGCTAAAGGCCCATGGTATAGGAAATGGTTTAATTAACTGGATAGAACATGGCTAATTGACAGAGGACAACGGATAGTAGTTGATGGGGAAGCTTCAAACTGGAAATCAGTTTTGAGTGGGGTACCACAGGGATCACTACTGGGACCTATATTATTCTTAATATATATCAACGATTTAGACGATGATATAACAAGCAAGGTGTTGACATTTGCGGATAATAAAAACATGTTTAGAAGGATTAAATGTGAAGGAGACAGACAGCATTTACAAGATGATCTTGACAGGTTGATAAATGGTCTGAAAAGTGGCAAATGCTGTTCAATTTTGGGAAATGTAAATGCCTCCACACAGGACATTGTAATGAAGAGGTAGGATATACAATGGGGGGTACTGTACTAAGTACTACTGTAAACGAAAAGGACTCAGGGTTAACCATTAGTGTTGATATGAAGGTTTCAGAGTAGTGCGGAATTGCAGCTTCAAAGGGAAATCAAATCCTTGGATTAATTAGGCGAAACATAACGTATAAGGAAAAAGAGCTAATAATACTGCTGTACAAAACAATAGTTAGGCCTCATTTAGAATATTGTATTCAAGCGTGGAGGCCATATCGCAGGAAGGACATATACATATATACTAGAAAGAGTACAAAGGACAGCAACTAAAATGATACAAAAACTGAGGGATCTTAGTTACGAAATACGCCTAAAAATGTGGTTTAACAACACTAGAGACCAGGAGATTGAGAGGAGATCAGATAGAAGTGTTTAAACTATTGAATGTTTATGAAAATATTAATAGAAACATTTGTTCCTCAGTTAAGAAAGATAGAAGGACCAGAAGACATAAAGTTGCATTAGTAAAGGAGCAGTGTAGGTTAGATATAAGAAAGTTCTCACTCTCACAAAGAACTGTAAATGAATGGAACAGATTATCTCCTGATTGTGTTGGTGCTAGTAGTGTGAATATGTATAAAAATAAAATCGACATACCTTAAAAGGGCGCGATACACGTAAATAAAAAGTAGTGGACTCTCGATAAGCTAAAAAGGCTTCCTTGTCCATCTGCCGTCTAGAGTTAATTTTTCTGGATGGTAATCTTGTTAAATCGTGTTAAATCTTTTAATACGCTAACTCTGAGTAAATGAGTTTACGTTCAATATATCTCTGATGGTGACAGTTGCTCTCATTGGTTTGTTGCTCGACGGTTCGGTGTAAACTATTTATCACTGCCACATAGCAAATACCCGGAGTAGGGGAGACCGGGGCAAAGCGGACACCCTAAACAAAAAAAACATGTTCCAGTCGACGTATTTCTAAGTATTTTTATAAACACTCTGCATCCATACTTAATACTGCCATTCGATTAAACAATGAAATCATGTTCGTCACGGGTAATTGAAACGTTGGGCATAACGGTAAATGATCAATCACATCGAGTACTGTTCAATGCAAATCCACATAAATTGTGCAATGAAATGTTATTTTCAGTAAGTGATATATGATTATGCAACAGTTTTGATCCTTCTTAATTATTACTGCATTAACTATTAACTTTAATGGTAATGACTTTTTGTCCGCTGTACCCTATATTCACCGTCGGTGCTAATTTGAGCCATGCCCAAGCACTACTACTTGGATATATTCAATGTGATGTGTTATAGCTTTTCCATGATTACTAATACATACAACTATGAAAATAGCAATTCTACATTATTGACGTTTACGAACGAGTCAGAACACCCGCTGGTAGAAAAACAGGTATGACATGGTCGACGGCTAAGAAACACACTGCGCATAATGAGCAACGTCGCACCGCTTTAAACTTGTAGCTGAAACTGCAATGCGGCTACGTACGAGATAAGCTAAACTTACGGGCTCTTTGTTAAGTTGTTACGATGCAGACGGAAGTGCGAACGTATAACTGAAATTGTAGAATATCTAACAAAGGTAATTATACACGGCAGTGTTTCTAGCGTTATGATTAGTGCTAGAACCTATGAGCGGAAGAACGCATCTCGTACCTTGGGCAGCGTTAGGGGTATTTCACACAACATCTGCCTGCCTTGACCATCCTGTCCGCCGCCAGTCGGTGGAGAAGTTATGCGCACCAGCTGCACGTGGCCTCGGTAGTAGTCGAGGCCGTGCTGCGCGAACCGATCTACTTCCTTTACGAACGTGTCCCGACGCGACGTCTGGTGGCAACATGGAGAAACAAACATGCAAATGAGGGACGGTGTCGTGCAAAGTGCAAAAAACGTTTAATATCGGTTCAACCAATTTTGCTATAAAAATGGTCATTTGCGTTAGTTGGCATTAACATGTGTCAGTCGTTAAGTGATGCCACTGTACCTAGCAATAATTTATTTCCCCCACTATACGTGGTGACAATGACACCATCCCCGTGTGATGGTTAACAAGGTTTGGACGTTGCCAACTGGAATTGCTGTAGTTTCAAAACGGCAGTAGGTTGATTGTAACCGTGCTTCTCACCATTGACAGTCTGGCGCTCTATATACCGGCCCACCGCGCCCCATTAATATCTACAGACACCTTGGTTATATATAAGATGACAACGTTGCCTTTCTGACTATTCTACCACCAATTACACGAATTGGCATATCCATCACGTGACGTGCTGCCTAACAAAACCTCCTTCAAGCCATTAAAAAATGTGGTCGATTCGGACATTCCGTCGTATATTTTTTTTGAAATTCTGGCCCAAAATCGTTGTCATCGACAAAAACATAAGGCAACGTTTTTAAAGTGACAACTGAATGCAGGAATGTTTAATTTATGAGATGTCATGCAGCAATGTTAATGTAATTCACGTATATAATCGTTATTAAAATTGGTGGAAAAGAAAAAACTTGACGGAGGTCATGCGCGAGTTTTTGATTGGACGTAGGAAAACCGCGACGTACTGGACAGATCAATTGTGCAAACCACTGTGTGACAACATTGACAATGGATGTCGTCATTAAAACCCACCTTGACGACAGAGCTGTAGGCGAAGCGGAACAAGTCGTCGTCATCGAAACAGAGATTACCGCGGAACGTTACTTCGAGTTTGTCGCCGTCCCGGACGTAGACGACGCATTTACTCTCCGGCCCGCACGTGTATCCCTCTGCGGCCAGCGTGTCCAGCAGGCGAGACATCTGGTGGCGAAAGACAACATACGACGGAGAGTTTTAGACAGATGAAAATCTGTTGAAACTTGAAAATCCCGCTGTAAACGTGACACGGTGGCCATCGCAAAATAAAGTTCTTAGAACTACGGTAGAACCTTGTTAATACGGCCACCTCGCAAGTAAGGTCAACCAGGAACACTCCCAATTTTTTTTAACTGTGAAGTATACGAAAACATTCCCGCCAATACGGTCGCCTCGCCAATCAGGTCATTCTTGCCCAGTACCGAGGATGACCTTATTAGTGGGGTTTCATTGTACTACTCAAGGGTGATTTGGTCGCAGTGAACCTGTTTCAGAATTCATCAACTTGTAATATATTTGAAGATGTCATATAATATACATTGTTGCGACTGCGAAACTAAGTCGTTTCATGGACAAATGTCCGACATAACCCGGTGTTGACATCCAGTGTTTGGTTATGGTAACTTACATTGGAATCATTAATCGTTGTCATCGAACATACAGTCATGTTTTTACTTTTATTTATATAAATTATATATTTTGATAACTGTGTCATTCATAAATTATCCACGCCAGCCTGTTACGATAATAATTAATCATCTACCAATTGGCGATGCATTTCCGAAAACATAACGATCGTTATTTAAACTTATTTACATCTGCAGTTGACAAATTGAATAGTGAGTCATTCACCAGAGGGAGTCACCGTGACGTTACGTTTGATTTACCTGGAAATTATTGTCTGCCGGATCCTGTAGCATAATTGACGAAAGTAGAAATCAAAGGTCAGTGCGAAGAAATTTAAAATAAAAATATTGTAGGCTTAACGGTGGTAACAGTTACTCGAGTGTGGGAGTAAGCGAGTAATGCACTTAATGCACTATACACCGTCGTTTCAATGCACTGTTCTACTCAAAGCGCTTTTCAAAGAAGTCACGATGTAATGCTCTCCGTAGTGTAAGCAATTTTAAAGAGCTGGCTTAAAACACAGTGGTGTTGCACTGTTTGACAGACTGGGGTAGACCGTTTTCACACTGTCTGACAGACTGAGGTAGACTGTTGTCACACTGTCTGACAGACTGAGGGAGACCGTTGTCACACTGTCTGACAGATTGAGGGAGATTGTTACTGCATTGTCTGACAGAATGAGGGAGACCGTTGTTACACTTTCTGACAGACTGAGAGAAACCGCTGTCACACTGTTTGGCAGAGTGAGGGAGACCGTTGTCACACTGTCTGACAGACCGAGGGAGACCGTTCCAAAGGCGGAGTGGCCCACACCAGTGTTGTTTGCACACTCCGGGCGGAGTGGCCCACACCACCGTTGTTTGCACACTCCGGGCGTAGTGGTCCACTCCAGTGTTGTTTGCACACTCCGGGCGGAGTGGCCCACACCAGTGTTGTTTGCACACTCCGGGCGGAGTGGCCCACACCACCGTTGTTTGCACACTCCGGGCGGAGTGGCCAACACCAGTGTTGTTTGCACACTCCGGGCGTAGTGGCCCACACCAGTGTTGTTTGCACACTCCGGGCGGAGTGGCCCACACCAGTGTTGTTTGCACACTCCGGGCGGAATGGCCCACTCCAGTGTCGTTTGCTGGGCTTGATCAACAACGAAGTCACACAAACAAAGACGAACGAACGACATTTCCTTGTCATCACAATCATAATCATCATCATCATCATCACCATCATCACCACCGCCACCGTCATCATCATCATCACCACTATTATCATCATCATCATCATCACCATTATTATCATCCTCATCACCATTATCATCATCATCACCACCACCACCATCATCACCACCATTATCATCATCATCATCATTATCATCATCATCATCACCATTATCATAATCACCATTATCATCATCATCATCATCACCATTATGATTATCATCATCACCAATATCATCATCATCAAGGACAACCTGAGAATGCCGAGACCTTATTAATATAAGCAGAGCAAATACTATGAACGTGCAGTCCATATTTTTGATGACACCGGCACCGATCACCTGACCTTGTTGCTAGGGCAACACTCGATGTGTACGGCCGCCATGTCGTCCTCTCTCTGACGCACGACCATAGTTACGGCCCTCTCCGTCAGCTGGCGCTCCAGGTTGGCCACCATCTTGAGCAGCTCCGTTGTGGTGACACTTCCAGATACTCGCAGCACGATTATGCTACAAATATAATAATTATATATATTAATACCCAAACTTTGAATGATTGTAAGTGTATATATCATCCAAGGCGCCGACGTCCACTCGCTTCTTTCTACGTTTATTCGCTTCCATGGTCCATTAGCCTCTAGTATTTCAGAAGACAAAACGATGGTTATTTGGAATGATTATTTTATGACTTACATGCATCTGACAAGCTATGCTTTTCTTAACGGTTTTTCTCCTACATTAGCGCCAGTTACCAAGCCTCTAAAAAGTTATTCACATTTTTATCTATCTTGACCAATTTTTACAACTGAAAGAACTTTTTAAGAACGTATTTTAACATCAGAATATATTTATTTTAACACAAACTAATTTACTTAATCTGCTGATACTTACACAACACTATCATCTTAATTATTCTTATACTTAAATTTGTTTTTGTTGATTTCTGCTATATATGTATTAGTCTTATATAAACCGCTGTGAACGTTATAAATATGGAGCTATATAAAATAAACATTGTTATTGTTATTATTATAAAATTCCAAATACGCACCAGGTAACACAAACAGACTGTTTATTTACTCGACATCAACACTTGCGTGACAAGATGGCGGAAAACACACCTACCGGTGGCTGTTTATAGCGCGCCGAGTCAGATGTAGGCCTGTAAACAATGGTACGCCAAACAGAGCAATCATTTGATACTGGAGCAGAAGATTGAGTGATAATCCGTTCACTAGATGGCGCCTATGTTAATGATTGGTTTGTCGCCTCCCACAGGTAAAATTAATTATATCCGACTTTTCTTTATTACCTTAAGCTAAATTCATCAAGGTCGATCCAGATGGAGTCTCTGACGACCTTGAACTCAAGGTCACTGCCCAGCGTCCATTGACCTCCTTCACACTTCATCATGACGTGTACTTGCTCGTCAGACCCGGCTTCTTCCTCGTCTGGGACCGACATAAAGAAACCATTGCACTACTTCGTAAAGATGATCATATCTGGCGATTTACTATAGCATAATATCATTTGCAGATGTTTTGACCAATTTTAAACAGACTGAGCACAGAATGTAATTGTTGTCAATCATCCATCACACGTCGTATCAAACAACAAGTCAAGTCTTCACACGCACCTAACCCATCCACCGACCCATCCATTACCCTACCCACCGACCCACCGACCCATCCACTACCCCACCAATTAATCCACCCACGACGCCAGCCACCGACCCATGCACAAACCCATCGACGACCCACCCACGCCCCAACTCATCGACCCACCCACAACCCCTCCCACCGACCCCCACGACCCCACCAACCGACCCATCCACAACCCCGCCCACCGACCTGCCCACAACCCCAACCACCGACCCATCCACAACCCCACCCACCGATCCGCCCACGTCCCAACCATCCACCGACCTTGAGATGGTCTGGAGGCTGCCCAGGCGGTGGACGGCCGCTTGTTCATCGACGAGCCTTTGCTGGTGTCCGTCTTCGGCACGCTGGACTTGGGCCGGGTGCGAGCCCCCACGCTCTGTTGGCATGGGAAGGACACGGACAAAGGCTTGTCCGGGATCACGGTCGTGTGTATGGTGACCACTGGACTGGCGCTGGACATATGTAGAGAAAGGCGCAATGAAGGTCAGTGTATGGAATATTACTGTAAATCCTACGTGACATCGGGACTGTTTGGGACATTCCAGTGAGAAGCGTTAGCGTGTAGAGAAGACTTGACTAGATACCAGGAAGAACTCAGGTTGCAGTGTGTGTGCGTGTGAATGTGTGTGTGTGTGTGTGTGTGTGTGTGTGTGTGTGGTGTGTGTGTGTGTGTGTGTGTGTGTGTGTGTGTGTGTGTGTGTGTGTGTGTGTGTGTGTGTGTGTGTGTGTGTGTGTGTGTGTGTGTGTGTGTGTGTGTGTGTGTGTGTGTGTGTGTGTGTGTGTGTGTGTGTGTGTGTATATATATATATGTGTGCGAGTGTGTGTGTGTGTGTGTGCGTGCGTGCGTGCGTGCGTGCGTGCGTGCGTACATGTGTGTGTACGAGTGTGTGTGTAATTGTGTGTGTGTGTGTGTGTGTGTGCGTGTGTGTGTGCGTGCGTATTCATTCTTCCTTATATTGTCATTGTAAGTGTCCAGTCCAATTTGTGTAGACTGTGGCAATGTTACCATTATGATATAGCAACACAATTATATTAGTTGACCGTAGTATATATGCTGTAGGCTCTCATTATATCGTTGGCTAGCCTTTCCACAAATCACTTACTCTTTCGAATTACATTATTATAAACATTTCTAAATACACCTAACAACTGAAAACACCTGTATTTTAATTTCGGGAACGAGTTAATATTGGTACAACCGTTGTGAAAATTGTGAGTATAAATGACATTGTACTTGGACTTGTACTTAAGTAAATGGTTTTAGTACGTGGACTTAGGTTTGTGAAATAGCAAGTATTTGCACTATATTAATTGCACTTGCAAATATGTAAAGTACACTTCAAGTACGTTTCAAGTACATAACTTGAGTATTTAGAATACAAAATAATAGTTATCTACTGTTTTGTCTCTGTGATACACAGCATTAAATGTCCATTCTGACTATACCTACAATTATTATTTTTTTCTTCAAAATAGTTAATCATTATCACTTGAATAATATTATTAATTGTTGATAATTACGACTGGACTATACTATGACTTGTACTTGACCAAATATACTTTTATTCGTTCTTTATAGTTTATGTTATGAAGTAATTGTACTTGACGTAATGTATTTTACTTCTAGGTGATTACATGTACTTGTCCCCGACCCTGGATCCATGGGTCAATTGACAGGTGTCTACGGGTACCTGAGTACGCTGTCGCAGCCGTCAAAGCGGGACTTGAGTTCCCCGACGATAGACGAGTCGACGGGAGAAACCTAGAGAAGGTGATCCGGGTATTAGTGGGCATCACATCGATACTGGCATACCGGGGCCCATTGTCGTAAATACACACGGCAACTTCCTCTGGCGCAGACACCAGGTAGAAGAGACTACCGGTTCATAGTATACTTCCGAATGACTAAGACAAAGTGGAGAGAACGAAATTGCCGGTGTTCAGTAGGTGGATTAGAACCATCGTCCTCTA
>OZ023216.1:9111947-9126947 GCA_963995525.1 Escarpia spicata
GGAGCTGTTTTTGGCGGCCCCGTCGTCAGCCGCGTTTTGCTTCCCGACTTTCTCGTCATTCTTTGCTGCATCTAATTCTGCTTACAAACGTTACCGGGATGAGCAGCATTCTTGTCAATTACACAATTAAAAAATACGTTGTTATAACAGAAAATGTAAATTCGCGTGGATAGAAAAAAGTATAAATTCAAGGAGATCCTAAAACATAATTTTACATGATATCTTGCATTTTCGTAGGTTTTATACAATTGAATTTAAATAAAAAGACACGTTACGTAAGAAAGGTTACGGCGTTTTACTAACAATAAAAGGTGTCATTAAAACAGAGGTGTCATGTTTTGTTTATGCATTAATAAGCTTCATTTCGATATTAGGTCATGAAACTAGAACATTCATAGTTAATATGATACATCAATATTGATCAAGAACATGACTAAATGAAATACACATTACACGATATCCAGTTGTTAGGTCTGCTCTTAGGGCTATACACGATACGTCCTGACAGACCTGTTCAATCAAACAACATTTCGAATTCTCTGGGAAGCATTCAGCCAAGATGTAATCACTGCCAGAAGACTATTCGTACACAAATATCTACTACTGTCTACAGCCAGGAACTCACACAGCTGATTGAACTGGAGCAATGTGGAGTGAACGAGACTGCAACTTTCTATTTAGGGGTTAATTGCAAATGTCCGCAAAGTCCCTAAAAATTTAGTATTACGCCGGGGGTGGATGAGCCATCATCACGTGTCGCGGGGGTGGATTGGTCGTCACCACGTATCGCGGGGATGGATTGGTCATTACCACGTATCGCGGGGGTGGATTGGCCGTCACCACGTATCACGGGGGTGGATTGGCGGTCACAACGTGTCGCGGGGGATATAAATACCTACAGTGGCACCACCTGGCCAACGAAACATACGTCAATACAAATTGAAGCTAATAGCCAATTTACATCGAAAAAATCGGTGGGGGAGTGGGTTGAACCGATACCAAGCGAATAACGTTTTTATTGGACGTTGCAAAGTTACGAGACCATTTGTTACCGGGAGACACTAACCGTGTTTTGTTTCTGATACGTCCTCTTCTCGGTGTTTCTCTTCAGCTTCTGGTGTCGGCTCGTCCTCTGTTGCATCCTTAGTGCTGCCATCCTCACCCAGTCTCTCTTCATCCGTCTTCTCCTCCTCGTTCTTAGTGTTGCAGTTATCGATATAATCGTTCTCTTTTTGTTGGTCCGTCGTGTCATCGCTACGTGCAGTTGTGTATTCTTCTTCTGTTCTGTTTGTTTCGGTTTCGCTTTGTTCATCCCCACTGCTGATTTCGTTCTAAACTCACATGATTTACTTAAAAAAATTCCTACTACAATGTCTTCGGAAATGTTGCTTTAGCACTTATAATAGTCAGAATTATAAATAAAATATGTATCTTACACAGACAATATCAACATAAATTGCAAATATGGAAATATTTCCTTAATGTGACTTTTCTAAATAAACGAAGAAATGTATAAATCTAATGGCTGGTTTGACACGCATCAATTACTAGTATCGAACAAAGGTTGGTTGTAACAACACACACAAAGCGTGTGTGCGTGTGTGCGTGTGTGCGTGTGTGCGTGTGTGCGTGTGTGCGTGTGTGCGTGTGTGCGTGTGTGCGTGTGTGCGTGTGTGCGTGTGTGCGTGTGTGCGTGTGTGCGTGTGTGCGTGTGTGCGTGTGCGCGTGTGCGCGTGTGCGCGTGTGTGTGCGAGTGTATCAAACCTGTAACTACACACACACACATATATATATATACATAGATATATATATATTGTGTGTGTATGTGTGTGTGTGTGTGTGTGTGTGTGTGTGTGTGTGTGTGTGTGTGTGTGTGTGTGTGTGTGTGTGTGTGTGTGTGTGTGTGTGTGTGTGTGTGTGTGTGTGTGTGTGTGTGTGTGTGTGTGTGTGTGTGTGTGTGTGTGTGTGTGTGTGTGTGTGTGTGTGTGTGTGTGTGTGTGTGTGTGTGTGTGTGTGTGTGTGTGTGTGTGTGTGTGTGTGTGTGTGCGTGTGTGTATATGTATAGTATATGTATTGTATATATATACTTGTCAGCAACATTGGCTCCTACCTGTAACTACATATTGTACGTGTCAGTAGTACGGACTCCTACCTGTGCCGTATCAGCTGCAATATTCAAGTGTTCGTCGACAACTTCCGCTCGCCCTTTGCATCTTTCCGCTGCCGCCGTGGCTTTGTATGCCGATTCAGCTATTTCCGATGCCAATTTCTGCATTTCCGACAGATCGACCGCAGCCTGCACAAAGACGTTGTGCGCCGCCGCAGCTTGTTCCAGGGCCCAGATGTCGTCCGACTCTCCGTCTGAAAAAACAATAAAGTCCTGTAAAATCTCGTTTATTGAACAATGACATGCGGCTTCACATAGACCATTATATTATGTTAGTGTGTGCGCGCGTGCACGCATGTATTCTGCAGCGGTGCGAGGTGGAATTGTCACAGTGAAACCATACACGGCTCAAATAAGTGTTAAGTAGGAGAAATTTGTACATATGTTAATACGTGTTGTATGGTTGATATAAATGACGCATGGATGGCCAGCCATTGATAGTAGTATAAACTAAGCATGCTACTGAGTAAAAATAAAATAATCAATCAATACCAATCAATCAATCAAATGATATTCAGGACGATTTTCAGTATGTAAGATCACTGTTTATGAGCAAAATCGATTTCAAAAATCAAAATAGGTGAAAGGACCTGTCTTTAAAGATGCTCAATTTGTGAAAAGCGATCTCAAAAAATGATACCCGGTTTAAGCTGTGTCGCAAATGGTCGATCTGTTTTGGTAAGGGTCATAAGGCTACATATCTTCTTAAACCACATAAAGTATTATATCTAGACAATTTAAATACATTATGATTATGTAACTATACGTGTCTAATGTTTAAGTGACAAACTCCAGTCAAGACATAAGGGTGAACAAGCACTGTTACGGGCGGTTTAATTATCACGCGAGGTAAATCATACATTGCGCTATATACGGTCATTTGCTTTGAGTTTATAAATTTGGTCACGAGTCATAGGATCTGTGTGACAATACGTGAAATCATTGATCCAATAAATTTGACACAAACATTCCGTGCTGTGTATTTCATGGTATTTAAAAACGTCATTTTATCTTAATTGGTTGCGAGGTCGCTTGCATTTAACGTCATTACAAGCGGCCTATTCCCCTTCATTATCGTTGTAACCAATGCAAATAGACAGATCGATATGAACCTAATCGACATATGACGTCTGAAAGCTATTTCCAAATGCAATTAAATGAAGCGGTGCTTTTGATAAGTTTATAATCTCCGTAGACGTAGGCGCGCCCTTTCCATTATGGCAAATTGGCATCACACTCACGTCCACCCACACACTACACACACTACACACACTACACACACTACACACACTACACACACTACACACACTACACACACTACACACACTACACACACTACACACACTGCACACACTGCACACACTACACACACTACACACACTGCACACACTGCACACACTACACACACTACACACACTACACACACTGCACACACTACACACGCTACACACACTACACACGCTACACACGCTACACACACTACACACACTGCACACGCTACACACGCTACACACACTACACACGCTACACACACTACACACGCTACACACGCTACACACGCTACACACGCTACACACACTACACACACTACACACACTACACACGCTACACACGCTACACACGCTACACACGCTACACACGCTACACACGCTACACACACTACACACGCTACACACGCTACACACACTACACACACTACACACACTACCCACACTACCCACACTACACACACTACCCACACTACACACACTGCACACACTACACACACTACACACACTACACACACTACACACACTACACACACTACACACGCTACACACGCTACACACACTACACACACTACACACACTACACACACTACACACACTACACACACTACACACACTACACACACTGCACACACTGCACACACTGCACACACTACACACACTACACACACTACACACACTACACACGCTACACACACTACACACACTACACACACTACACACACTGCACACACTGCACACACTGCACACACTACACACACTACACACACTACACACACTGCACACACTACACACACTACACACACTACACACACTACACACACTACACACACTACACACACTACACACACTGCACACACTACACACACTACACACACTACACACACTACACACACTGCACACACTACACACACTACACACACTACACACACTACACACACTACACACACTACACACACTACACACACTACACACGCTACACACACTGCACACACTGCACACACTACACACACTACACACACTACACACACTACACACACTACACACACTACACACACTACACACGCTACACACGCTACACACACTACACACACTACACACACTACACACACTACACACACTACACACACTACACACACTACACACACTACACACACTGCACACACTGCACACACTGCACACACTGCACACACTACACACACTACACACACTGCACACACTACACACACTACACACACTACACACACTACACACACTACACACACTACACACACTACACACACTACACACACTACACACACTGCACACACTACACACACTACACACACTACACACACTACACACACTACACACACTACACACACTACACACACTACACACACTACACACACTACACACGCTACACACGCTACACACCCTACACACGCTACACACACTACACACGCTACACACACTACACACACTACACACACTACACACACTACACACACTACACACGCTACACACGCTACACACGCTACACACGCTACACACGCTACACACACTACACACGCTACACACGCTACACACGCTACACACACTACACACACTACACACACTACACACACTACCCACACTACCCACACTACACACACTACACACACTACACACACTGCACACACTACACACACTACACACACTACACACACTACACACACTACACACACTACACACGCTACACACGCTACACACGCTACACACACTACACACGCTACACACACTACACACACTACACACACTACACACACTACACACACTACACACACTACACACACTGCACACACTGCACACACTACACACACTACACACACTACACACACTACACACGCTACACACACTACACACACTACACACACTACACACACTACACACACTGCACACACTGCACACACTGCACACACTACACACACTACACACACTACACACACTGCACACACTACACACACTACACACACTACACACACTACACACACTACACACACTACACACACTGCACACACTACACACACTACACACACTACACACACTACACACACTGCACACACTACACACACTACACACACTACACACACTACACACACTACACACACTACACACACTACACACGCTACACACACTGCACACACTGCACACACTACACACACTACACACACTACACACACTACACACACTACACACACTACACACACTACACACGCTACACACGCTACACACACTACACACACTACACACACTACACACACTACACACACTACACACACTACACACACTACACACGCTACACACACTACACACACTACACACACTGCACACACTGCACACACTGCACACACTACACACACTGCACACACTACACACACTACACACACTGCACACACTACACACACTACACACACTACACACACTACACACACTACACACACTACACACACTACACACGCTACACACACTACACACACTACACACACTGCACACACTGCACACACTACACACACTGCACACACTACACACACTACACACACTGCACACACTACACACACTACACACACTACACACACTACACACACTACACACGCTACACACACTACACACGCTACACACACTACACACACTGCACACACTACACACACTACACACACTACACACACTACACACACTTGCTCCAACCTGCACATTCACAGAACATATATACATATACACACCTATCAAATACACACACGCATGCAGAAATCGACTGCGACACACGCGCACACACATGCACATACACAAACACACGCGCATACACACGAACGTATCCGCACGCACGCACGCACATACCCACGCACACACACATACACGCACACACACATACATTACGTAAAAAGGACAAACTTTCTCACCGGTGTCATTGAACGGGACATGTTCGTCTTGTAGTTTTGTCTTGATCAGTTTCGATGTGACACCAAGCTTGTCGCTAAGGAAGTTGACCTTATCTGCGACAGTCGCCAAATGGCGCCCGCACTTGAGCAAGGTGCCCTTGGCATGTGCAAGGTCGCCTTTCAATCGTGTCACACTTTCGCTTTTGTATCCTTCGGTTAGCGTGCCACCCTGCAGAATTATTTCGCATTACCACATTATTTCAGTGTATTTATCATGTAATTGTCTGCACTGAAATTGTGTTCATGTTGAATTGAGTCCTTTAGGCAGAGGTAATAATCCACTCAGGTTGTGCTATTTCTGTTCAAAGAAGATGAGAAACAAGCTGTCCGTACCTTATATTGGCAAAATGTCAAAACGACGACAACGGGCATGCTAACCCTAGCTCTCTTAGCAAAATAGAAAATGATATAGATTTGTATAGATATCTACAGCATATATTGAAATATGCTAATGCTACATCCTCGCGCGCCAGGGGTGGCTGTTGCTGATTACGTCAGTGCCAGCCAGCAGTACCCCCTGGCTGGAAACTCTGAATTTAAGCTCAGCCTATGAAATCGCTCACTAGATCAGCGGATGTGGGCAGGTCAGGTGGTCATAATAAAACTAATTTCAACCAACTGTTGCTCGTGATATATGCAATGTTCAGGAAGTAAAAGCAATTATTCGAATACACAATACCGCTCAGCTGCTCGTGCTAACGGGCGAACGGGTATATTGGGATTTCCAGAAGTCGTGTATCCGCACTTCGCGTAGGAGATTTGCCAGGGCTAGTTTTGCATGGCAAACAGCCCTGGCTTGCGAGGATGTAATGCTACACATTCTACATAAATGTATTCTCTTGTACATAATATTCCATAGAAAAACCATCCGAAAAATGTCCTGTAGAATAATGTACATATGTTTTTGTAGAATCGTATAGAAGGTGTTGCTAGGCCTGAGGTAATGCGCACTACTAACAAATAACAATATCAATGTTTCATCTTAAGGTTTGTCTCACCATTGGCAAGCTTTTCTAGTTGACACTGGTAAACCGTCGCATTATTAGTGTCAACGTACACAACTTACCTGCAATGCATCGAAGACACTCTGTACAGTGTCAACGTATATAACTTACCTGCAAAGTATCGCAGATTTTCTGTGCAGTGTCAACGTATATAACTTACCTGCAAAGTATCGCAGATTTTCTGTGCAGTGTCAACGTATATAACTTACCTGCAAAGTATCGCAGACTCTCTATGCAGTGTCAACGTATATAACTTACCTGCAAAGTATCGCAGCCTCTCTGTGCAGTGTCAACGTATATAACTTACCTGCAAAGTATCGCAGACTCTCTGTGCAGTGTCAACGTATATAACTTACCTGCAAAGTATCGCAGACACTCTTAACAGTGTCAACGTATATAACTTACCTGCAAAGCATCGCAGACTCTCTGTGCAGTGTCAACGTATATAACTTACCTGCAAAGTATCGTAGGCACTCTGTGCAGTGTCAACGTATATAACTTACCTGCAAAGTATCGTAGGCACTCTGTGCAGTGTCAACGTATATTATGCTGCGTTCCAATGGGTTCGTGCATATCGTGAATACGACTTCGTAACGCCTACTTGACCCAGTTGCATAAATGTACCAGTCGTAAGCTCGGGCTGGTCGTGAACTTTCGAGTTTGCCAAGTCGTGTTTACTATATAAACGAGCCCATTGGAACGCAGCATAACTTAACCGTTATGCATCGTAGGTACTTTGTGCAGTGTCCACGTATACAATTTACCTGCAATGTATCGTAGGCGCTTTGTTCAGTGTTAACGGATACAACTTACCTCAGTGTAATGTATCGTAGACAGTACGCACAGTGTCAACGTACATAACTTACCTGCAATGTATCGTAGACACTCTGCACGGTGTTGGCAAGATTGGAGAGCAACTCTAGAGACGCGCCGTCTACTGCGATGTCGCCACTGTCGCCGTCTTGCGACAAAGCATCCCCGACAACATCCGGTGTTTGATCAACGCTCTGGGCATCGTCGTCCGATGACTGCGACGATGTTCGCTCCATTGTGAGTCCCCCTTGATTGACTCCTACGCCTGGTCTACCTCCCTTCTCAGGCTGTGGCAGAACAGTGGATGGTATATCATGCACATCTCTACACAATTATAATACGGTGCAACGTCAAAAGATATCCTACACAAGTGACGTGCTTTTTTCGAATGCTTCTGGGTAGTTTAACATTTCATAGTAGTTAGGTTCACGACAAAATAACATTTTACACAATAATAAACATTTAGTTTATAATTTAACTATCAAAGTGATCCCTGTGTCAGCCTGCTATTAATATCAATTTCCCTTATCCATATTGACAACTACACTATCGCGTTCCACTACTATACAGTATAGTAGTCACCACAAATCCTGATCGTTTCTCAACAAGCCGATAGGACATGTCATTGATACTTGTATTATTCGAATTCACAAACGGTTGTAAAAGTTAAAAAAGTAAAGGTAAGTTCTTATATAGCGCAGTATCCAGTCCTCAGGACTGCTCAAAGCGCTTTACACTTTACTCCCTGGCAGACCTGTTCACTCGAACACCATCTCGACTTCTCTGGGAAGCATTTAGCCACACTGCAATTAATGCGCGAAGACTGTTCGTACACAAATATCCATCGCTGTCTATAGCCAGGTACTCATTCATACAGCTGAGTGAACTGGAGCAACGTATAGTGAACGAACTTGCCCAAGGTTCGACACCGCAGCACAGGATTTGAACCCGGGTTCTCTCAATTGAGAGTCCAAAGCTCTAGCCACTGCACCACGGCGCTACCTGTCACGAAACAACTACAGTGTACTGTCAACGTAATTACAAGCGTAGCAGATACGAGTCCAACTTCCAAGGTGCAATACCGAGAGCTATGCGATAGCCATCAGATTCAGTCAACTTATCTATTTATAATCTACTAATTTCTTGTCTTTGGTATTCGTTGGAAAACAAACAACTCTTCGCCCGAAGCATTTCCATAGCTGCCACCTAAAATACTATGACTGGTTGCCACTAATCGAAGACAGCAATGCGATAACCGCTTAATATAACATGGCCAACTTCGACCAGCCGCCAGCTTCTATGGTACATATTACGTCACGCTCAGGGAAACAGCCGATGGCAACATTTCTGAGATTTTCAATGATGAAACATTCTTATTTGTGCAATTTGGTGAATGTTTTAAATATTTGTTTGGACAAAATAATTGACTTGTTATATATATATACATATATATATATATATATATATACACACATATATATGTATATATATATATACATATATATATATATATATAGATATATATATTCTATTTAATAAAAGTGTTTCCACCTGTCACCTTTAACGACATAGCAACATGGAGCTTTGCACTAAACGACTCAGTCAACTATCCAGTTCACAATAACTACAACACATTAATTGTCGGCAGAACAAGCAAATCGATAAGACTGAACAATGCCGTGTCCACACAAAGTTATGTTATGCATTGTAGCTTCGAATGACGTACCATTTACGGAGTAGACCTATGCTATTAATTGGTCATATTCATATTGCCTTCGGGCAGCCGCATTGGCCCGAGGCCGTGGGAAAATACGTGTACCCGAAAGCCTATACAAATATGATCAATTCATTAAAAATGTATTCATTCACAATTCCATGTAAAATATCATGAGTATCAGTGGAATAATTTCAACTGACAATTACGTGATTTTAAATATGCGCGATTATTTTGCCGTGCAGTGAAACGATCGCATATGTGTGCCAGCGCATGACGGCGTTTGAACACACACGGTCAATTAATAAATAAGTTATTGTGCTCATGACTAATGTTAGCGATTGTTAATATGACACAGTCAGAGTAAGACGTTCTATTTAATTTGGTTTGGAAACATTATTAAGTATTGTGGTGAACAATATGTCTGATTGTCGTTAACTATCATTACATTTCTCATTCTCGCATATTCCACAACAATTTCCCAGCAGGCCGATAACTTAAAAGTACAACATTAGACCGTTTATATCGTGTCGTACATTATGTATAGGCCATTGTACGGGTATAAATACTGCTCGCGGCGTTTTCAATGCCCACGATACTGAAATGTATTTAAGCTTTCATCACTTGCAACAATAGCTTAGTATAAGCTTAGTATGTTATATTAGCGACACGCTGTAGAGATGTTGTGAATGTCACACGGTGCAACGCTTGATCGACAAAATGTTGTTTACAAAGGCTCCACATCCGACCATCTCATGTCCGTTGATCAGCTAGTTTTCACAACGTCACTTTTACGCGCGATAACCTCGTCAAAGTTACAGACAGACAGCCTGCAGGTAGACAGACAGAGAGACGGAGAGACGGACGGACGGACGGACGGACAGACAGACAGACTGACTGACTGACAGACAGACAGACAGATAGGCAGACAGGCAGGCAGGCATGCAGACAGGCAGGCATGCAGCCAGCCAGCCATGAAGGCAGCCAGCCAACCAGGCAGGCAGCCAGGCAGCCAGGCAGCCAGGCAGCCAGGCAGCCAGGCAGCCAGGCAGCCAGGCAGCCAGGCAGCCAGCCAGCCAGGCAGGTAGACAGACGAATAGACGAATAGACCGACCGACCGATATACAGAGAGTGAGAGGGGGAAGGACAGAGATGCATAAAAACAGAGAGACGTACAGTCATATGTACAGACTCGTACTGACGTTAATGTATTGGATACAATATACGCGTGTATACGTCAATGTATCGGATACACTATACGCATGTCTAGGTCAATGTATTGGATACACTATACGCATGTATACGTCAATGTATTGGATACACTATACGCATGTATATGTCAATTTATTGGATACACTATACGCATGTTTACGTCAATGTATCGGATACAGTAAACGCGTGTATATGTTAATGTATTTTATACACAATACGCGTGTATACGTTGATGTATTGGATACACTATACGCATGTATACGTCAATTTATTGGATACACTATACGCATGTATACGTCAATGTATTGGATACACTATACGCATGTATACGTCAATGTATCGGATAGAGTAAACGCGTGTATATGTTAATGTATTTTATACACAAGACGCGTGTATACGTTAATGTATCGGATACACTATACATTGTCAATGTATCGGATACACTATATGCGTGTATACGTTCGTTGTGTTACAAAAAGTACAATACCTTCGAACCGCCTAATAAACAATGACGGTGCAATTAATGCAGATTAGTAATTACCTTTTGCATTTAAATAGTATATGGTCCAAGTTATTCTTAGAGTTTTAATTACCCTGATCATCCAATCAATGACGTGATTTTGATTTAATTGACATTGGGACCACGTTGGGATGTGTAATGAAAGTATTGGTGCATCTTTTCGTACGCACATGGAAGGTCCACAATTTGGACATGAACAGAAACAGGATGACTTCCACGGCACCTCGTCGTACTTGTTGGTACGTTTCTGCTTTTTCATTACGTTTCTTACGGTGCAATTGACGGGGTGTATTTTAAGGTATCGTATGTCTAGATTAATTGGTATTGGCCTCGTCTCTGTATCCATGCACGATATGTTTCTTTAAAGCTGTCATTTGACCACATGACCCCTGCACAATTAAGAAAGTGTTTGTGATACAATTCCACAGGTATTGTCGGTCATTGTTAAATAAAACTGAGTGTGGTTCGTGAAACACGTGTATACGCATTTAACCGGTTAACATATAATAGTATATTGCGTGAATATTGTGTGTATAAAAAAGTGTATACCACGAGTACTCACAATAAACTGCTACCGTGGCGTTACTGGTGTTATGCAGTTACACCGAGTTATTGAAATGCAGGTCGTTGAAAGGTTATTAATATCAGTGCATCAACTACTGCGGTTTGCGGCCTAATTTGAATTTAATCGAAATTATTTCGCAACAATTTCCAAACGTCAGCCGCACATACATACATACATACATACATACGTACATACGTACATACGTACATACGTACATACGTACATACGTACATACGTACATACGTACATACGTACATACATACATGTACATACATACGTACATACGTACATATGTACATACGTACATACACACATACGTACATACACACGTACGTACATACACACGTACGTACATACACACGTACGTACATACACACGTACGTACATACGTACATACGTACATACATACATACATACTTACATACATACATACATACATACATACATACATACATACATACATACGTACGCACGTATGTATGTATGCATACATGTGCGTACGTACTTACGTACATACATACAGACATACAGACAGACAGACAGACAGACAGACAGACAGACAGACAGACAGACAGACATACAGACATACATACAGACAGACAGACAGACAGACAGACAGACAGACAGACACACACACACACACACACACACACACACACACACACACACACACACACACACACAAACAAGCAAACACACACACACACACACACAAACACACCACACACACACACCTAAACACATACACTCACGCATATACACAGATACCAACGCACATACGCCAGCTCGATTGTAGTTCGGTGAACATGAGCGGTTTTTTTCTTAACAAGACGCGAAATGAAATACGCATTAACGCGAAGCAAGGAACCATTATAGTAATCACTAAGATTGTCATCTTAAGGTCCCTTTAGATATGTCTGTGACTAACGAGGTGTGTTATTTGTGGTGCTCTGAAGTAATGTGTTATTATTTGGGCATAATTAAACTAATGCAATACTACAGCACCAAACCATAAGCTTCACAACGCAGCGTTATCCACACAATTCTCTGAGACTTACCAGCACCGACGGGCACGCGTCTGACTCTAACACCGGGCGTCTTGCTCGTCAGCCTGTGATAATCCCAGCGTTCTCTGACTTACAGGCGACAAAACCCGAGGTTTTAGTGCGGCAATCTAGACAAACCGCAGCATTTTGTGTTGCTGACGTAATCCCCTTTCCACAGTGACGCGTGAATTTGTATGCCGTTCTTTTAAAGTCCCTACGCCAACCATACGGTGATTTGATCACCTTCTGCGGGTACCAGGAGCTATGGCTACCGTGCGTAGCCGCCCGCTGTATTAGTTGCACGGGCCACTATGCTCACCCACGCTAGTAACTAGTAACACGGTAACAGGTGTATGACGCCGCTCTTGCGAAGGTACGTTGTACGTATAATTAGCAGTTGTCATTGAATGTGTCCATTCATGTCTGCCAGGCCGGCGACAGCCGCACACCGTCTATGGCTGGAGACAAAGGCGGCACAGATTTGTTGTTGTCTCGCATCGAACGCAGTAACACAATTCTGTACAGGATTAACTCCTTCGAAATCAGTAATTTATATATTATTGTACGCTAACTTTCGAGTTTTCCTCCGAGACACCTAGCTCTATCTGCTCTTTCTATATCTGATTCGCTTTCTTGGACCACTGGCATTTGATCTACCGAACTACGATGTATTTGAAAACCCACAAGGGTAGTTATTTACTCTTTCTTGTGGACATATTTTTGTCAGCTACTTCCGGGTGACGTCACTGTGAAATTATGTCAAAATTACGATCTGCGGCATGCAATGCCGTAATTGCAGGCAGCTGAAATTAACTGGTTGTTGGAACGAATCTAAGTTAAACAATACTATGGTAGTGGCAACTGCTGGTCTTTGTTTGTTGCTTCACGGATGGGTGTAAGCTAATTCAGCTAATTGCACATCAATGTTGATGCATTTTCAGAAGTTTGTGTCATTACAGCTAACCGTCGTCGTCGTCGTCTCAGTTACCAGTCGGTGTTGGCATCATATTACAAATGCCAACACCGACTGGTAACTGAAATCCCTGCGATCGCAAACGAATCCGTATGCTTGTTTACGTCCGCTGGTTTTCCGCGCATGCTCAACGGCATGCAAACTGAGATATATTGATTGGATATTGGGAGATTTTGCCTCAGCTAACTGCGAACAATTGACATATTCGCGTGAGGTGTTCCTTTGGCGAGGTTTGTTAGTTGATCGACACACCCAACCCGTATCCCGTGAAACAAAAGAACCTTGCCCGTAAGACCAGCGTGCTCCTTGTGGTACTGTTGTTATTGTTGTAGATTGCACAGATCTACACGGAATCACAAAATACCTGTGAATCTATATTTACCTTGACTTCAGTGAGTTGAGAACTCAAACCCCGAATTAGCGGCGTGAAATACAATCGTGCTATTCATGCGTAACCTCTCGTCTGCAGGTCTTCAGCTGTGCCGTGTGATCGTCTGAATAGGTCCAAGAGCGCGCGTCTACCACAACAGCATTAATGACCGTTCGTGGCAATCCAACCGCGCGAATGACAGCCGAGAGAATATAGACGGTGATCTTGATTTAACTCGTATTATCCTTACCGCGCGTAATCCGTTGTTAATCCGTTCAGCCGACCGCCGTTTGTTCGAGTGGGCCGCAATAACAAGGACTCCGCCGGTGGACACGCGAGCGAATGGAGAACAGTGACAACGTCTCACCGAGGTGCAGCTAAGGTTGCCGCC